>PYAF01000142.1:5735604-5768644 GCA_007407185.1 Glycine tomentella | reverse complement strand
CAAAGAATTTAACAAGTCAAGTATTAACTAAATATTAAAACCAACTTCGAATACATATTATTTGTTCACATTAAGTTATTGTAGCTGATTTAAGAGGATTTTATACATAAAAAAATCAAATACAATTTTTTTTTGCTAAATTTAATCTCATATCCTACAAAACATTTCATTTTTTATTTTGAAATTTCACAACATTTCTAACTTTAAAACTTTTGAAATTATTTTATCACTCTAAAAATTTAGAGTCATAAAATAATTTCAAAAAACGTTAAAAAAATTCAAAAAATTTGTTGTTTTGTTCCATCTCAATTACATATATCACGTAATTGTTTTGTTCAAAAGATTGCGAGATTATTACTTATATACTGTATATAAGACTTCTTTTCTCTTGTTTTGTTCCATCTCATTCAAGAGATTAGTTGCTTTGTTCCATCTTAATTTCTAACATTACATAATATATCTCTTTTTTTCCCTAAAAAATGAATGTTTTTTCCGGACCATATACAACTTGTTAATATTTGAAAGTGATAACTTTTGTATATACGAATTACGCGCTTAATGGTCTATAAGCAACCTTAGATATTTTGGTGAATTGCAAAATGTCAAAAAACTCAGTTCCTTAGAAACGGTATATACGTAATATTCTCGCAATCTTGAATATCTCAGGTGTTGACTAGGACATGCAATCTTGGACTTGGCTGAACTTTCGGGGTAAAAAATAGAAGGTCAAAGGCATTCTACGATAAAACTTTTGAGACAGATAAAAAGCTGTTTTGTTATTAAGTATACGTTTTGTTTATATTTTTTATTCGATTGTTTTTCCAAGTCGAGAATGTGCAGGCCGGAGAAGTCATTGACGGCGGCGGCGGCAAGGGAAGGAGAGAGGGTGAGGAGGGAGTCGACGGTGGAGAAGTGGGTTGTTGGCGTCGCCATGAAAAAGGTATGATGCGTAAGTTTCCAGAATGTGTGGGGTCAACCAAAGTTTTGTAGCTGTGCGCCTGTGCCACCTTAGGTCATCCTCCTTTTTTTTTTTTGTTATTGGTTTTGGTCATCCTCCTTGCCTGCGTGTGCTGCAACATGCAAGTATTTTTTATTTTACTTTTATAATGTGCAACATGCACGTATGACACAGCCTCTATTACGCAAAACAACTAATATTTATAGCAAAAAAAGAAACTAATTTCACTCCAAACACGTTTTAATATGAATTTTGTAATTGATAAAAAATTCAAAATACAAATTACTTACCACAAATCTAAAATATTGTTTATATATTTAAAATATTTATTTGCTATAACTTTAATTATAGAGTTTAGTTATATAAAGTGATCATATATATTTTGCACCTATTAAAATACTAGTATCTCTTTTAAAGGGGGTTGAAGTTATGGTTCTTTTTGTTTTAGTTTGACAGACATGTATTAAAAAATTTCACGTTCATTAATTATTCTATTTCTTGAGGTCGTCGTAGCTATAAAAGAGATTATCTTTACACAAATTATTTAGGCCTGAATAAACTTCTTTATATATATGTATAGAAAAACTAATTAGAAAGACCAATCAGCATCAGATGCATTGACGATAATAAGAATTTTGCCGTTTAGGGATCTTCCATATGAAATGTAAATCTGAATTGCTTACTAGTATCTACAAAAGGAGAAAAATTAAGGTGGTTGCATTAATTTTTCCGCCAAAAAAACTTTGTAAGGCACCTTACGCATCCTGTCCCTTTATAGTACTACCAGTATCTTCCACCGACAAAAGGGTTTGGTATTGATAAATGTAACTGAATAAATTAGCTACAAAATTCAATGGTGAAAAAGAAAATGTACCGACAAATTGGAAATAGAAATCCTAAAGAATAAAGAACCTCAAGTGAAAAAAAGGCAAGCAGAGTAATTCGAGGCACGAAGTGAAAACAGGGACCATCGGGCGAACGAATCAAGAAAAATCCCACGAGTTTTGTCCGGATGGTAGCAAATAGAAATTAAATTAATTAAATGCAATGTTGGTGCTGCTCGGTGAGGAGTTGGGACTACTCACTTCGCGTAGGATTTAGCTGAAGAAAGCTATTGCTATCGTGATACTTACTCCTATGTTTACCTCGCACAAAATCAGTGTTTTTTAATCAGCATCACACATGTTAGTAACTTCTATTGTATAGATAAATTTTCTTATTACCTTCTAGTGGTACACTTGATATTCTGTCATTCTTGTATTACTAAACTTACTATTTTACTTCACTGTTTCAAGTCAATGAAGCCATCATACAATTATTATTATTGTTTTTCTACGCCTATTGTTATTGTTGTAATGAGGTTTAATTATCTTCTTCTGAACACCACCTCCCTAAAAAAGTATTCATTTTCCTCTTACTTGTCCATGTATTCAGTAGGATCTATCTTCATCACAATTGTATTTTTCTGGAAATTACTAGAGTGGAATTTAAGAACATTGCTAAAATGTTTCACACCAGGTTTCCTCCCCTCCTCCAAGTTCTGCAATTGCATTCCTACAATTACAATCAAGGCAAGGGCAATAAAAAAACACATCATAGTCAAAAATCAAAATCATCATTGGTTATTGGTAGCCAATGTGTTGATGACAACTATATTACACTTCAAACAAAAAGGATAGAGAACGGGTGTGGAGAATGGAGATGCTATAAATGTAAAGCCATTCCAAATCCAAAGTAGGTTTACCTGCAAAATTTATATCTAGTCTGCAAAACTTACCCTCTTTTTGGGGGGCCAGCAAGTTCAAAAATTATCCCCACCACTCTATTTGTTAGATCTACCAATGTAAATTCTTAGTTGCCTATGATTCAATTTAGCAGGGGTGCTGTACTGGTGTTGGCCGCTGTGATACAATTGCACAATTATTTGAAAAAAAAAAAAAAAAAACATGTCAAATTCCAACAAGGCTATGTTAAGTGGAAGTCACTAAACTAAGTGAGTCTTCATTTGCGATTAGCCAACACCAGGTCGAATCATTGGGAAGAAAGACCAATTATTAGAGGATCCTCCTTCCTTGCTTGCAACTTTCTCCTTAGCCCACCAGTCAGCAACTAAATTAGGAGCAGGAGAATCCCCTCCTTCTGCATTATCAAAGTTGAATTCTTTAGCAGCAGAAAATGTTATACACTCATCCATATGATGAACTCTTTGCACATCTCCATCGTCAGCGGTCTGTTGTGGTGCATCACTGGGAGTCTCGGTGACAAGGACTTCTCTTGAATTATCTTCTTTATCTTCTCCCGGTGTATCAGTTTTGAGTTTTGAAAGTGGTTTAGTCCATGCGACTGCCTTGTTTTCCACACCTTTGAATACTTCTTGGGCAGACACTTCAATAGAGACCAAGTGACTTGGAAGAAAACTAGCTTGAGTGGTGGATCTTATAGAATCTGGGGTTAGAGAGCCAGAACCTTGATGTGACTTATGGTTTTCATTAGTAGACAGTTTATCATCTGTTTGAAAATTAAGGAGGAGGGAGGCACGGGAATTAAACTCAGTGTCAGTGTCAAGGAAAGGAGATGATGAGCTAGAAGCTGAGAAAGCAGATCTTGGTGAAATGAGTTGACCAACCGGGCTTCCAGGATGAAGCTGATAAGAGTGGAAATCATGCTGAGATATTTGGAACCTCTGATAGGTCTCACTATTTTTTTTGTTGGGGTCAAGCAGTTGAGCAAATGGCACTTCAGGTGAAGAAGGAGTAGTCAAGTGGATAGGTTCAGGAGGGGGAGTGTAAGGAGCGGTTGATGGTTCTGTGGTGAATGTTGAGAAAACAGGTGGTGAAACTAATTGTGTTTCGTGTGCATAAGGTCCAGTGGCAAAGATAGAGAAAGAACCACCAGGAGTGAGAGATAGTATACCACTTGGGGATTGTGCAACTGAAGGAGGTTCTGAGTGAAGGAAAGATGCAGGAGACGAGGGAGGTGCAGCGAAGTGGAATGGGATAATAGGTGTTTGTGTTGAATTTACTGTTGCATTATCTGTTCCCGAAGGTGTTCTTTCGGGAACAAGGACTGCATGCCCAATGCGCTGACGGTTTTTGCGATGTCCAAAACACCAATATATGCTTAACCAGTTTCCCCAGCTTTTTTTCTTCTGCAAGCAACAAACATTGAGTTATGTTCTCTAACAGATGGGATGAGAAACATATACACAATGGAAAAACAAGAGTTTATGATGCTTGCAGGATGAAGAAAGTAAGAAGTCAATGAATGTGCCATACATGAGAGGGTCCAGATCAGAGGATACATACTATTAGCCCTTAATTAGACATAGCCGTTTTGGAAATTGAATATGTACCCAAAAGACATAAAAAGTATGTGGAATCTAATTCTGGCTAAAAGTTTATATTCATTGCAAAGGTGACACTCTAATTCATATGGCATTGGCTGGAAATAGTTTTGCAGTGGTAGCTGTCTACTAAGATCAGATTATCGTTAGTTGAATAATGAAAAGTTCAGTATACTCAAAAACTAAATAAATAAATAACTAAGCGGTGACACATAAATGCATTATCTCTTCGTTATATGATATCTATCCACTTTATCAAATATTATGAAGTGGAGTTCTACTTAACTCTTTCATAAACTTCATATATCTTTTTTAAAAAGTAATGTTTGTTAAATTCATTTGTTCAACCTAAAAAGATATTTTTTTAAAAGACCATTCTTTTTGTATAAGAGATTGATTATAGCCACTTAAACAAACAGAGAAACATTCAACAAAATGAAGTGCATAATAAAAATTTGACCAAGAAAAACAGAGTTAGGGGGGAAAACAGAGAAGCGACAGGTCTCAAGCTTAAAAAAAATAAAATTGATAGCAGTGATAATGGTATTAATTATTAGACCTGGACGTGAGGATGGGGTTGATCAAGGCGATTCTCGACGGAAGCAATGACAGTTGCAGCAGCGTTGATAGTCTCCAAGGTGTTGTTCACAGCGCCTCCATTAGCACCTCTCATCTCTAGTACCTTTTTTCTTCACAAATACGGATGGATACAAAAGCAGATTTTTCTAAATTTACTACATACACAAAAACAAACAAGCTTGAAATCGTAGAGGCATGAAAGCTGATACTTGATAGATGATTGTTTTGCTAAGAGATCAATTAAAGATAAAATCAATCTCTGTCTAGTTTGTATATCCTATGGTACGAACTTCTTGTGTATATTCGGGGGTGAGATGAGAGACTATAGTAGTATAGTTGGCTTGGGTGTTGAAGAGGTCAAAAACACGGCAAAGAATGACTTGGTGGTCATATGATTAACAAAGACCAGAGTATGACTGAGTTGGAGGAGGAGTAGGAGGATGAGGGTTACGGGTCTTTGTTGATTTAATGTTAAAACATGATATGATATGATGGGTGATGTTATTAAAGTGTCACGAACTTACTCAACTGCCCCTTTGACTTCCCTATTCTTAATTCTTCTGTCTGCCTTGGCCCTGGAGGGTAGCTTCGTATTAATGCCTTTGCTTTGCATCACCATCATCCTAGTAAATTACTACTATTATGATGTGTGTAGCAGTGCTATTGGCTGCCAAAAAAAATTAAAAAATGGAAAGGAGTCGTCATTAGTGGGTTATTGTGCCAAAATAATCAAGTGTATGCGCACGTGTGCATTAACCCATTTCCAAAGCTTTCATGCACATCACTGACTATCCTTTCTGGGTCCACCGCAGCCAAATCTCTCACTCCCTGCTATTTTTCTTCTTCTACGACAATATAGAATCATTATTAATTTATGGGTAGGCTATGTTTTGGTCTTTCTTAAATTATTTAAATTTGACTTTAGTCGTTTATTTCTTTTTTTATTTTCTTCATAAAAATAGTTATATGGGAGGAATAAAAAAAAATCGATTTTTCTTTTCAAAATTAATCTCTAAAAAATGAGAGGAATACGAATAAGACAAATTTATTTTGAAAAACTAAAATTGAATTTAAAGAATTTTAGAGATAAAAGATATATTTTACTCTTAATTTATTATCTAAGTATGAGAAGATATTGTTAATATTTTTCTCTCTGAAATTTATGCCCTAACCGTGCTTTTCTCGCTTTCTATAAAAATTATTTATCAGTTAAATATTTGTTCGCTAGCGTGAGATATTTTTCTTTTTCATATTAATTTATCGGAGGTTGAAGTTTTGCCTTGTTCAACTACATGCTTGGGAAAATAAAGCATCAAACACAAGATAGGGGATTTTGGAGCCCAACTAAACATGCCAAATTGGAAATCAACTATAGCTACTTTTCTCGACTTTTAAGATCAGCTTAGTCTGCGCATGCTAACGTGGATCAATTAGCAGATTTTCTTGTGGGATACTGAATCTGTTTTTTTTACAGATTTTTTCATAAAAAAATATTTTTTTAAAGACAATTACTTTTTAAAAAAATCATATGCTTGTTTCAGCTTCCTAAAATAATCAAAAGATGAAAAAAAAATCTTATTACGATTAGAAGATATTTTAAATAACTTCTCATGAAATATTTTTGCTGTTTTTCAAACCATTTACAATAATTCTAAACAATATAAATTAGTTTATTCATTTTTTAATTCTCTAAAAAATAATCCCTTAATCATTTTATATCAAGATGACTTTCTTTTAATATGTAACAAACTGGCCCATTAACTTTGATAGACAGACCTCTCTGACGTTGGGCTTTTTTTCCAATAGACATGTTAATTCTGTATCTACAAACGCAAAGTTCTTTTGTTTTTCTTTATAAAAAAAATCTTTTCTATACCTCTTTTTAAAATTTTACCTTGGTTACTTTCATTAATTGTAGCTATTTTTTTTTTACCGTCAAGAAGACAGTGAAGTAGCAGTTTAAAAATAATATGTGACAATTTTACGAAAGGGGTTAAATTTAGACAAAAAAAAATGACTCGAAAACAATTAGAAGATGAATTTCTGAATTTAAATAGAAATAATGATCGAAGTTGTAATTTAGCTCAGATTTTTTTAATGTTATGTGTTAAGTGTTAACAGTCTAGAGAAGAACTGCAGCCTAAAAAAAAATAGAAGCAAGAGACTAGAAACAAAGAAGATATGTTCTTGCTTTTAATGTCTACCTTTTTATTCTTTTTTGTCGGAGAAATTTCTTTTAACCTTTCGAAAAAGATGTATACTTTTTTTTTTTTTAATACTAACTAAAACTTTCACACCACAATAATTTGGCGGCGAATTTGGTTTGTCTGATTTTTTTCACCCCAGCTGATTGTGTGCTTGGTCACAAGTTAAATTATTTAACTTGAATGGACCTTGGTAGCCCAATTTCAGCCGACATGCCTCCAAATATTGGCACCAAAATAGAGATTGGCCAACTCCTACATCATGTACTTAATTCTACACACAAAACCAAAGGTCTAGCTGCACATAATAGTTAGTTATATATTACTACTAATAAATAACCTTCAAACCTGTTTCTTTTCTGTCACTTCCTTTCTCCTTCTTTACATTTCACTCTTTAAATTTTAAATTTGGGTATGAACTAAAATGTGTTCAATATCATTTACAATCGACAACTCTTTTTTAAAAATAATGTGTTCATTAACATAAAATAAAAAAATAATACTAAAGTTATACTCATAAATGTCATCAATATCGACATGGCTTCCCGTTTATGGGTCTCATTATTACGTTAGCCACAACTCATGAGTGATGCAATCAAAGTCACGAGAGTGCGCTCATCAATGCAGCCTAAAATAAAATATCAAATTAAATTAAAGTAAAGGGTGTGTTTGTGAACCACTAATGCAGCCTAAAAACCAACACTTTCCAGGTAGGTTCCTGCACACGTACGGCAGTGCCACCCACCACCTATAACGAAATATTCTTCTCTGTACTAAATAATTACTGTATTAATCTATTATCATTACTTCTTTATTAGAACACACGTATATTTTTAAAATGTACTGCTAATTTTATTTGAGTTGGAAATATTTATGATATGATGAAATCATTTTTTTAGTAAGATTTTTTTATGTACACAATTTGAACTTAATTTTTTTTATTAAAAAACTAAATATATACCACTTGAATCAAGTAACGGATCATCATCATTATAAGAAAGAAAAGGGAAATATTTACCACATACATTCTCATTTACCAATCCAAAAGGTAACACATTGCTCCCACAATCATCACACAGGAGTTATGACCTAGCCGCTCAAGGGGTAAAAAAAATGTAATTTTGTGTTGATTGAATTTTTTTCAAAATGGTGAATTTGCACAATTGGGGATCATTTTTCTTAGAGAGGTCTCACTTAGAAGAAGAAGAAGAAGAGAGGTCCCACTTTTTCATAAAAGCCCACAGGATAAATATATATTTATCTTATAGTATTTAGCTATTATCGTATCAGAAGACCCCATCAAGATGTGACTCCAAGACAATGACACAATTTAGCTATTATCCAATTCTATTATCATGTGCTACTCAGTATATGCTAAGTAGGGACAAAGTATGCAAGATCATATTTACTGTCCTAAAACACCAATATCAATTTCTTTCTTTAGGAATTTATCTTCTATAGGATCAAAGTGTGGGAATCAGTCTCTCTTTGGAAGCCAGATTTCTTAAAAGATAATGATTGCATGTGCAGAAAATTAATAATATAAATTAAACTATATTATGCGTGATACACAATCATTTGTAAATGTAACTTTTCGGTTTCAAAAATATCTTAACAAGCATGTAAGAAGTTGAATGTCATGCAAAATTGCAACTCCTAAACCTAAAATTAGCAAAATTTTAGGAAACCATAAAATTGGTTCTACCAGTATTTGTAAAGACAGTTTCCCTATATTTGCACAATTTGGGTCCCATTAATGATGAATTTGCTACCTTCCGCCTTGGCCACAAGGGTAAGGTAATAAGGAGCATCACTGAACATGGGTTTTGGTTCAGCTCAATTTCAA
The DNA here is from genome assembly GCA_007407185.1 of Glycine tomentella. Lineage (NCBI taxonomy): Eukaryota > Viridiplantae > Streptophyta > Magnoliopsida > Fabales > Fabaceae > Glycine > Glycine tomentella. The sequence continues at coordinate 5,759,714 of PYAF01000142.1, read as the reverse complement.
ACTTGTTTTTGTCTTTTTATACTCTACTAGTAGGAGTAGTATATTAGTAGCAGCAGGATGTGTCCTAATCCAAGCCATTCATTGGAAAGACCATAAACCTGGTCTCACATGGGAGCATGTGCTCTCATCTACTCAAAACTCAAAAGAACCTTTCACACTAACTAATTGTTACAAACATCAATGCCATTGCTTTAAGTCAACTCAACGGTCAGTGTGTTGTGTTGGCGTCAGAACACAGCCAATACTTGAAATAAAACCACCACGAGCACGTTGTTTGTCTTTCTTTTTTATGCATACATATAAATAAATTATTTACACAATATCAATTACATACGTTTAATTGTGCGAGTTTCTGAAATTTTACCAAATTTTTTATTTCTAATTACACAGCCAACACTTGATCGTAACTAAATTACTTTCAAAGTCGAATTGTTTTCATAATCTTTTAACATATAAGTAAGTAAGATTACAAAAACTTTTACACTAATCATAACTTGAAATAATTAATTGTTAAAAATATCAACACTAGATTAAACGTTTTTTTAAGGGGGGAGAATAGTAAACAAACTACATGGCCAACTATGAGAAAAATCAATTTAAAATTATAAAATAAAAAAAGGTATAAAAAAGTAAAAATATAATATTATGACCTAAAAACCTGCCCAAAAAATTGTTTCATTTCAGTAGTAATAATAAAAAGTTAACTTAAGGTATTTGTCATTTTCTTTTTGTTTTACATGTCTTATTCTTAGTTTTCAGTATATTATAATATTATAATGATTCTTTAATATTTATTTATTTATTTCAAAACTAATTTTATTAGTGTCATTCGATAAGAAATAACCATTACCTTATATTAATACCTTAACCAATTCAATTTTTAAACATCATGTTTTTTTTTAATAAAATAGATATTCCAATGATTTTTATGTATTTAGGTGTCTAGGATAAGTTATGAAGTATTCTATTTAATTTCTATATATTTATATTTATCATTTTTTCTTTATATGTATTTTTTAAAAATAATTTTGTTCAAGACACTTCCAAACATCAAATGTAAGTATTTTTTCTAGTAGAAATTTAAATTTTGATTCACCACATTAATCCTAGAGGAAGTAGAGTACACGCTATGGAACAATTCCTCTTCTCATAAATATTGTTCTATTTATGTAGTCAGGAATCAAAATATTGTTACATATTTAAATGATACAAGTTAATTACTAGCTAGTTACTAATGTAAGTAATGTTACATCTTATGAGTACTAGATCTAATCATGTTGGTTATATTTAACAAATTTTACATATTATTATGAATTTATTAATCTAACTAATTAACTATGCTTAATTACTTGAGTGCAATATCAACTGCCTAACAAAATCCTTAAGCTAATACATCTATGTATTATTGCCGCAAATATATTTCTTTCATATCAGTTTAGTTTTTTAATTAATTATGCAAAATATTTTTATAGAAAAAAATTAATATTTACTAAAATGCTAATACATGCTGTTTTTCTATAGTACATGTTTTATTAATTAAAGTAAATGTCAGCATAAAATTGTTTATTTAAATAACCAATTCTATATTAAAAAAAATATACCAATTAATTTATTGTTTGAACTTTGAATTCTGCTTTTGATGTATTCTTGTCCTCTCCCCGTGTTTTATGTGCATGGATTCGTTGCCGTACCCCTTGACTGAAACATGATGTCAGTTCCTTTCAAGTCATTTGTACACATTGCAAAATCAAGTTCATCATTCTATTTTTTGTTTCATTCATCGATTTTCTTATCTTATTCAACTTTATCTTTATATTGTAAGATATAAATTAAATTTTTAATTTTAAATAGAAAGACCATTACAAACTATTATTTAACTTGATATCTATATTGTAAATTTATTTTTTATTTAAATAAAAGACCTTTTATAAGTTATTTTTATTAAATTATATAACTTCTCTTATATTAAATATCAATCAATTAGGTTATAGATGCAGGAAAGTTGGGTGTAGAAACTAAGTAGAAACACAAGCAAATTTTTTTATGCAAGAAACACAATCAATTGTTTAGTTATGTTCCACAACATTATAATTGAAAGCTGGAAAGTTAACATGTAGATAGAAATTGAAAAACTATCTTATTAAATTGTAAATGTTCAATTAAACTTGCTGAAAAATATAAATGACATATTCAAAAAGGATAATAAGAAATTGAATAAATATTTTAAGGATAAAAGAGAATAAAATATAAAAATCTAGAAGCTAACATTTAAAAAAAAATTTACTTCAAGTAACGTTTAAAAAAATACTATAAGTTACTTGAAAATACTTATTTATCAAACAATCAAATAAGTTTTACAACTAGTCAATAAAGCTAAAAGTTAGTTAAAATGTTTTGCCGTCAACTAATTTTTACTTTTATTATTAGCTAGAAAATTTGTTTGGCTATTTGCTAAATAAATTTTTTTAAATAAATTTTAATATTATTTGAAACACTAATTGAAATTTTGTTTTTTTAAAATACTAGCCTTTAATTTCTATTTTTTATATTTTATTCTTAATATATTTATCAATTTTTTCTTATCTTTTTAAAATAAATTATAATTTTATTATTTTACAGTCATTTTACATTTTTCAATTACTTTAACAATTAATTTTTCAATTTGAAACTAATATTTTTTCTAGTTAATTTTGTCAATTATTACCAAACAAATTATATACCATTCAATCAACATCTGTAGCAAGCGTGTAGTTACGCCTAATTTGGAGCAGAATTTCATTAGGGGTCTAAATATATACTCTTCCTCTTATTCTTATGATGTAGTTGCGACTATTTTCACTATTAATTATTCAATTTTCTAAATCCAGTCCTTTCATTCTTGATGTCTTTATTCACAAACCAAGTTCATCAACGAGAGGCAGCAATACGGTTGAAGTAACATGTATTTTTCATGATTTTCACAATTCTTAAGATTAATTAATTTTCTTTGTAAAAAAAAATTAACAAATTTTTGTTCAAATACATATACATATGACTTCTATAATTTTTCCCCCAAGTTATAAATTGTGATGAAAATGTCCTTTAAAACTCCACAAATCAAGGACTTGCCACCTAGCTAAAATTAAGGATATATGCATTTTAGTTTTACCCGTAGAGGACTTAATACTGTGAAATCATCAACTTAATATATTGTTTATTTATACCCGTAGAGTGGTAGAAAAAAAAAATCATAACTTGTTAACTTACCATAAAATCATGTGTTTTTTTTATCCGTGTATCTCCTAAACTAACTAATATAATATTTTTATATATGTTAAGAAATAATATTTTCAACTACAATATTTTTAAGAATGTGATTCTCGAAAATACAACATAATTTTATGAAACAAAAAACTCCTTAAAATTTAAGTAACTAACATCAAAATATACTGTACAGAAGCAATGAAATCTATTTAAAGAGTTTACCTCGGAACTTGGTAACTTTTCACAAAAAATCATGCTTAATGTTATGGGATTTATGATTAAGGTTTATTTTGTCGTATTAACAAAATGAGGTAATCATATCCTAAAAAATGGTAATCGTGTCGTGAGTTACAATTTCTCACAATTTTTTTTTCAGCAAAATATTATATATATGGAAGGTACCAGAATTAAAGACAGTTACAAAGGATTTTGAAATCTGCTTGATTCCAAACCGAATTGCAGTCGAACTTTTTCAGAAATTACATATAGTTTAGGTAAGCGTTGTTTGTTCTTCTTTCCAATAGGTCAGAGTGAGAGGTTGTGAGTGTATATTTCTACGATAAAAAAGAAAAAGAAAAGACTCGAGAAATAGTAGTGCAGGAGCATAGAAGAGAAGAGAAAAACAAAACAACTCATAAAAGGGTGGCAGTGCAGAGAAGATGATTCCTTAGAAGTTAGAACCTCAAAACGTCAGTCACACAAAGTACAAACACCACGTTTTGCTTTGGACTATCTTAATCGAAGTTGCCTTATACGCACCCCAAAGGTAAAAAAAGAAGGAAACTCTCTCTTTTCATTTTTTTTTTTAACTAAGTGAATGCAAAATGCTCCCAAATCACAGTGCTGAATATCTGCAAATTTAACAGTGGTATAAATGGTTGTGGAGCCTACTTCCATTCCAACCCTACCCAAGTCAGATCCCATCTTTGGTCCCATTGCTTTGCCTTCTTCTCAGTGTGCTCCCTCCTTCCCCTTCTGCACTAGTTTCTCAGTCTTGCAGACACAAATTTAAAAATACGCAAAGAAATAAGAATCATAGGAAAATTAAAAAGCAAATGCCTTATAAAGTTTGAAGAAAGTCACACAAATAATGATAGTAGACAGAGTGTGAAACCAAAGGGTGAAGTTAAGATTGCCAGAGACAGGTTTTTCGTTATACTATATATACTTACAAAACAGCGTGCTTATCAAAAAACAGCGTGAGTTTCTGAACCCCCCAAGACTTGTTCACTTCCCTTCTGAGAAAAAAAAAGGTACAGTTTTTGCCTTCATTGTCAACGAGTTTGTCCTTTTTCCTCTTTTCTGTAACCGGTGTGAGTGTGAGGTGTCTCCCAAATACTCTCAGCTCATAAATTTCTCTCATCCAAATGTCTCACCAAGTGTGTTGGCCTTTCACTCAATAGTTGTGATCCAGTTGACGCGTTAATGATATGTAGTAAAATTGAATAGTATGTAACATGTATTTTATTTAATTTATACCCTGTTCTGCTAATGATGTGTTTCTTAATTTTTATTGGTTGTTTGCTTCAGTTAGTTATTTGATTACTGTTGCTGTACTTGTAAGTGTTAGTCTTATGACCTGTCTCGTTTGTTCAGATTGATTTGGTTGGAGGCGAAAAACGGAATCCACTAAACTGTGTTTCAGTTTGGTATCCTTGTAAGCACTCAGATCTGAATCCCAATGCAGTTTTGTGATTCTTTGAATTATCTCTCTCTGTTTCTCCGATATGGGGTTCTGGTTTTATTCTTTATATGACGATGAATTAACTAGACAAGAATCCTGAGCATCAAATGTTTGTATGCCCCAAGGAGATATTATCTTTTTTGGAGTATTCACAGTTCAGAATCAATTTCTTTTTGAAAACTTTTTCCTTTCCATCTCCAAAAATTACTTTCTGTAAAGCAAGTATTTCCGTTTAAGTTGATTCTCTTGCTGCCTAGTAATCATTTTTGCTGTTTTGCGAGTTGACGAATTTAATTCTCTCTGTAAAGTTTACCTCCCCTGTAAAATTTGAGATTTATAACTTAGATGGTGATGCCACTTTAACCATTTTTCTATATTTTTTTTCCCAGCACTAGCATGAACATACCAATGTAGAACATTCAATTTTGGTTCATTTTTGCTTATTGGTTATTGGAGTAAATCTTGTGACGGACTTTGACATAATCCCAACTTCAGATATAAGTCGTGTGGTTGAGTGCATGGGATTTGCTATCTTGGCATGATTGGGAATCCTACCAATGCAGGCATGGATATTCAGGAAGAGAGCCCCATGTTTGGGTCCTTGAAAGCCATGACCACAAGGAATATGTCATCATCATCTTCTGCTTTCTTTTCCGCAAACCAGTCACCCTTCTTCTCTCCAAGATCACCATCATCATGTCAATTATCAGAGTCAGCCAGGCTTGATGCTCCAAGTAACAGAATTCATTTAGGTTTGGCTCCCTCAAGCACCACTTCAGAGATTCCAGAACCAAATTCACTTGTAAATGTTAGATGTACTTTCTCAGATGTATCTGCATCTCCAGCTGGATGTAATTCAGTTGATTTGCAGAAACTTGATCGTATATCTTCCTCAGTTGGCATCTCAAGTAGCAGCATATCTGGTTACTCCAATCGCCATGAGGATGGTTATTCTGGACAGAAAGAAAAGCGAATTAAAAAAGACAGAAACCATAGAACATCCTCCACTCCAGGTTCCACATCATTTTCTTCTTATAGGCTGAGGAGTTGTGATGTTTTCATAGGATTGCACGGCAGCAAACCTCCTTTACTACGATTTGCTAAATGGCTGTGTGCTGAGTTAGAGACTCAAGGCATCAGTTGCTTTGTTTCGGACAGGGCTCGAAGTAGGAGCTCTCGCAAACTTGGCATTGCAAAGAGAGCAATGGACGCGGCTTCTTTTGGGATAGTAATTATAACAAGGAAGTCTTTCAAGAACCAATACACCATTGAGGAGCTCCAGTTTTTCTGTAGCAAGAAGAATTTGATCCCAATCTACTTTGATTTGGGTCCAGCTGATTGTCTTGTAAGGGATATAATTGAAAAGAGGGGTGAGCTGTGGGAAAAACATGGAGGGGAACTTTGGCTTTCGTATGATGGGTTGGAACAGGACTGGAAAGATGCTGTGCATGGCCTCTCTCGGGTTGATGAGTGCAAATTGGAAGCTCAGGATGGCAACTGGAGAGATTGCATACTGAGGGCTGTCACATTATTAGCAATGAGATTAGGAAGGAGAAGTGTTGCAGAACGTTTGACAAAATGTAGAGAAAAGGTAGAAAAAGAGGAGTTTCCTTTTGCTAGAAATGAGAATTTCATTGGCAGGAAGAAAGAGCTTTCACAGTTGGAATTTATACTTTTTGGTGATGTCACAGGAGATGCAGAACAAGACTATATTGAACTTAAGGCCAGACCCAGGAGAAAGAGTGTGAGAATTGGTTGGGGCAAGAGTAATGTGATAGATGAGAGATGGAGGGAAAGACATATGGGAAATGGCAGCTGGAAGGACAAAGAACCAATTGTATGGAAGGAGTCAGAGAAGGAGATTGAAATGCAAGGTATTGAGTTTTCTAATAGGCACAACCATCTAAGGCTCAAGCGGGGAAAGTATAGTAAGAGGAAAAGAGGAATGAAGATTTTGTATGGGAAAGGAATTGCTTGTGTTTCTGGGGATTCAGGAATTGGAAAAACAGAACTTATTCTTGAATTTGCTTACAGATTTCATCAGAGATACAAGATGGTTTTATGGATAGGAGGAGGGAGCAGATACATAAGACAAAACTATCTCAATATCAGATCTCTTTTAGAAGTTGATGTGGGAGTTGAGAATGGTTTGGAGAAAACAAAGATAAGAGGCTTCGAAGAGCAGGAAGTAGCAGCAATTTCTAGAGTTCGCAAGGAACTGATGAGAAACATACCGTATCTTGTGGTCATTGATAACTTGGAAAGTGAAAAAGATTGGTGGGATCACAAACTTGTTATGGATCTTCTCCCTCGTTTTGGGGGAGAGACACATGTAATTATATCAACATGCCTTCCTCGCATCATGAACTTGGAACCTTTGAAACTTTCATACTTATCTGGAGTTGAAGCAATGTCTTTAATGCTAGGTAGTGGCAAGGACTATCCAGTTGCCGAGGTTGATGCCCTGAGAATTATTGAGGAGAAAGTTGGAAGGTTAACGCTTGGCCTTGCCATTATCAGTGCAATTTTGTCTGAACTACCCATAACACCAAGCAGGCTCCTAGATACAATAAATAGAATGCCTTTGAAGGAGATGTCATGGAGTGGTAAAGAAGCTCACTCGTTCAGGAAGAACACTTTCCTTTTGCAACTATTTGATGTTTGTTTCTCCATATTTGACCATGCAGATGGTCCAAGAAGCTTGGCCACCAGAATGGTGCTGGTAAGTGGATGGTTTGCACCTGGTGCTATTCCTGTTTCCCTATTGTCACTTGCTGCTCAAAAGGTACCGGAAAGATGTCAGGGAAAATGTTTTTGGAAAAAAGTAAAGCAATTATTAACATGTGGATTCACATCCTCGAATGCCAAAAAATCAGAATTAGAAGCATCTTCGTTGCTGCTGAGATTTAATATCGCAAGAAGTAGTACTAAGCAAGGCTATATCCATATCAACGATCTCATCAAACTGTATGCTCAGAGAAGAGACGATACTGGAGCTGCACAAGCAATGATTCAAGCTATCATCAATCAAGGGCCAATAGCACAAAATCTGGAGCATTTATGGGCTGCTTGTTTTCTGTTATTTGGATTTGGTCATGATCCTGTGGTTGTTGAGGTCAAGGTGTCTGAGCTTTTATATCTTGTCAAAAGAGTAGTTCTGCCTCTTGCAATTCATACATTCATTACGTATTCTCGATGCACCGCCGCTCTTGAGCTTCTGCGTCTATGCACCAATGCATTGGAAGCTGCAGACCAAGCATTTGTTACCCCGGTTGACAAGTGGTTGGACAAATCACTTTGCTGGAGATCCATCCATACTAATGCTCAGTTGAATCCTTGTCTTTGGCAAGAGTTAGCATTGTGTAGAGCCACTGTTCTCGAGACTAGGGCCAAGCTAATGCTAAGAGGTGCTCAATTTGACATAGGGGATGACCTGATCAGGAAGGCTGTTTTTATTAGGGCTTCAATTTGTGGTGAAGATCATCCAGATACCATATCTGCTCGTGAAACACTGAGCAAACTTACCAGGCTTAATGCAAATGTCCAAATTCACACTTCAACTTAGATTTGTATCTTTGTAAGGAAACTTTAGAATTATACAAACGATTTCTAATAAAATTTCTGCATACTATTTATTTCATGGTTCTTTCTACAGTACTTTTAGAAAATCTGAAATGAGATGCCTTCAATTTTAAAGAAGTATTTTCTTTTTGGTTATCCTCACATAGTATGCATCCTTATAGAAATTCTGTGATGATGCTTCTGTAGATTTTTGTTGTTATTTTTCAATTCCCACGGCTAGACTAGGGACCCACAAGATCAAATGATTTGTTTTTATCCGGAAGTCTGAGGCATTGATAATTTGATATGCATAATCTGGAAAGTGATTCAAAGATGAACGGTCTATCACATTGATGCCACCATGATGGGATTCTAGCTACAGTGTATGCATGTGAGGACGCATTTTCATATTTTTCTAATGCTTTTTACAGATGACAGTATTGATGTCATCATTGCCGTATCATTCCTTGGTTATGTTTTACACCATACAAGTAGCTGTTCCCTGTTATTTGAGTTACAAAATTTTCTTATTATTATGTGCTATATTGCTATTTATTAAGACGTAAGATACTTTTGCAACAATGCTTTACAAATTTCAATAAAAGCTTCTCCTTTGCTCGATCTTCTTTCTTTTTATAATTACTGTATAGATTGTGTGTAATCATTAAATTTATGAATAATTGAAACTACAGTTGTACTTGCTTTGCCATAATAGAAGTTGATTCAATTAGAGGATGATCCATGGTGCAACAAAAAGGGAGATCCTCTTCATTTATGGGGTACGACTGCATAAGTTCAAATCGTCTTCAAACCCCAAATTAAAGGTGGAAGTCTTATCTCATGTATTGGACTGAACGCACTTTTTATAAGTAATAATTAGTGACTAATTAAGTGATTATATATACACATTGGGAATTTTAAAATAGAATGTGGACTGAATATACTTGCCATCATTTATTTTACCTATAAATAATTAGTCGACTTCAGTAGTTAGCAACTCACTGCATCCAAAGTGTTTACAGTGTTTAGAGTCACCAAAAGCACATGCTACGGAGTAATATTTAACGGCAATCATGTAACGCCTTTGTTCTATCGTCCATTTTGCCTATGCAATATACTGTGTTGTATTGATACACATACATTTGAGACCTATAACCGCACTAGAAAAATAGTATCTTCTTATAGGATAGAGGTTTTTTTGTGTTACTTCGGCCTTTTGAAGTATAACTGAACGTAAAGGCCCAGTTTTTATATTTGGTTTAGCTCAGTTTATTTTTGGTCTATGATCTGTGGATTTCCCATATAATTTTGTGGCATTAAAGAAACGAAAGACTTCAGTTATATGTATGTAGGATAAATGAATGAATAAGTTGGTAGTATAATTATTATTAATAATTTAGTGTAACCAAAGACTTCTTGACAGTGTTATGAAAAAATAGGATTAATAATTTTTTGATAATTAATAGTTTTGATTAATTTATAATTAACTTAATATTTCAATTAATCAAAATTATTTGTTAATAATCTATAAAAAAATCAAAATCATCAATTTATAAAATTAGAAAAACAAATGTTACAATTGAAATCCAAGGGATCAAAATTATAGATTTAAGAAACTAAGAAATAAAAATTACAATTTAGCCATTATATTTTCCCAATTCCATGTTGAAGTTTTGCATATTTTCAGATAGTTATGGAAATTCCATTTTATCAAAAATACAAAAACACATCAAAAATTAATTTGGAAGTGCACCGATTTCTGACGCAAAGGCAGAAAGTTTGGGAAGAAGTCAAATTATGAATAATTAAAGATAAGCAAGGGATGATTTTGCAAACTCAATAAATAAGTAATATAACATCAAAGGATAATTACCAGAATAATGAAGAATGCATTTGATTTGCTAAAAATACAGGATAAATAGAATAACACTCGATAAATAGTTGAATCACATGATAACTTTTTGTACTTATGCTGTTTGCGATTAATGCACACTATAAAATAATTTTGAGTTATATCTTGTTTGATGTGTTGAATAAAATAATGTATATATTATATAATATCCTTTTGTAATGTGCAATGTTTGATTTGTATTAAAAAAGATACAGAACAAGATTTTGAAATTATTTTATTATTTTATTATTTTTGAAATTATTTTATTATTTAACATAAAATTTATTATCATATTTTACTAATATTTATAATTTATTAATATTGTGATATATTTTAATACATTATTTTATACTTATTATTATAAAAATATTACAATTTTGAAAAAGTTATATTATACTTGAAAAGGAATATATGATGAAATTGTCAAAGGGTGACTTCACTTTTCTCTTAACAAGCAATGACAAAAAGTATAAAAAAAACAAATAAAAAGTAAAAAAAAATAACATTGTAATAGGAAAATAAAAATTTATAACTTATTTGGATCTTACCGATGATACAATAAGTACGATGTTTGAAGAGATTCAAAGAATGAGGTGCATATAAAAAAATGTAATAATAACTCCTTATTTTTTAGCTAATTCAACTCACCCTAAATTATTAAAGTGTCAAAAGAGTAGGTGAACTTAATTTTGGACAACCACGCCAAAATTTCCTAATATTAGAATTTCTGCCCCCACGCAGGATCGAACTACGGACCTTCAGTTTACAAGACTGACGCTCTACCACTGAGCTATAGGGGCTACTTGTTAGGCCTTCAGAATGTATTTATTTATAACTTATTGTCTTAATCGTTTATACTTTTTTATGAGGAGATCTTTCATATTTTTAATTATTAAAATCAATATTTTATTATAAATTTCTATTCTAGTCATTGTTTATGATTTTATTAGTATAAATTATATACTATTAATTTTTAAAATTGTTTTCAATTCTCTAACGTATTAAATGCGTGCTTTTAAAAAGAAAATAAAAATCAATAAATGAGTTGTTATGAATGGGAGAAGTGAAGTTTATTTCAGCAATTTTTAAATCCCAAAGAAAATTAGTCTTCAATTATCGAATGAAAAAAATAACACAAACTTCGTTGTACGTTCTTTTTTATTTTTTTGACTGAAAACTTCTTTGTTCTTGAATAACAAAACAAAAGATATTTTCTTTGTAAATATTCTTCTTACTTGATGCGATATATGTATATATTAACTAAACTTTCTTTAATCCACGTCTTTCATCTGAACATTTGAAGCAAACAACGATGGGGATAATAGGAGGTAAGCATAACAGGAAAACCCATCATCGAAAAAAATATTGCTTTGACTATTATTGTAGTGGTTTGCCAATCCACTGATGGGAATATCATTTCACTGGGTTATATTAAAATCAGACACTCGCCATTAAAACCGCTTGATTCAAATATAAAACATGAAAGCAAAATAGCGAAGAAGAGGACCCAATCTGCTATCAAAAGTGATAGTGTGAGATGCAAGAGATGAAGGAAAAAACATATTTATTGATCTGTTCTGTAACGAACTTTCCTCTATGGATAATCTGTGCAAGACTACGTATCATCACAGATTCTACCAACCCCACTTCACTTTCTAATTAGAAGAACAATGGAATGGAACAAAATTTGAAACCCAGCCAATCGGCTATGGCCATGGTATATTTTACTTTTCTTTGAACCAGGTAATAGGGAGACACACACACAAAAAAAGAAGAACAAACTTTCAGGAAACTATGAAAACTAAACAAACCATTTACTTGGGTTGCCAAAAAAGAAAACTATTGATTTTGTAACGTTGGCTCCTCAAAACATTATATTTGAACCTCAAACTAAGTAGTTTGATGTCTTTTCAGGAATGGGAGAGTTGAAAGCCACCCTGCATCATAAGACACATAGTATTCATAAGCTTATGTTTTAGAAAAACTCATGACAGAATATCAAGATTAAGATGACAAACCTGATCACACACAGGATAAACGCTCCTTATTTCCATCCAATCACGAATGCATGCAAGGTGAAAATGATGGCCACATTTTGTGATTTTTTGTGGATTCTCTGCATCATACTCTGAGGATAAAAATATGAAAATACATCAAACAACTGTCAATTCTCCCGAAAATAGGATAACTGTCGTGTGATAAAGCTTAGTTAATGCTGAAAGCCAAAGAAGTTGAATATATAGAGAAGCTGTGACTACATCACCTATTAAACAAATTAGGCATGGATCCTCCTCTTCCTCTTCCTCTTCCTCTGAGATGACAGGTTTTTCCAACTTAGAAAGTTCAATTTCAGAATCCTTAGCCGAGCCAAGTTTTAAAGCAGTTTCCGATTCCTTCAGCTTTTTTGACTTAGATGAGATCCCAGTCTCATAATTGTCACCAGCAACTGTTTCTTGAGTTGAATTAGAATCTCTAGTTTGCGGCGAAGTACTGACTTTGTCACCACAGATTTCAGTTTCACCTATAGGAACATTTTCTAAGAGTCACCCGGGAACAGCTGGAGCAGCACCATGGTGAGATGATTGCTGGACATGCTCCTCTCCTACTCTTGGGTTCTGCAGAGAGAATGCAGCAAAGGAAGCTATACCATAACAGATTGACAACATAATTATTATTAGAGAATGAGAATCCGATGACAATTGTAAATTCTTAGTTACAAGGTGTAGACTTCAAATAAGAGCTCATAAACCAAAAAGAAATGTCAAATGTTATATGTTTCATGTGCATTTGTTCAATAAGAAAGGATAATCAAACATATTTAATGGCTACAACTAATCCAGTTTAATAGAATTACCAAAGCTTCTTAAACTCGACTCAAAGGTGAAATTGATCAGGCAACCATACCAAGACTACTTACTATGCAGAATTTAAGAATAAATTTGATCCTTACATTGGTAAAAGAAAGAAAGGGGAATACAAAGAGAAACAAATTCAAAAGCTTAGAATATGACAAAGTCCAGCTTAAATTTGATGGGAATTATCGGTATTAATTTGATGCAAAAAAAATTGAAATTGAAACTACGGTAGAGGGACTCAAAGTTGAATTCACACTCAGTGCAATGAAGTCTCATTTCCCACCATTGGTTCGGTCAGAGGAAAGGCATTCTGGTCTTTCCAGCTCCAACAATTGTCATAAACTGTACTACTTTGAAGATGATATATTTGTAATTAAGTGAAAAATGAGAATGCAAGAGGAGCAAATTTTGGTCATGCATGTAATAAAAATGATCGGTCATGATTAGGTTTAAATATAATAATCTTGATCACACACATATAAATGTATGCATAGGAATATGTATCATGGGAGTGATAGCTGAAAAGAATTAATCTTGATCATGGCCAAGCTTGTTTTATTAACAATCTAATCTTGATATAATAAAACGATCAAAATTAACTCCTCTGAACTTTGATGCTCTCACTTCCTGTATATATGTGTTTTTATCCTGGAGCAAGCTAAACGTTCTTTGTTTTTAGTTTTTGACAAAAGAAAGATTATTAACTATGGAGACGCTTTCTAACTTTAATCAGATAAAATAAGCAGTAAAAAGTAATACATGCATGCATGCGCGGCAACAACAAAATGTAACGATCAAGCAGAAAATGGAAATCAAGAATACTTGTGGATCTCGAGTGTCTTCGAAACAAGAACAGCAACCGCCTATTTCCCTTTATCGATCGTCTCCTCAGTGTTCAAAAATAACTATGAACAATTTAGCACTACCTGCAACCTTTTACATTAGCTTTTCGATATATAATAATATCCAACAAGATTGATTACGTTTAAGCTATAAAAAAAAAAAAAAAAAAAAAAGATGCAAGGAGAATGAAATTACGACGAATTAATGAATAATATATAACAAAAGAACCGTGCGTTTGAAGTATTAACGGATTGAAAATAGAAACAACAATGAATAGAGAGATAAAAGGTTGGGCTACGTGTACCGAATTTTAACAAGTGTGGGCCAGCCCAATACTATTTGGTTATGTAAGTGTGGCCCGATCAATAATTGGGTCGGATCTGATTTACATATATAATATATATTAAAGGATAGGACACATATCCTTTAATTTCTAAAGCCATTCAAAACTAGTAATTAGCAAACAACTAAATGTGATTGGATGCGAGCGAGTACAACTGCAGATGCAAATGAAGTGGTTTACCAAGTGTTATAGCATTTATCATCTTATTCGGATGTATTCCATTCCTTTTTGTTAATGATATATTATATTTTCTACTTCAAAAAATAAAATAAAATAAAATCAGAAGCATTTTCTGCTTATAATATAATCAAATGTGGAGTTAAATATATTTTTATCTCTAAAAATGAGTTTTTAAGTCCTTAAACTTTATTTATCTTAGTCCTTGTAGAATAACTTACGTCGCTACACTAACAGGGACGAAAACACAATTTTGTTAGAAGTTTGGACTTTGAAGAATTGAAACCAAATAAAATTTAAATTAAATAGAAATTTTAAAAAAATGTTATAATTAGTCAAGGACGAAATCCACACTTGAGACTTGAGAGGAGCAGGTTGCTGGTATTGTCTGGAAGTTACTGTTTTACATAGTGTGCAAGAATGCGTGATTTACCACCATACAGTATTGCTTCTGTCGCTGCCTGCTGAAGCGGAAGAGAAATTTGTATTGCGCCCCAACATCAAAAATCACTAGCGTAGTCATTTCATTTCACTTATTTGTGTCGTGACTAAAAATTGGTAATGGAGTTGAATTGAAACAACATAAAAATAAAAATAAAGAAACAAGTGCTTGTCGCTATCAGACATTTGGTAAGAGTTGAGAAAGATCGAGTTCTGAATTGAAAACGAGTTGTGGATACTTTAGACGTTGGCCGTGAGGAAACTCTTGTCTTGTGTATGCGAAGACCTAGGAACATATAGCACTTGACTCCTCCAATATTCTCTTTGTTTTTTTACCTTTAGCTTATGCAAATTGTATTTCATTATTATGTATAATGTATTCAATTAATATTCATACTAAACAAAAACACCCGTCAAACCTATGCCAAAGAGCTTCCCTAGCTAGCATTCGTGGTAGTGCTCCGCTTTTATTTTCTAGCTTGCTCATCATTGATTTAAAAAAGTCAAACCTTCAAGGACATATATGTTAGGATTTAATTACTACAAAGTATATTAGAAATATGAGATTCTACTATGGAATTAATTAGATTCCGAACTCTTTAATTATGGTGGCTAATTTTGCAATTGGTAGTACAGTTCTTCTTAAGATTTTATCATTTTTGGAGTGGTGGGTAGATGAAAAGTAAGACAGCTAGAAGAGAAAATTTTGAAATTTAAAATTTTTGTTTTAGAAATAATTTTTTCTTTCCATTTTCTTTTTCTTTTCTCTTAAACAAAATAAAAGAAAATATATTATTATTCATGATTTTTTGTTCTTTCAAGCTTATTATCAACATATTTGCCAAAACATGAAAACAAAAAGAAGAGGCACTAATTTATACGTACCAATGTACCATATATATACGAATATATATAAGGATATGTTGCGGGGAAGAGATTAAGAGAATATGGCTGTGGTTGTTCACATCTTATTCAGACTTCCTGTCAAGCACATGCGTAGAAGGAGCAAAATATCAAATATGAGAATCCACCACAGTTTTTCCAAATAAGGATAGCTAAAAAATAGAAATATCTACAGGAGATTGATTGTGCACTATTGTGATTTGTGAGGTATGTGAGTTGAGTAAGAAACTTTTTACATGGAAGTAACACATTTTTTTATTTTTTTTTTGTGTGTGTGTGACATGAATTTACTGCCCTAAATTGTTCACCTGGTCTGGAACCATTTGTCATATCATATCCATAGTTTGGCGTATTAACTGACTCATATTCATCCATCTTGCTGGAATCTCCATTCATTATGCAAGATAAAAACTAAAATGGGTAACTATAAAGTTTTATTTTATTTTATTTTCCAGTGTTACCCCAGACAAAAGTTCTATCGTCAATAGTACACAACCTCTTTTTGTGTCCGCCGGTGATATATTTTATTGCTCTAGGCCGGTCCACTAACCGTGCCATTCGTGTGCCAAAACATATATAAAACATTTTTCATGTCTTTGATTATTGCTAGAAAAATATTCTTAATGAGTAAATACGAATCAAAAGGCTTTTTGTTGGACTAGACAGCTAGCAGGACAGATCCAGTGGACAACTTTCCTAAGCACTCATTTTCTCCTTTTGCTTGAAAATTCGATCTGTGGGGGTCTCTGGAACGAGCCAAGGTTAAAGGCTAATCGGACTTTTCATCTTATAGCAGTGCAATCATAGGGTGTTGAAGTAGTTTTCATTATTCATTTTTGCTAGGCTGTGATGGTCAAAAGTGGAGATGTTTCGAATCATTTTATGTTCTCATCATAATTAATTTTATCAGCATTATAATCTCTATTTAATTTCACTGTCCATCTCCCTTTAAACCTTGATCACATTCTATTTAATAATAAAAAGGGTCGTAATTGAAGACATTTCGAAATTTTTAATTAATAATGACCTGTCATTAACTTTATTAATTTTAATAAAGAGTCAATAGAAAAAACATTAGAATTAGTTATCGCTAATTAATTAGTTTCAGGAGTTGGTTTTAACTTTACAATAACTTTTCAAGAGTTTATTATACATTAAATAAAAAAGATAAAACTATTAACTTTACAGTAACTTACTATTGTTCTTTATAAATCACATTAATAAATTTTGACATAATGCATATATATCCCAGAACAAAAAGAAATGTAAATAAAAATAAGGGGAAAATTGAAAGAAAAAATATTTATTTGCACATGACACCTACATATCCTGATGAGAATGAAAATCATGTAATTCTTTAAAAAAAATTAGCAAATATTTATCATTTAATTTAATATACTTTTGCAAAAAAAAAAAAAAAAGAAATCAATAAGTGAATTTAGTATATTTAAATTTTCAACTAATTGCTTCGAGTTAAAACATGACGATTTACATGAAATAGTACAAAAAGATGCAAAACTTGAAGAGGGCTATGAAAATGGATATTATCAAAAGAAGAAACATATAGACTTTACGATCAGAAGCATCTCTTTGTACTGGCACCTCATTATTTAAGAAAAGAATCTATAGTCCTGGTATCTAGTCGTCTGTTGATATATCTTCAAGATTTTTTTTATTTATTTATTATAAAGTGACATTATCCCTTCAGATAGATGGAGCTTCCTTTCATTATTTCATAAATTTAATGGCTATGTGTTCTTATTATAAATTTTTTTATACTATTAACTAATAAGAAAATACTGTTATTATGCCTTTCAAAATAATTATTATAAAAATAAATAAATTATTATTTATTGTAGTTTGTAAAAAAAAAAAACTGATTAATACTAAACTGTTTTATATTATCAATATAACATATTTTCTCTTATTCTACTGTTCATGTAATATCATGTCTTTGTGATTTTGAGCATTGCTGCCAACCTCTGTTTCAACATATGGTATATAGCATATAGATCACAGCATAATCATCTAGGCATGTTTTTAGTTAGTAGCCTATTTGTGTCTTTATAGCCTCGAGAGCAACAGTACATATCTTTTTGTGCATGCTTTTAAATTTCAGAATAAATGGGAACAAAAATGAGTCAAATGAAAAACATTTATCACCCGGCCCCTTTAAATTTAATTAAATTTGTGCTGTCATGAAAGAATTGTAAACAAAAATAAATTAATATATATATATATATTTTTGGTAAGCTTACACTAATGTCTAATGGTCTAAAGAATATTTCAATTAAGTTACAGCTCCTCCTATCTTATATTTTTGTTTTCAAGTCCATGATTAGAAAATGAGTAAATCTCCTTTGGACGAAAAAGTATTCAATAAATTTTCAAATTTGTCTTTTAAAAATTTGACAACGGACAAATTAATATTTGAGAACAAAAAGTTTTACATTGATTTTTAAAAATCAGAAGTTAATTTTAATTATATTAACTCAAAAAGGATTCATTTGTAGTTATTAAGAATTAAGAATTACGATGAGTTTTTTTGTGTTGCATTATAAATAATTTTTTTTGTATTCACCACTAAATATTTACAGAGAAGTTTGGATTTTTCTCTAAAAGAATTCAATACTCAGTTCATGACTGTTTTATATTTAAAATTAAAACACTTTCACTTTCAACAAGATATATTAGATTATTAATCAAGTGCCATTATAGACCGACAGGATTGAAAATTTTGTGTTTTGAAACTGAAGCTAATTATAAGTAGCCCATTTTTTTTTTCCTGAGATTGTTGTGTGTCAAATATGCTCGTTATGGGCAACGATTTGACAGCATAAAAATGTGTAAACATAAACTACTGATTAACCGTCCTTTATCCTTGGAATTTATTTGACTAGTATCTGATTGGAAAAGGAAAATCCCACTTAACAAAATTGTTATCTTGAATTAATGCAGCAATACTATATTTGCCACTACAGTAGAAAACGAATGATTACTTTAAGTGGAGGCTTCTTTTTCTTTTGGCGCCCGCATCATATGCTATGGGCTATGGCAGTCAAATTGTGCAGTTGGTTGCCAAATTTTTATGGTTTAAGCCAGTTGCTACACAATCAAATATTTTATGTAGTGGGTTCTGTTTGTTTCATTTTTATAAACTTGTCTTCATGTTTTTAAAAATAAAAAATGTTTGATAAATGTAGTTTTTGAAATTATTTTGAAAATAATAAGAGACTAGATAATTTCTTAATTGTTTAAATCTTTTACTTTTAGTTTCTTATTGTTCATGTTTTTCATTCCTCCCTTACATCTTATTTTTCATTTCTACTCTCTAATAATTAGATTTTTGAAAATTATTTTATAAGATAAATTTTAAAAGTAACAAACAAAGACACAATGAAGCACACTTTTAGTATTAATTTATTATAGTCAATAATATTATGTTTTATTCATAATCTTAACAGATTGGTTAAGTAGACTAAAAATGCAGAGTAATATTAATAATATACTCTTTAACACATTATTTTAAATTTTTTTAAGCATTTTTTTAATAAAATCTTAGCTTATAAAAAAACACATTATTTTGAATATACACTTTATTATCTTTATTATTGATAGAAATTTATTTATTGAATATCACAAATTTTTATAGATTCACTTCATATTTAATTAATCTCTATTCTAATTTATAGTTTTTAATAAATTCAACAAAAATCTTTTAATCCCGTTGCCAACAAATTGTGTAGACCAACAGGTTTTTTCCTCTAACTAAGCCAAGTTGACGATTAAAACTACAGTAAACAAATAGCTGAATGTAGAAGCTACTCAGTATATTCCACACAATAAATTTGAATAATATTTAATTGCGTTTGCAACTGTCAGCAACGGGCTACTAATTACAGAGCGATATATTTGTTGTTTGGAAAGTTGGAGCCTCTCACTACTCACTAGACATCACTTGGTATTAGGCAGAATTGCGGTTATGAGTCCTACATGGTCTTGGTGAATTACGAATGCTAATAACTAGGGTATTATAATATTTGTGTCTGAAAAAAAGCACTCGTACCTGCTATTTGTTTTTATATTTGTGTTTGAAAAAAATTACGTGCTCCTGCTTTCATATTTATGCATAGTAACAACTTTAATCCTTATTTACATAATTGTTGGGTCAAGATTCAAGTCCTATTGGATTTGTAGTAATATCCACACAACATAGAAAAGAGAATAACCTCAGTTACTCTGTACAAGAAAATAAAATACATTACCTGATTATTGAATATGATACATGGTTATATACACTGAACAAATCGCAACCAACAATAGAAAAGAGAAATCAAAATCAAATACAATTAAGCAAAAAGCTAAGTGGAAGCAACCTATAACTACCCAACTTACATTTGAATTTCATAGCTTATGATCTTTAATATAGCGACTTTATTAAAAAAAAAAAAAAATGAAAAGCCTTTCGGAATTGTTTCCTTTGCATACAAAAGGCTGTTTCGTTGTCAAGTGGCTATCAGCCAAAACTCATAAAAAGGTCTTCCCGAAAAGATGCTTCTGTCACGACTCCAAAGACACACAACTACTGAAACTGAGGAGCTCCATAACTCTCTGCACATTGTTCTGCTCTAACCGTTGACCTCCTCATTTAATCCTTCAATGAATTCAACCTTCATAAAAACAAAAATAAAAAATCATAAATATCAACACCCCATTTAACTGGTCAACAATGGAGTATGTCAATATGTGTTGTCCAACTCTAATGTATATAGCTTGAAATTTAAGAAGAGCAATAAATTAAAATCTAATTTACCCAGAACTCGTCTTCATATTCTTCTGTGGTTGAACTTGAACAATGTGCTTTCTGAATCTCGCTGATTTCGTCGTTGCGTGCGAATCTGCCACGTATGCGGGTTCGATTGTCGGCTAGTGTCTTTCGGCATGCATACTGATTGGTACCCACACAAAACAACAAAGCAGCCACATTCAGACCTTTTTCTTTTGCAATTCTATTCTTTTATCTATTTTCTTCTCTTAATCATGTATTCGTATATATTTGCCTAAAAATTCCTTCGTATCTTGTATAAACTAATACATCTTTCTCATTCTTGTCTTTCAATTATTAGCACTAAACAACTAGTCAAATACACGTCCAAATAAATAAATCAAAATCAAAATAGTCAAATAGCTGGTGCTGTTTTGTTTACCTTAATAGTCTTATTGAATTTCCTCTGGCTTCTCTTAGCTCTGTATTTAGAGATTTTTTCTTTTCTTTCTTCAGCACTATAACACCTTACTTTGAAGTTTCCTTCCTCCAACAAGGGGTTCTCCGTTTGAGTCATATCTGTTGCTTTCATGTTCTGAACAAAAACTAAAACAAAGTTTAATAAACTAAATAGAGTTTAATTTCTATGCATTATGAGTGTAAAAATTTATAGAGTTTAACTGTTATACATTATCAGTGAATCAGAAATTACAGCTGATATAATTTTATGGTAATTTTTTTTTACAATTTCCATTTATTTTTTCAAAACTTTATACTATCAACTAATTAAAAATAATCATAAATCATGATGAATATAACTTTAAAAGTAATTATTACAGAAATGACCAAATTTACCATATATGTAACTTTTTTATTTGATTACATAAACTATTTTCTCAAATAAAAATTAACAATGACAGAAAGATTATACCTGCAAATCTCCTGTACTGCACACTCTAATCATTGATGCTGCGAAGAAAGTGTTTTCAGGGGAGTTCAAAGCATGCCATTGAAAATCCATGAGAGTGTCAGGGTGAGGTTCAAAGGGGAAACGAGGCTTCTCATCAAAAGAGGTACAGCTGAAGCTCCTTTGTATTAACTTTGATGCACTTTCAGAACCATGACAAGTTTGAGAAAGAAAGTGCTGATTGTAGGTATAGTCCACACCCATTTGGCATTCCTTACTTGTCACTTCGGAGCCATGCAAATAAGAGAAACTTCTAAACTCACCCTTTATATTAGACAGAGGTTGCACAGGGTTTTCTTGAGTTGAAAAAGAGCAGAAAGAAGGGGAAAAAGGGTCAAGAGAAGTGTTAAAATTCCCTTGAACAACATCATCAATTGGTGAGCCAGTGAGGAAAGGGTCGGAGAAAAACACAAAGTTTCCATTTCCATCATAGGAGACCATGTTGTCTGGGCTTGAATGTCTTTGGTAAGAAATGTCGAAAGTATAGAGATCAGAAGACATTGAAATTACAACTGAAAGAAACTACTAGTTGCCTTGCCTTGCCTGCCTCAATGAAAAAAAATAAAAATTAACAAAGCTATTTTTTGCTTGGCTGGTGTGGGAGTGTTGTTTTCTGTGTGTTTGTTTATGAGAAGCTGCAGAGCTCTGACTTATTTAATATATGGAAGGCCTGCAGCAACAACACAATTCCAAAGTCATCTCTGTCTCTCTTTAATGGCATGACACAGGAAGAGACAATGAGGGCGTGCGTGAGTCCATGCTTCTCCCTGTTAGTTCCCTATATAAAGAAGTCATTTTCTCCGAATAATATTGCCCTTTTATTTTATATTAAGTAAAAGATTACTGTTAAAAAAATGTTGTTTTTAAATTATTTTAGAAAGACATTGAAAACAAATAATTATTCTTTAAAGCAAATGAAATTAAATACAACTCAATGGATGTTTACAGAAATATATATTTAATATTAAAAGGAATGTATCTTTTCTACTAAGCATAAGGATTAATTAACACAAGTTTTTATTAAGTTTAATTAGAGGTCTCTTATGTTAAACATTGTGTATGTTTTAAATACTTAGATTAAAAAAAAATTGTTATCCACGATGGTCCTATTCAATTAAAGTAGGCATGTCAACTTCACAATATATATCGACTAAGGATGTGTTTAGAAATGTATTGTATCTATGTTCATCGAAAAAAATGTTTTCCAAAGCAAGGATGCTGAAGCTCTCCTGTGAATGCTGGTTGTATTGCTTTTAGCTCTTATGCAAACGCACTCTAATATGCTAAGATGCACACATTCAGTAAATTTAAATTATAAAATATTATTATTTTACGATGAGTTATAATTATTTTATTACAATTTTGATCAAAATAAACCTAATTACATTAAAGGCTTAAGTATGTTATAGGTATGATGAATGACCGAATTTTATTATAGATTCTTAATAAATTTTGTTGTTATTTTGAGTTTTCAAATTTTTATTTAGGATCTTTGTCATCAAATTAAGGAATGATGTACCATCTTACAAGCTAATCTTTCAAATACCTATTCAATTATTCATTAAACATAAACATATGAATATTAGTACATATTATTTTTTTGATTAGATTAAATAGATTATCTATCTATCTATATATAGATAGATATCTATTTGAATTGCTTGATTCGCGAGAAGCCGTATGAGGTGAAAATCCCATGTACGATTTATGTAATAAAGATGGAATTGAAAAACAACCATCAATTATAACCTCCAAAGAACCAGATTTCGTAAACAACATAGAGAAAGAATGAAGAAAATATCCTATCGATGGAATCATATTTGCTTCTGAAGTTATGCGTCATTACTACTTAATTGATAACAGAAACTCAATACAACAAATTTTATTTATCAAAAACTCAAAATAACAAATTTTTTATTAGAGACCCAAAACAAAATCGATCATTTATTAAGGATCTTATATATAACTATATTATTTTAACAAAATTTAAGCCTACATTAAATTAAAAGCTTATATATAACTATATTATTTTAATATAATTTAGTTTTAGTTTTAAAATTCAAAATCTAACTGATGTTATTTGAATTCAATAAAAAATGTTAAAATTTACCAATTTAAATTTTTTGACAAACCAGTTATATTTCTTTGAGTCTGAGTTAGAGATTAATATATTTTTCAATATATAAAGATTCATTTAATAGGTTATTAATATTTTTTAATAAATATGAATCTAACAATGAAATCTCTAACTACACATTCATAGACATGATTATCAACAACATATCATACCATATTGATTCATTACATTTCAATTTTATTTAGAATATAATGATTTGACTCAATTATGAAAAGCTAATACGTGTTTTATGTGACCTTTTGAAGCCAAATCTAGAAAGTTTAATGAATTTATTCAGTTAAGAATTAGGTTTAAATTGGA
>PYAF01000142.1:5720139-5734093 GCA_007407185.1 Glycine tomentella | reverse complement strand
ATCCGTAACAAGAAATAGGCATTCGTAAGTGCCATACGGATTGGTGATCCGTATGAATTATATGGATTGATGATCCGTTTGGTGATCCGTTTGTGCCTTACGGATTGGTGATCTGTACGAGCCATACGGATTGGTAATCCGTAAGTCTCACACGGATCACCAATCCGTATGAACCATACGGATCATCAATCCGTATGATTCGTACGGATCACCAATTTGTATGACACTTACGGATCATCAATTCGTATGGGTGTTTTCTTAATTTTTTTTTGAATTGTTGACTTAGAAACTTAAGTGATGGCTGTGGTATTTTTTACATGAATGAACTTAACTAGTTTATTGAATTGTTATTTGAAAAGCATGTTGTCTAATAGAAAATGGACTTGGTAGATTGTTTTTGATCCACATGGGTATGGCTTTATCCACACTTGCTAGGTAATTTGAAATGTTATGAGTAAAGGGAACTTGTATATTGAATTGTTATGTGAAAAACATGTTGTGTAATGGTATGGACTTGGTAGATTGTTGTTGATCCTCATGTGTATGGCTTGATCCACACTTGATAGGTAATTTGAAATGTTGTGAGCAAAGTGAATTGTGTTATTGAATTGTTATGTGGCAGTGGTATACTAGATTAATTTGATATTTAGGATGCCAATAAGTAGGTAGTTGATAAAGTTAAATTGTCAATCATGTCGTTTATGAATTAAGTGGTTGGGTGAATGCAAGTAATAGCTTATTTCAAAGTTTATGAATGCAATGCAATTTTAATTTGATTGCTGTCATATGCTATGGAACCCGTAATGGTTTTGATCAGGATGACTTTGATTTGAAGTTGTTATTTAACATTTTTCTAAGAATGTTAGTGTATGGTTAAGAGTGATTTGAGAACATATTGTCAAAGGTTGTGGAACCATTTTTGATATTGATCCACACGGCTATGCTTGCAACTTGTTTTGTTGTTTTGTATGAATTTATATGAAGTTGTGATGTAAGTATTTTGTTTGAATTTCAGATTATGATTAAAACGATAGGATTACGCCGTTCTTTAGCTTGAGTATTGGAATTATATAATATGGGAGTAAAGGTAGAGCCCATACTAGCGTGTAGAAGTAATATAGTATGTTGGAATGATGATAAAACCTTTATTTAATAACTATTTTTTGTTTCATTATTTACAAAAAAAAAAACTATTTATAATGGGGAGAGAAATTATTCAATAAATGGTTTTGAATTTAGATATGAGTATTCGTAAAATTCATAGGAACAAGTGCACACATCGGTATCTTATTACTTAATCTTGTATTATATGCACATGATGCTATTTAATATATTAAATTTAAAAGGTTTAGATTTTTTTTATCACATTTTTTTTGTTCTTGGAAAAAATTGCTTAATTATTTACAAAATATATTTTTTTTTCTTAGAACACTTTAGATAGTATTTTTTTACCTTACATATAATTATATATAACTAATCAAAGTAATAATGTTTAACGGGTCATTTTTTAATATATATTTGAGAATATATTGAACTTACAAATATATGACTTAATTGGTTTATAAATTTATAATTAATGATATATTTGAGTTTATTTATACTATTCTATTTTTAATTAAGATATACGATATAATATTTTTATTTAATATAGAAATACACACACATGTTTAATGTTTTAAAAAAATTAAAAATTCAATACTTTCTTCATCCAGTAAGTAACAAAATTAGTGAAAAGGATTTTATAGAAGAATTTATTATTTAAAGATAACTAAGAATTATTTGATCAAAAAAAGTATTTTTTTTAAGAATAGAACTCAAATAATACTTAAATAATATAACTTTAAACTTATCATATTAATCACTTATATCCATTCAAAATGTCAGAAATAATTCAAAATATCTTGAGACAGAAGGCCATACGGATTGACAATCCGTAAGGTCCATACGGATTGACAATCCGAATAGAGAATACGGATTGGCAATCCGAATGGAGAATACGGATTGACAATCCGTATGGAGCATACGGATTGGCAATCCGTATCATCTATACGGATTACCAATCCGTATGGCCGTCAATCCATCAGTCTGTCAGTGCTTAAGTTGCAGAGCTTACCTCCAATGGCGAAACGACCAACGCAACCTCCATCAACACTAACCACGACCTCCACAAGCAACTTAACAATGCAACACGCACCAACACCCAACAACAAGCAGGAGCAGCAAAATCACAGGAAAAAGAAGAAGAATGGGGAAAAGATTTGGTTGGTATATGTTAAAAATCAAAAAGGACATTATTGTCATTTAAAAAAATGCTAGGTGTATGGGAAAATTGGCTGGTGTGAGAAGTTAATCTCAAACTTAATTAACCACAAAGAACTTAGTGGACAGGCCCAACCCAACTACCCAACTTAAGAGTTTTTAATGTTGCTATGGTAAACTTATGTTGTTAAATCCTTTTCAAATAATTTTGTAGAAGTATTTTTTTTAAGGAAGTTTTTTTTTTTTTTTTTTTTTTTTTTAATGAAGCTTACATTTCATTGTCTAAAAATCAATGTGTCACTAATGGTATTTCAGAAATTTTATTTTATGAAATTAATTTCACAGTAATTAAAGTATAAAGTACATTAGTTTGGGTGTTCAAAAAATAAAAAACCACATACGAAGGCTCACTTGAAGTCTGATCGGGTAGTCATTATTGATTAAGTATTTAGAAAAGGCCATAGGTGTACATATGACCTTTGGAAGTATTTTTTCTTTTCTCTCGATGCATTGGAAATAATCTTTTAAATTGACTTATATTATTTATATCATATTTTTATAATGTTATTTTTCTATCTCTATTAATCAATTACATTAATGATTTTATTATATTTTTTTAATTAAAAAAGGTATAACAATAACTATAATTATATTTCAACATCAATAATACTTTTAATCATAACTAATTAGTGTTGGTGGTAGATGAATCCAATAATAGATAGATGAATTAAAAAGAGAGAGAGAGCAAGAAGGAGAAGGGAGATGAAGAGGAAAATGACTAAAAATGGATCATATGGAATACAGAGATAACAACGTGTCTAACACTCCACCAAACTTATAATTTTTCTCCCGTCCTAAGACACACCATTCATCAATCTATATCTCACTTCATTAAGTCTTGTTTAATTCGAATCATCTCTACTTCTCTTTGTGTGAGCTTTTGGTAACAAACTTTTGTTCTTAAAGGAACATGTAGGGACCGTTTCATTTAATGTCCAAACCACCTCAATGTATGTTTCCTCGTTATATTCGTATAATCATCCATCCAACTTAACATCATTTCTGCTACCCATATTTTATACTCATAAGACTATATTAATGCTGAAAATAAAACTTCTATATTAATTATTTTTAAAAAAAGATAAAACATCATAATACTTACTTTTATGAAAAATTAAACCAGTAACTCAAAATAATAAATTTGATAATTATTTTCTAATTTAAAGAAATTAGTTTGTTAAAAAATTAAAACAACATATTTGCATTCCTCTTGATCGTAAAGTTTACTCGTTCTGAAACGACTTTTTCTATTACGACAGGTATATGGATTTAGCTTATCATCCAACAACAGGACAATTGGAGATCACTTGAAAAGTTCAAAGTCATCCTCGTTGTTAACGTCGAAATTAATCACACATACCAGACTTTTTCTCACTTGTCTTTCCTTATATTAAATCATTGTAGTTCGATTTGGTTGTAACACTTGTTGTTGTTGTTGTTGTTGTTGTTAGGATTGTGATAATTCCTGATTCCTGAAACAGTGGAAGGAAATGGCCTCACAGCAGCACATCGAGAAGATGCAAATCCGCCAGAACTTCCGCAATCTCTGGCACTCTGATCTCTTGAGTACCATTCAAGCTGACACCCCTTGTAAGTTCATTCTAACTTGCAGTTGCAAACACACACATATTCAGTGTCTAACATTGTTTCTCAATATTTTCAATTATATGCAGATTGTTGCTTTTCTCTGTGGTGGTAAGTCTTCTCCACCTTCCTGCTTGCAATTTTTCAGTCATGGATCAACGTTGACTTGCATTGACTTATCCTCACTATCCAAATTTTTCTGCATCTTTTCTAAATTCTATTTGATATTTCGAGGTAACAAATTATGGTTGACTTCTAACCAATTTTCGGAAATGATCGCCTGAGAAGGGAATTTGGTCCCCCATTGGATTTATTTTACTCATCGAATCTTTTGACCTACATTGAATATTGGAAAATAATCTTATCCCATATGAAAAATGTGTTATTATGTTCTTTTGAGGTGCTTTTTTGCCTATCTTTTTTAATAAGGATGTATTCTTTATACAAAATTAAATTTCTGTATGATGATCGGCCTGTGTCAACCATCTCAGTTTTTAGCTTGTCAATTCATTGACCTTACATTTTAGTGTTTTGCTTCTCCATTCCAATGCCTTGTTAATTGAATCACAGTTTTAATGGACTTTATCCATGGCATAAAAGTAATTAACCCATGTAATTTCCATGCTAATTTTCGGTTGTCACATGACAGTGCACCGTGTGTATCATATCTGCTCCGCAAACGAGCCCTTTACGATGATATGTCAAGGTAATAATAATTGATTCTGTTCAAGTCCTCCCAAATTTCAAAATTGAATTATATGGTTTAAATGTGTGATAATTGATATGGTTTTCTTTTGTTTGCTCCAGATACACTTGTTGTGCTGGTTACATGCCCTGCAGTGGTCGGTGTGGAGAAAGTAAATGTCCTGAACTCTGCCTTGGTGTGGAGGTATAGCATTTTTTTTACATGTTTTGCTTCATTTTAAAACGAATATCTGAATATGCACGGAGGTATATATTTGGATTTCATAGACAAGAAGTCAAGCTCATATTTAAACGCCAAGTTCACTCAGTATTTTGCTGAGCTAGGAAAAGATAAAAGTAGGCTTAATAGATTTTTTTTTCTGATCACAAACTTTATTGGTGAATTAAGAATGCTTCACCCGATTCGCCTTCCTTTTCGACTGCTATTCAAATTAAGGGCAAATCTTCTCTTTCTCATACTGGTGCTAATAGATCAATAAATTCATGATCATGACTGATAGATTTTTCCTCTTACACGGTTAAAAATTTGACATACTAAAACCTTTGTTTATACCTATCTAGTTTCTATAATAAATTTATTGATTTCCCTCTGGAAATCCTTATTTCATTCTTTTGCATTACAAAATCAATGGTGCATGGTGGTGACGATGATGATATATATAAACATTCAATTGAACTTAACCTATCTATAATTAGTTTATTATGTTTAATAAGCTGTAATGTAATACATTTATATTTAACCTTTCTTCTCATCTTTAAGTTTAGGTTGTTTGGTTACCACAGTTAAAAAGATGAAAATGCATTGAAATAGGTTTAAATTAACAGGTCCATAGATTTAGATATATGTTTAAACTTGTCGATGAATTAGAAAATTTAGAAAAAGAGCATTTGAGCTGTTATTTTGAAGTTTGTATTTATCATTTAAATAAAGAGCAAGCGAGATTTCTTTTATGTTGGTATCTATGTTACTTTACATGTATTTTCTGTGCTTATTTTATACGGCATTTTTCTGCTACGTTTTACATGTACTCTGTCATTCATTTCTTCAGGTTGTCTGCTGTTTTGGAAATTCAGTGGCCTCAACTCGATTTCTGTTACAAGATGAATTTAATATTCAAACTACGCAATGTGATAATTGCATTATTGTACTCTCTCTCTCTCACCCACCCACACTCATACACATTGAAACATACTACTATTTCTTATGTATTTTGTTAACTGATTTTCTAATTCTCATGTTTAGGCTTTCATGTTTGTCCTTCAACAACTTGCCTGCATATTTTCTATTATTGCTTTAATTGTGGGAAATAGTGAAATTCGACAGGCTTCTCAATTGCTATCTTGTTTGGCTGACTTTGTCTACTGCACGTAAGACTTTTCTTTTCTTAGCTGCTGCTTATTTTATTTTTCCTTTGATTGTGCACTTTATAGTGGCATTCATTGTTACCAAATTTATGTTTTGTTTTTTTTTTTTTTTTTTTCATCTTGTAGGGTGTGTGCTTGCATGCAGGTAAAATTGTTATTTATAATTACCCGCAAATGGTTAATGATTATGGTTGTAAGTGTTTATAATTACATGTTAAATGAGAAATGAATATGATTTTCAGACTCAGCATAAGATTGAAATGGACAAACGTGATGCGAAATTTGGACCCCAATCAGTAATGGGTGTTCCCCAGGTTCAACAAATGTCACGCTTTGATCAGCAAGTCCCCCCTTTTGTTGGGTATGCACCACAACCAGCATATGGACAGGGCTATGGTTATTCACATGCCTAGAACCTTCTCATCATCCACCAGGATATATATATATATATATATATATATATATATATATATATATATATATATATAAAGAGAGATTATAGATATATATCCCCTTTCTGGCTAGCAAGTTTTGGTGATTTTTTTTTTTTCACAAGAATGCTTTAGGTTGGTATGTAGCATGGATTGGTTGGGTTGCATTTCCTTCAAGTCATATATGTGTGGTAAAATTAGTCAGATTGATTATCAGGTTGCGTTTCCCTTATACAAGACCAGCGTATTATACTTTGCCTTTTATGTATACATTGAGGTCATATTGTCATTAGACTCATTACGGTTCACCCATGGCTCTATTAAATTTTTTCTTGTGCGCAATGGGTGCCATGTATCAAATATGATATGTGGTGTGATCATTCAGGTTTTTTTTTTCTTTTATTATTATTAATATGATCAGTCAGTCTGTTAACACATTAGTACCTAAGAATACCTATAGGGGCTTTACCGCACTCGTGGAATTGTATAAATATTTTATACTTAAATATACTTAAGATTTTTGATAAATGATTAAATTTTATATTGGATCTTAATAATTTGTTTTATTGTTTTAAATTTTTAATATATTAAAATTTTTGTTTTGAATTATTATCATCAATTAAGTGATGACGTATCATTATTATAATCATTAATAATATTGGAACTTAAAAAAATTTAATATATTTAAAATTCAAAATAACAATTTTTTTTATTAAAAATTAGAACAAAATCCAATCATTTATTAAATATTTTAATCATATTTAAGTCAATATTTTATTCACATCAATCCAACTTAATTAAATTTAAACAGTTAAATTTGTTTTCCATAAATTAAAGAATAAAATATATTTTGTCTGTCTATACATAAATTAAAGGATCAAATATGTTTGTCTTTATATTTTCATTTAATCTTATTTTTAGTCTCCAAATATTTATATAGTGTAATTTAGTTCCTGAATTTTATGGGGAAAAAAGTGTTTTAAGTTTCTCCTCACTGTATGAAGTTAAAAGACGTGTAAAAATTAAGAAATAAGTACATGGATTAAAAACATCTTTTTATGAAGTTCAGAGATAAAATTGCGTGATATGAAAATAAAATGAGACGGAATGAATTATTTTTTCTCTACTTTTTTATAAGAGAAATAGTAGTAGTGTGTGAGTACCTTGAAATAAGATGTAAATGTATGATTTGCTTAAAAAAAGTATGATTATTTTTATTATTATTCTTTTCGTCTTTAATTATATATTTTTTTTAAAAATGTTTTTTTATAA
Organism: Glycine tomentella; assembly: GCA_007407185.1. Lineage (NCBI taxonomy): Eukaryota > Viridiplantae > Streptophyta > Magnoliopsida > Fabales > Fabaceae > Glycine > Glycine tomentella. Next base: position 5,726,417 of record PYAF01000142.1, on the reverse strand, counting down.
GATTCTTTTATAATTTTTAAATACATTAATTTTTTAAAATATTTTGATTAATTATTCTTCCTTCCTTCATACATTAATAAAAAAAGTAAATAAATAAAAAAAGAATAATTTTAAAATTATTGTATAAATAAATAATAAATTTAATTGATAAATTATAATAATTATTAGTACGTACTCTATTTTTTTCTTGGAGTTAGCAAAACGCTAAGCTTTGTCTGACTTCCATGGAGATAAAACTGGAAAAGGAAGCTACCAGCCTACCACTACCAGTGTCGGTACAGAGCTCATAGGCTACCTCTACGCAGCACACAGCTATACCTTCTTCCTATCGCTCAATTTGCCCAATCTGGCATGTGCCATCGACTCCAACCAATCAAACACGTCTTCACAATCCTTCCATCCAAATCAAATTCCATCAACATTTCTATCAATAAAACAATAAAACTGATAAAAATAGTAAGATCAGTCCCTAACACTGAAAATTGTAGTAATCCAAAAAGACCCTAACACTGAAAATAAAATCTCAACGCAGCTAGCTGGAATTAATCAGAAAATTAATTAACAATATAAATAAAATGGATATATTTAACAACAATTCTCCGCTTTCCATTTTGTTTGAAAATCCGTATAATATTTACACGAACACATACTCAGCAACCTGGACAGAGCATTCCCGTCCCCAAATCTAGGAATTTTTTTCTTCCTATAGTTGCGAGGGAAAAGAAAAAGAAAAAAGAGTTGTGTGCAGAGTGCAGTGCAGTGCGTGCAATGTGCAGAGGGTACTCTACAGTCACTCATCATTGTAATAGAAATCAGGAATCCCTGAAGCAGCCCCAAGTCTATCATTGAAGGCAGCTTGCATATGGTGGGGTATGAAGGGTGTCCGACACAGGGGACACGTTCTTTGGTCGTATCCCATCCAACGGTCCAGACACCCTCTGTGGAATATGTGGCAGCAGTTCGTCAGCCGTCTGATCTCGTCCTCTCCCTCGAACTCGTACAGGCACACCGCACAACTCTCCGGCGCCTCCGCCATCTCCATCTCCGAGAACTTCACCACCGGCAGGATTTCCCTTATGAGCACCGCCGACACTGACTGGAATTCCGGCGCCCTCTCCGGCCACGCAATGTCGGATTCGAAGAAATCGTGGAAGCCCATGTAGCACAAGAGGACGGTGATCAGTTTTCTTATCAATCCCAATACTGATAGCAACTGCAGAAACACCTTCGGTAGCACCAACTCTGTGTACCCCACTGGAAATCCCATGTTACTCTGCGTGTGTGAGAGAGAGATTCTCAACAAGAGCAAGAGCAAGAGGTTACAGTTTCCATGAATTGAGGCGTTAAATAGATGGGAACTAGGGAGATGTGGAAATACCAAGAATGGGTTTTGGTTTTATTGAGAATGACACCCATGACCCATGGAGCATGGATGAGATGAAATGGGACAATATTTTTTTTCATCATGAAGTAATGACCCCATAAAGCACGTACACTGTGCCTTATTCTACCTTTAACTGCTGTCTTATTCGTTGGTTTCTCTCATTATTTTATGTCTCTCTCGCACCTTGCTTGAATCATTGTTCTACTCAATCCAGGCAAAAAAATATTCTTATCGATCCTCTGCGCCCAACTCCCTCCATTTCACGTTCTCCTGCCCTGCCCTCACTCTCCTTTTCTTACCCGGAATATTGTCTTTCATCTATTTAACATGTACTTGTATATCTAATTAAAGTCTAAATTTTACATTATTATTAAAATTTAAACACCACTTTCTTCTGAGGTACTGTAAGTCGGTATTTGAAGTAAAATAATAATAATAAAGAATAAGAAAAAGTATATTATTCAATAAAAATATACTGAATATATAAAACACCAAAAGAAAAAAAAATGCTAGATGATGTTGTAGATAAGTTTCCAAAGTAGTCATGTCGCCATGTCAACGTTTGTAATTACTATATGAAAGAACTAGGTTAGCTCATGAAGTGACATGTCATTAAATACCTCAGAATAACATCTCCTCACAAGATATTTATGTACATCAATAAAACTATAGTAAAAGGTTTGGAGGATCAGATTTAATAATTTGTAGTTTTGTACACAGAAGTATGCAAAAATTTAACGTGAACTGATGGTTTGGTTTGGTTACTAAATATTAGGACTTGACTAAGTAACAGAAAGTTTTTTTTTTTTTCTTTCTGAATGAACAGACTTACAGCTATCATAATTTCAATAACGATAATACCTAAACCTTATCATGATGACAGGAAGATTTTCCACGAAAATCATGGAACCTTGGGATGCATTCTGTCTTTTAAATTCTTTTTGGGGTACATATATTATTGTCTGTGATCTTAACCGCTCAGCGTTGTATACATCGTGCATACACACATACACACACGAGAAGCACAGCAAATTCGGCCATATAATTCTACTGGTTGAATTGGACAATATATTCAATTGCATTAGGAGCATTTATTTTTTGAGGGCTGAGGATGTCAAAACCCAATAAAGGTTCTTCTATTGAAAACAACGACTTGGATGATTTCTTTGATCAGTTGGCATGATAGCTATCTTTGCCAGGTATATATATAGCTAGCTATACTTGAAATATCTTCTTGGCGATCGATCAATTTTTGGGTCAGAGAGAGGGGCCTGGAAGTTGTAATCAATTTCCAGATAAGATCATTAATCCATCTGAGTGTTTGACTACCAATTTTGATCACCTGAAGATGAAATTTGTCACTATTTTTTTTCCCCATCTTATCGCTATGTGTTACTTTCAATTCCCTTTCTACATGCATAATTATAAAGGTACAGGCGTACAAATGTGATAAAAAAAATAAGAAAAAAATAGAACACAAGGATCGAATTACCCTTCTGCATTTAATTAAGAAGTTATTTGCAATTAATGTTTAATTTTGTATTGGCAAAGTTGAGAAAATCAAATCTAAAATTTTGAGGACAGTTCCTAATCGAGACTGTTATTTTCACACTAATTTGTTTTTAGTACCCTTATAAAAAAAAAATCAAAAGATTGTCAAAATAGTACTCACTAGTCATTAGCCAATTTACTAACTGAATTCATCTCTTTAAATAATATGTTAAGATAAAAAAGAATAGTAGTATTCATGAGCTTTGTGAATGATTAGAAAAAAGGGGATGGAGAATTAGTGAGCGTAACTGAGTTTAATTAGTTCGTATTTGTAGACGAAAATGAAGGTAATTAGTGTGGTTCCACCAATCTTTCCTGTCGGAAGACCACTTTTCCACTTGAGAGTGGTGGCCGATGAAGCAGTTCATGAATACGCCAAACAATGGGAAAGGAAGACACGAGTAACAGGAATTGACATGCTTTGGCGTTGGCCTTTGTTGGGTGGTGGTGGGGTGTGAGACCGATGGTGATGTACAAAAGATGGGGCCTTTTTTTTTAACACATCACTGTTCATTGAGTCGCTGTCCCATCTCTATTGGGGCATCACAGATGGACTTCTGGCTTGATCGCAGACCATGTTTCAAAGTTTTTATCCTCTTTTTTTATTCTGACACTCATATGCATCTCTGATGAGACATACTATATTGCCTTCGGTTTAGTCTTTTTCAATGAATTTCTATTTGTTTTTCTTTTTAGCAAAAATAAAGAATTCTGTCCTCAATCACTTTATCCCTTTCTTTCACTTGTAGTTGTAGCATCTTAAATATCATAATGCTAATGGGGACTTTGGGTTTTCTGGAGAACCCCACGTCAATGTAGAAGATCTAAGGAAATTGCTTTATGTATATATCGTTTGAAAACTATTTGAGAGTAGAGAGGAGCATGTAGACGCATATGAATGAGATCCATTAGCCAATAATAAATGCTAGCTTGCGTGGGGAGGGGTCCATCACTTAGCCATATTTCCGTATGCGTTAAAACCATGTTTCAGAATTGCAAGTAGCGTTAAATTTTAGGTACAAAAAGAGTGATGGCCAGAAGTCACTTCACTTACGAGCAAAACTCGTGAAGACATTTATTTGGGTTAATATAATTTTACATTTTTTCAAAAAAAAAAAAAAAAAAACTCGTGAAGACATTAATATTACCTCTTGCCCATTTCGGGGTAGGCTTTCAATTGAATAGGATAATTATCAATGAGACTTGACTTTATGCTGACAATATTCTTGATTTTCTTTTACACTAGCAACAATTAATTTTAATTTAAAATTCTGTCCAAACTATATGTAGACTCTATCACTGAATTGATTGTAGTGTGTTTTGACTTGATTACTAATACTAACACATGGAGATATATGTATATAAATTAACAGAAATTCTTCTTCGTCTTCATGAATTTTAGATTTGTCATTTGTAGCCGTTCAGTTGGTTGAGGTGAGGGGTCAATCAATCATTAAATTAAGGGTTTCAAAATTATAATTTTCGTCATTCTGCAGTAACTTAGAAACTGCAGAAGTAATATAAATACGACAAAGCAAGCGCATCACATGTAAGAAGAACAAAAAAAATAATATAATATTATGTATTATTAGTAATAGTCTTCAATTCAAACCAATATTTTATTTTGGTATTTTTTTAAATAATAATAATAAATTTTCAATTTTGATTAAAAATTTATAATACTTAATTTTTGGAACAAACCACATATTTTTACTTGAAACAATTTTTATCTGAGTTAGGTAAATTACTATGGATTATAAAGTTTTTCTTTTAATATTAACAGTTAATATTTAAGCTTTTAAATTAATGAAATAATTTCATATCAATTACTACGTGTTTGGTGTAAAATTAATAGTATTTTAAAAGTTTATATTATATGTAAGTTTTATCCTTGCCACATTCATTTTCAAAATCTTTGCTATCATAACAAATAAGGGAGTGATTTTAAGTATGGTTGATAAGATACTTTAGTTCATTTTTATTTTTATTAAATAAAATTTTATTTAATTATTTGGTAAAAAGAGAAACTTTTTTTTGATTATTTTTAATGATACTTTTTTTTAAAATATTAGTTTCTAATTTTTATATTTATTTATTTTTTGTTCTTAAATATTTATTAAATTTTATTTTTAATCTTTTTAATTTAAAGCAAAATTTCATTATTTTATTTTATGTAATTTTATATTTTTCAATTATTTAAATATATAATTTTATCCAATAATTAAAATTAAATATAAGATAATTTTTCTATTTTAGACAATTTTCAAATACTTATTAATTTTTCAACTGATTTTGACAAACATAATCTTTATAGGTTCACCTATAAAACATTTAGAATGAAACCAAGAAGCAAGCATAGGAGAATTAGTGATGAGGGGGTGTTTTGGAAAAATAAAGAAAGTGTGGTTGATTCCTCCCCTCCCATAATGTAGGGGAGAGAGAAGGGGGTGTGAGAAGAGAAGAGAAGACCAAAATGGACATGTGTAAGAATGTGGCATTGCGTTTGGGCACCACCCACCAGGCAGGCATCACCACCTCCAAAGTCCCTTATTTCTAATCTTCTCTGGCATTCCTGTCTGATGCCGCCAAGACACTATAGGTCCACATTCATTGTTTCTCAATCGCCAAAATTAATTAATCACACTCCAACTTTTACTAATACGTACCCTTTCACCATCCATCATCTTTCTTCCTTTTAATTTGTCTCATCCTTTGTCTACCCTCCCTATCCCAATCACATTATATTGCTACTCTCTCTACTCTCTCTACTCTCTACTTTGGTTAGGTGAAATATTTGTTCAAGTAATTTTCTACATGCCCTGCAGCACTTTTACATATTGATTGTGCTAAAGTTGATGATACAAATTATTTGGGGTTTGTGATGGTAGCAGGGTTTTTGGGCTATAAGGTTTGAGACCCGAGCCCGCCACTAATTTCGTTTGATTATATGAACCTTTAATCTTTTCGGTTAATTTTTCTATACACTAATACAATAATGTTGGTGGGTTCTTTTTTTAGTATATTAGGTACTATAGTCTGTCAAAAAAATATATTAGGTACTATAGTTGTTCTCTAAATATGTATTTTTTTTAAAAAAAAGACTAAATTATATTTTTTTTCCCTTGAAAACATGAGTATTATACTATTCTATGCTGATATATATATATATATATATATATATATAATCATCCTTCCGGATAGATTTATATATATGATACTCTATTCTATTTTTTCTTTTGTTAAATTTTGTTAAGAGAAATTATCAAAATATTTTTTACTACACATCATATCTTGAGATATGCAAGTATACATTATCCTCTGCTCTTGTTAATTAAATTATATA
>PYAF01000142.1:5702822-5718318 GCA_007407185.1 Glycine tomentella | reverse complement strand
AAAAAAAAAAAAAAAAAAAAAAAAAAAAAAAAAAGAAGAGAAAAAAGACAAAGCAAGATGTGAAGGCAGAAAAGGACCACGTATATGCACTTTCTTCCTTCTCCGTATGTCGTCCTCTCTTTTTTATGTTTATATATTGAAACACTACTCAATGCCAGGATATATCCATCTTAATTATGCCGTTTAACTTGGTCGCACAAGTACTCTTTATCCTAGCTAAGAAGCCATGTATTAACAATTTAACATCTGGTTCAGGTTTAAGACTCTACTATAAGACACAGGACCAATATATCAATTACATAAAAATAAATTTTGCCTACAAAAGTGGACATATAATAAAAATAAATAAATTAAAGGAGTATAAAATAATTTAAAATTGAGCCTACTGACGTGTGCTCAAAAAATTATAAAGAATTAATAAATAGAAAACTTGTATTTAAAATTACTACTATAATGAAAATATATACCCATTTAAATATTTTTTTCTTTTATTTTAATCTATTTCTTTTCAACCAAATAATATCAAATATGTTCATCTTTTTTTTTTTCTCTCTCACTTATTCACTTCCGTTTTCTGATTTTTTCCTCCCTCACAACCAAACATAGTGATAGCTGCATGGCATTAATTTATGTAAACATTCTAGTAATACAAAACGTGCATACGTCTTGAATAATTATAAGTTTCTGGAAATAAAGGGTGGTGCTCAAAATAACATGATAGAGTGAAAAACAACTACCTAACCCAAAATGTCCTATTCCTATGCAATCAATCTAGCTAGTTCTAGCTATAGCTATAGAATATATATGGTACTTCTCAAAACTGCCATCTATCTCTTTTTAAAAGCACAGGCATATGTAGGCACTCCCACGTACGCACTCAGATCGATCAGAACCATAACAAATAATGAAGCATTCAAGTCAAGCAAGACGTGCGCTGCTGACAATGACACGGCTCCGTCGGATCCCGAAATAGAAACAAGTATAAGGGGGGCTGCTATATATAGCTAGCGTATTAATTAATATGAACTAGCTCTGTTAATTATCTTAAAAAAAAAAAAAAACAACTTGCGAGCAAGTAGGTATTCAATTGAATAAGTACAAACATGTCTGTACTGGATTATTGTCACAAGAACAACTGCTGTGTTGTCTCGTTGTGATCCTTGATTTACATTGTGAAAAAACACCAGATAAATGCAGTTGATAAGATCACAATTGAGGTTGTATTGCAGTTCAGAAATCTGAATTGCTTTCCTACTGCTATAATGTCTCATTTGTGGTTGGAATAATTCTTATTTCTGAAAAAATAAAATTGTAGTTCTCGACTACATCTGAAATCCTTAATAGTTTACTACATTCATGAATAAGAACTGATTAACATATATATAATGCGCACGTTTCAAAAGTGAAATGAAACTATAGCTAGTAGTGTGATTATTTGATGGACAACATACAGGTAAAATATCTGGCCTCCACGCACCTTAGTACAATGTCCTTGTCAGGCATTAGTCATCACTAGCTAGTACAATGTGCTACTCCTTTTCTTTTTTTAACAATACTGTGAGTGTGAGGTAACGATATTGAGAGGCATGTTGAAATGTAGGTCATGATCATGTAGGCAAGTGGGATATGTCTGCTGTTTTCTTGGGCGGGCTATACTGTTTGCTTATTTATAGTTACACAACACCTATATTAATAATAATTAATTATATATTTATATTTGTGTATATGTGCACTATCAAATTTACCGGATCTTGATAACTTCTTCATATTTTGGTATAAATGCCAAATTAATTTTGATCTCTTCTATCGAAATATACAAAAGAAAAACTTTGTTTGGAGCCAATGATCTTTACATCTAAAAAATAATTATTCTTTTAATTTTTTTCTTACTGAAAATATCGTTGCTGCACATTAAAAACGAAAAGAATTTTTCTTTAGTCTTTTTTTTTTTTCCTCTCTCTGTCCTGTCTTGTTTTCCTAGACAGGGTTTTGGATGTTATACGAAAAGGCTTTGCGCTTGGTCCAAGAAACAAACTCTAGTTCCATCATCTACTAGTTGCAGTTGGCCCAGATCTGCAAAGCACAACAGGAAGGCCACAATAGCTTATGATGGAGAACTCGTCATCTTCAGTGTTCAGTTTCAATTGTACACATTAATGGATAAGAAAATTTATATATATATATATATATATATATATATATATATATATATATATATATGGTGAAATGCAGGGCTAAAAGCTCAGCCGCAGGAAACCTCTATATACTAGAAAAATCCAAAAGAGTCTGAGAGGCCATATAAAACCAGATAATCTGGCACATCATAAACAAGTAAATTACATTGATCGGACAACCCGCGCTTTGCTAACTTATCTGCCAAATGATTAGCCTCCCTGAAAACATGCTGGAATTACACCGAATATCTCGATGCAGCCAGAGCTTTGATATGGACAAAAAAAATCTTATATATTATCTAGTCTAGTTTTTATTTTGAAAATAACATACGAATATTTTATATAATATTTATCGATAATAAAATTTGCTCGAAGAATTTTGTGTAGTTTCGACTTATATTTGACTTCAAAATTTTAATATATGTTTCACTGTTTGATTCTTAATGATAATTAGGAATTTAGAATCAAAATCTATTTTGAGTTATATTAAGCTAGAATTATTTGATTTTTAGTTAAATGACATGTGTTTGAGTAATTTTTTTAATATTTTAATTAAGACTTTGAAGTGAAGATGAAGTATGCAAAAAAAAAGAGTAAACGACTTGTGAAACTAAATGGCATGAAAGTAAATCTTAAACAAGATAAATGACTAAAAATGTAAATTTAAGTGTAAATTAAAGGAGAATGGGAGCAAAGAATAAAAGTACTGGAAAAGTAACATGAAAAATAAATTAACAGAAGAATAAGATATAAAAATATGAAGACTTTTGTTTAAGTAAAGGTTAGAAATATACGTTGACCCATCAAACTAATAGTCATTCATGTGTGATGCAAGATATGCATTACAGAGTGCTTTGCCCAAGTATTTCAACAGCTAGAAATGAAATACAATAGTACAATTTATAATTTTTTCCTCTTAACGGTCGAGAAATTCGATACACACTTGATGAACTGTAACGACCCGTATGCATCCGGTTCATTAACATTGATTTAAGGTCATTAAGTGCAGTAATTATCACAAATAATTTAAAATGGAAGCAGTAAACAAAATGACGTCATCAAACGTCATCAACAACATCAATTGTATATCATATATGGTGAATTCTTATAATATACAAAGTATATTTCTCAAGACTGTACATATCCTTCATCAGTCACAAAACACAGGCATAAAAATAAAAATAGAGCCAACATGCTCTTCATTCTATGCCTAAGGTTCCCTCAGAGCCATATCCCTCTACTCGGGCCTCTTGCCTTAGGATCTATTAGCCGCTCCCTGAACATCACCTGCAAAACATAATCCCCAACAGGGATGAGATAACAATCTCAGTAAACTCAGGGTCCTTGGAGGTCTTTCCTCCCCCTGGTTCACTTCTATGACATATAATATCAAAATTGGCATCACACACAATCCAACCATTACGACTCCCATAAAACATATCACATGTATATCATAACACAGGTGTAACAATATAATAGATATACACACATCACAAGGTCTGAGAGAGATCATCCACCCAGTGGTATAATCCTCCTAGACTCCATCCAATGCCTAAGGAAGATCATCTGAATAGGTACATTCCCTTAGGACTTAATTCAATGTCTAAGGAAGATCATCTGAACAGGTACATTCCCTTAGGACCTCATTGGATACCTATGACAATTTCGAGGGAAGATCATCTGTGGCAGGTACATTTCCAACGGAAATCCATAGTACTCTATTCTACTGGCCAGAGACAACTCATCAATCAACAACACATCATCATAGTGTATATCATATACATGTTCTCAATAAAACAGTAACACACAATTTCAATACACATGACATACAATAACCATCACCCTCTCTCGGGTGTGATGGAACACAAGCAAGGGAAAACACTCCCAAGAACAAAGAGCTTATATGCTCTCAGCGCTATATTGGCTCTCCCGGCTTCGTGGTCACAACCATCAGCAAGATCACTATCACGCCCTACACAAGGCATAAAACAATCAATCAATAACGGTCCTTAGCCGTTAGAATGAAAGGTAACGTCATTCCTTTCCATTAAAGCCTAACTGTTCTCTATCTTAGGGTTAACAGAGCTAACCACCTTATAGGTGATTCACAGACCCTCAACAGGATCTATCTTGGTCCAACCAAGATCTTAGAGTCCCTCTAGACTCTACATAAGTTCAATCCAAAGCATTCTGTTGCTTAACCATTCTATATTTCAAGGATAAACAAGTTGCCCAAAACAACAAATCCAACATGTTTTCACCGTTTATTAAGCCTCCTGAGCAACTAGTGTAACAACACCTAAGCTCATATCTATCATAATACCTTTCATTTCATCAACATTCTTCCTACTCATACCTATCTCAGAGTCCAAACCAAACTTCATCAAAAATCAAGTTTCAAAGTTCAATATTCATCAGAACAACCCCCTGAGCATACTTTTCTAAAGAATCCAAGCCTAATTTCAGCCCTAACACAATTGGATTACTATTTATCCCAAGAACCATTTCACAAATCAATCGGTAAAACTTGAGTTTCTTACCTCTAAACAGTCGAGGAAGGCTGAAGGATCACTTCTCTAAGCTCTGGCGTCCTTGAATCGTCTTCTTTCTCATCCAAAACTCAGTTTACAAAGTTTCCTAGAGGATGGGATTTCTCCGTTTTAAGGTTCTCTCGAGAAATTGAAGCTGAAATCTAGCTCATGGAGGAGTTCTAATCAAGTTTCTAGTTGGGTAGGAAGTGTTTAGATGAATAATGGAGAAGATATGAAGCTCTCCTAGTGCTCCAATGGCGGAAACAGCTCAGAGGAAGAAGGAAATGAGTTTTTGGCCTTCAATTTCGTAAAAATGACCTTTTATAGGCCCCCAGCCCGTGCTCCCACGCTACCGGCATGAATCTCACGCCCCAGCGTGGCATACCAGTGGAAAAATAACCTTCTGGAGCACTTCCCACACTACTAGCGTGGCTTACTAGCAGAAAATGATTTTCTGGAGCACTTTCCACGCTCGCTACTGACGTGACTTCCACACTACTGACGTGACTTACCAGCAGGTTAATTTTTTTTTTAAACTAGGTTATTATATGAACAAACTAATAAGATTACCTTAAAAAGAAAACTAATAATATTTGACAAGTCTTGATCTGATGACATTGTCAATAACTTCCAGTAGAATAGTTGACTCTAATCTTTCTCACAAATTCAACATTTTTTGATAAAAGTTCATTTTGATCATCAAATTCAAATATCACTTCATGACAATTTTCAAGAAATTTAAAGACATCAAGTCGAAATGCATTTTCAATACTTTTAAAGAATTCTCAGTTTACAACAACGATATTAAATAACTTTTTATAAGATTATATTATTGTATAAAAAAAACCTTCTCACGTGCAATTGTACTTTCTGCATTGAACCTTTTACATTACTTTTTAAGAAAAAAATGAAGTTGATACGTGATTACGTGATATTATTTCTATGTATTGACGAATTTTTAACATAATACGCGGATGTAGCTCAGATGGTAGAGCGCTCGCTTAGCATGCGAGAGGTACGGGGATCGATACCCCGCATCTCCACATTTTTCATTTGTTGCTTTTTTATATGTTATACATTTGAAGATAGCAGCACTAGAGCATCATCTCAGCACAAGTGATGCTTATGAATCATACCTACCCCTTTTTAAAGATGCATAAGGTTCTGCCTGGACTCTTAATTCCTTCCTTTTCACCTTTTTCATAGCAAAATAAATTAATCATCCATATAATACGGCGATATATATTTTTTTTGTCCTTCCACTATATCAGAGTACAATATTAATGCACTTCCACGATAACACAAGGTATTTTATTGTACAGTGTCAGATTTTTGTTATATTCAAATAAGTTTGATTTCCTTTTTCTATATTACTGACATGACGATGCATGACATGTTCTAGTTTTATCCAAGTTGATGAGTAAAATTAGTTCAGGACGATGGGAAAATATAGGTTAGAAGGATTTGTGAGGTAATGAAGTTTTCACTCATTTGAGTTAAAAGGCAGTAGAATTGGCCATGGAAGAAGTTGCTCATAGGTGATGAATGATAATTGATGATACTGAAGCTTGGAGATGATCCAGGAGAAAATAATCAGAGATGAAGAAATCTTCTGATTTACTTGTTAAGAGACTGATTTGAGAAATCTTACAAGAATTTGTAATTATACCTGCTATGTACTGTACAATTGCCGAATTAGGATGCTAACGAACCAATTATCCTAATTAAGGAGTTAGATAGCCCCACGTGATCCTGAAGTAGTTCATACGGGAACTGCATTGTGTACAGTATCATATACAAACGTCTGATTCTTCCTTTATATATATATTTTAATTTTTTGGGTACAACGTTTTCTACTAATTAGTTACAAGAACGTACTCCTCATTGTCGTTATTTAACTAATAAATATTCTTTGTAGTTGTAGCCTATGCATTGACTGTGAAGTTGGTATAAATTGTTGATCACCCTCCTTGTTCGTAATCGTACCTGCATGTTTCTTCACTGTCACTGAGGTGGGGAAAGAAGGAATTCCCCATTGGAAAATCGTAATTCAGATCAGCAGGCTTTGCAAAATTATGCCTTAAATGTATAATATCAGCCACCACATAGAACAGCAAATTCATCAAATAGCATCCAGATAAATCAAAAGGGCAAAAGTAAGTGGGAGCAATTAATAGTATCATAATTCTTACCACTCCTGATCAATCAGCATTTCATCAGTCAATCCAAACCGTCTTAGTTCCTCTTCACCATGATGCATCAGTAAGCTATACCTGTTCATGCTCACTCCTTTTAGATTTCCATAATAAGCTATTAATATAATAATATGCATACAAAACGTACCTTCCACCAAAACCCTTTCCATAACAAGCATATTTCCGTTGCCCATGTTGTTGAGACCCTCGAACTGTTGAACCGTCCATTTGTACCACCTCATGAGAAAAACTCGAAGTGTTAGACCGTGAGACACAATGACCTTTCTTCTCCCCAGGTGGATGATACCGTCTAATATTAATATCTGTTCTCAGCGTTTCTCTGAATCCTTGTACCATATATAAAACTCTATAATTACTACTATTTTTTTTTATGTTTGATTCCCAAAAACATAATACATATTTGATATTATTATTATTATTATTACCTGTTATTCTATCATATACATCAGCCGCGGATTCTCCATCTGGAAATCGGTAAAAGAAACGACCATAACGCTGGCGTAATTCCTTTTCCATTCGCATCTTTTCTCTGTTTTGAAAATTCCCTTTTAAATCACAGAATCAATCAGTGAAGGAAATAAAACACACACACAAACACAAGAAAAGTGGTAAGTTTAGCTAACACCGAAATCTTGTTCTCGAATGCGAGGCTCTCCTCTAAAGCAAGCGATTCTAGAGCGTTGAAAAGGACGAGCGAGGTGCTGCAAGGTTTGAAGTGTCCTTCTATATGGAGAGACGTAGAAGTCAACCTGCCAATGTTGGTCATGGTCATTTTCTATCATTTGCTTTATCTTGTTGCCACATTCCTCTGCTTGGACCTTTCCTTTCTCAGTGAGGGATATCTTTAGATCAGGTATTCTTCTGTACACGCTCTCATCCACGTTTCCTTCACTCTCTCCATGTCAAACGAGTATTATCCTTCGAGGCCTTGGTGGAACAACCATGGGGGATGAAACTGCAGTGGCAGGGTTCTTCTCTCGAAATCTGGCTTGGCCATTTAGTTCGATTGGTTCTGTTTGGTTGTGGCAGCATTGGATTAGTGAGCATGTGTTTGTCTTGGAATTTGGTTTTGTTTTACGCCTTTTTTGTTGAGATGATGGTAAAGATAAAGTGGGAGATCCTGAGTATGAGAAAGGTAGCACGGCCATGCCCAGGAATATGTTTATTTTATGTTCCAATTGCACTTCATCTCATTATTTTACCTTTCTTGAATTCCTGTGTGTTGTGGTATTCATTTTCAGGTACGAACCAAATGTGATTGTTGTTAAGCAATAACAGCATGATAGGTGTCCATTGATAGTTTGCCGTGTGATTGATTCTGTACTGTTATGGATGATGAGTATTGAGTACTGTGACTTAGTCCCAGTGGTATGTACCGGATTCTGATCATGGAATGACAAATGGCATCATAGGAGAGGCTCCTAATTTGTTGCTATGTTTTTGGAGGACAAACTTATTGCCTTTTTTTGTTTGCGCTTCATTTTGGGCCACAGCGAATAAAAGTCTCGGTAAGTCTCCACTTTGGTTTGGGCCCCTGTTCTGTTCTGTTTAGTTCAGTGTTAAGAGACTTTCACTAGATTTGACCTATGGCTATATTGGATCGTTTTCAGCTTCATGTCTTGCAAACAAACAAATAAGGCCTCCTTCCTTTACATAAGGAATGGCTCAGATTGCAAACAGATAGCTTAACTAAAATACTACAACAAGAACTTACAATAAACAAGGTATTTTGGTTCAAAATACCTGTAGATCAAATCTCTAAGTTTAAAAAAAAAAAATTTAGTCAAATTCAAAATTATTTTGAATTTTAAAAATCATGTGTATGAAATAATTTTTTTTTTAATGAAAATACTAATTATTAAAAATTTATTTTATTTTGTGTCATATAAGATTTTTCAAAATCAATACGAATGAATATAATTATATTTTTCATTCCCTCATTTTTTTTAATAAAAAAAATCGCTGGTAAATTGGCAGTTGGAATGGTAGGAACAAGAGAATGAAAATTATAGGTAAAAGTCTTAATCTTGACTCTGCTTTCTTCAAGAACTTTTGTCCTGTTTTTAAAGTTTAAAATTGATCAATTCAAATAAGAATAAAAAGAACGACCTTGAGGCCGGCCCAATCAAAAAATTTGTTATAAACTCTTAAAAACTATTTTTGTTTACTATAAATATTATTTTAAAAATATCAAAGATTATTCAATAAACAATACTAAACTTATTAAAATCAATTAAATATTTTATTTTAAGAAATCTTAATCTTATAATAATAATAATAATATTTGTCTCAATTTATCTTGGAGTTTTCTTTAAAATAAAAAACCGTAACAAAAATAATTCTACAAAAAATTAAAATTAAAGGACAAAATTAGGAACAATTTTCAATAAAAGATGTTTTAGACAAGATAAAACTTATGTACAGTATAATAAGTACTTTAGCTTTTATTTTCAAATTAAAATTAGAGTTGTTAAATTTAATGTCGACTTTTATTATATTGGTTACTAAGATAAATTTTTCATTTTACTTAATAGAATAATACAAAAAAACACCTAAAGTATTACCCTTAAATTTTATCTTTCAGAAAAACTAATTTATTTGATTTTCCCTTCTTCTTTATTCATAATTTTAACACCCAAAAAGTTTCCATGCAAATATTTTTTAAGCTAAAAAATTACAAAATATTAAAAAAAATATTTGCAATTAGGAGTGTTCATCAACTAATTGTTTTTAACTTACAAATTGAATGTATACTATAAACTATTAAACTATGTTATAAATTAAGTTATACATGAGATGTGATGTTTGATGCATGTTTGATTAATGTGTATGTAACAAAACCCAGTCTAATCTAACCTGGAATAAAATGGATTGAATTGGATTGATTGAATTATAAACTTAAACCAATTGGATAATCAAAGTTCAAAACCAAAGTGATTGGATTGTGATTTCCCCCTTAAAATTGATCCAACCTACAAACACAACCCGAAACTAGCAAAATGTTTCTGGTTAAACATAATCTTCTTAGTTGCTTGTCGCATTCTATCTAATCTCTTGTATCTCAGCTTCTAAATTAAGTTTCTAATTTTTTTTACAACATTATAGTTAATTAAATTATAATTTTACTTCCATTTAATTCTTCATGTACGACTAATTAGTCTTGTTATTCTTTTTTTTTTAGTCTCTATATTTTTAAAAAATCTATAATTTTATAATAAGTTTGGATTTTCATCCACGTCTCAAACATAGATCACAGAAATAATTTTTAGTTTTTTTTTTTTTTTTTTTTGCATCTTGACTTAAAAATTTAATCAAACGTGGATCACAATGCTAATCCAAATACACACTTAGTTTGATATATGCAATTTTAGAAAATCCACATAAGTTTTCGATTCGAAACAAACAAGCTCAACAACAAGACCACAAATATATATTATCTGAAAACACACCAAATATTACTTAGAGTCGTCGTCCTCCCTCAATAGGGTTCCAGTCTTTCTGAAATGCAATATTGATGCTGTTTGTAGAAACAGGTTTGCAAAAGGATATGGCGGATGGATATAAAAGTCTATGCCTTATTAGAGGGCACTCTTAACCTTGCCTCAAACCTTAACTACAATATAACTTCCTTGAATTAATCTGATAGTTTTAGACTATATATATCG
This sequence comes from Glycine tomentella, assembly GCA_007407185.1. Lineage (NCBI taxonomy): Eukaryota > Viridiplantae > Streptophyta > Magnoliopsida > Fabales > Fabaceae > Glycine > Glycine tomentella. Next base: position 5,707,732 of record PYAF01000142.1, on the reverse strand, counting down.
ATGCATGTACGTAGAAACAGGAAATTCAGGATATAAATGTTATGTGTGTGTGTGTGTGTGAAAGAACAGTTTCATATTAATTTATTTCATACATATTTAATTTGTGGTGTGGGTGAGTAACTGTGTATGGACCAAAAGAGAGGGAAACGGATTGACAAATAAAACGAGTTGGCCAAGCAAGCAAAACAAGCTTTTTCTTCCGCCTCGTCGTCTTCACTCTTCACTGATTTGCAAGGAAGCCTCGTTTTATCGTTAGGGAATTAATAGGGACAGAATCTATCTTGGCTAGCTGAGCAAGCTTGCTTGTGATGTTTTGTTGTTTTCCTTTGCTCCGCTATAATGCTCAAACCTTGTGGCCCCCTCTCTTCTTAGCCTTGTTTGTTGTTAACCTTTAATACATTTGATAAGTAGTTTTTAGGATAAGATAATTAAAAAATTAAAGATAAAATATCAAATAAAGACTTTAAATAAATATAAATTATTTTATCATTAATTTTATTATTAATTATTATTATTTTAATAGTTAGGAACAATAAATAGAAAAAAAGAAGCAAAATAAAGAAGCAACTAAAATATGAAAACTGAATAAGATAAGATAATAACAAAAAGATAATAGGATTTTGCAAGTTTGACTATAAATAAGGAAGTAAGGGGACGTTTTAAACACACACCTAAAGGCAGAAACACCAAGAAGGAGGTATTGAGAGAAATCAAGAATCAAGAAGGTCAAGAAGGAAGCCAAGATTAAGGGTTTGATTACTCTTCTTCTTTGTATTTTCTTATATTCTTTGGTTTATTTGTATTAAGCTAGACATATCATGTCTGGCTAATCCTTCTTTGATTGTGGTAAAGGCCAAAAGCCAATGTGAACTCTTGTGTGGATTGGATTGATATTAATAAATATTATTATGATTGCTTCTCTTTATCTTGTTCTTCAATTTTAAATTCCATTGATAGAATTGATCACTCTATTAGAGGTATTAAGGACTTTAATTCACAATAGGAATATTGGGGTTTTAGTTTCTGAAAGCGATAAAGTGACAGTTTGACATTACCTAGGGATAGGGATGAAGGATTGCAAAGTTTTATATGCTAGCTTAAAGCTTAATCCGAAAGGGGGTTACTAAGGAATTAGAATTCTTAATTAGGATTAAAGGGTTAAAAAGACCGAGAAATCTGGGTTTAACCAATTAATTAAGGTGTATCTTTGAGTAGTTATAGTAAGAGAAATTAATTATCAATTCAATTAAACAAATAAGGATCAGAGGTGATTGTGCTTTCACCACAATTATTCCCTAATATTGCATCATCTTTATTATTAATTGAAATTTAATTCTGTTTTATTAATTTATTCCAAGTTACAAAACAAAACCATAAATCAATTTTATTTCTTCTAATTTTAAGATAATAATTACAATTATCCGAGTGCCTCAATCCTCGTGGAGACGATACTCTACTTATCAAATTATTACTTGAACGATCGGTACACTTGCTGTGAGTTACGCATCAATTTATTGACGCAACAAGTTTTTGACGCCGTTGCCGGGGATTGAGTACGCCAATTTAATTGTAATTTTATTCTTTAAAATTGAAATTTTGTTTTACTAATCTGTTTTTTTAGTTTATGCGAGGTTCAGTCGAACCTGAAACTTTATAGTTTGATCCAGAGATAGAGAAAACTGCAAGAAGGAACAGGAGGCTAGCTAAGCAAAAACAGAAAGCAGAAAACTCTAATTCACAATCTTCAGTTGAATTATAGATGGCTGAAAGAAACAATAACCAGCCGCGACCAGGAGATGAATTAATGGAGGACATCCTTGCTCCATTATTCACCAGACCAAATTCCAGTATCGTCAGACCACCGATAGAGGCGAATCACTTCGATATTCATCCATCATTGATTACTTTGGTGGAGAGAAACCAATTTGGTGGTGAAGAGGACGAAGACCCCATGATTTCGTGGACAGATTCTTACGAATTTGTGATACAATAAGGCACCAGGGGGTGAGTGATGATGCTATTAGACTGAGATTGTTTCCTTTTGCAATTAAAGGAAGAGCTCTTAGATGGTTAGACAGACAAATTCCTAATAGCATCACCACATGGGACGAGCTAGCTGCAAAATTTTTTTCTCAACACTTCTCTATGGATAAATACAATAGATTAGTGAATGAAATCACTAATTTCACTCAACATCCTAGAGAAACATTGTGTGCAGCTTGGAACAGATTTCAGGAGTTAATCAGAAAGTGTCCTCAATATGACATGCCCATTGGGAAGAAGGTGAGAATTTTCTTCAATGGGATGACTAATGAATCAAGGATGATGGTTAACGTTGCAGCAGGAGGCACAATCAGATCTAAAACAGCAACTCAAACTTATGAGTTGATTGACTCCTTAGCAACAAATGAGAATGAGAGCGTTGCAATTCAGCCCAAGCGTGAGATGATTCAGTTGGGGAGTAACGATGCTATGTTGGCAGAACAGAAGCTCTTGTCACAACAATTAGCCAAGTTGAATGAAAGAATTGACAAGCTTCAGATTTCTGCAGTACAACCCGCACCAAGTAGAACTCCAGTATTCAGTTGCGAATATTGTCAAGACAATCATCAGACAAATGAATGTCCCACATTGATAGGAGCAGACCCAAATCAAGTAAATGGTGTATGGTATGATCAGAGACCCCAGCAAAATTTTCAGAGAAATCAGAATTTTGCTATGGGTAATAACTTTCAGAGGAAATATCAAGGAGGAGGGTTGGACTATAAATCCAACAATTATTTACAACCCCCACCTATTCCACCTAAAGAGCCCGTTGAATGGGAGAAAGCTATAATACAGTTGTCCAAAACTACTAACGAGTTAATGCAGGAAACTAGAGCTCAGTTCAAAAATCAAGGTGCATCTATTCATAACCTTGAAAATCAAATTGGGCAGTTATCAAAGCAACTTGCAGAAAGACAGCCGGGGCAATTTCCTAGTGATACAGTAGTCAATCCACGAGAGCAAGCTAAATCAATCACTACCAGAAGTGGAACTATTATCACGCCTCAAGAGAAGACCAACAAAGTGCAGAAAAAGGTTGGTGAAGAAGGTAAAACCTATCAAGATGAGGAGCAAGAAGCAGAGGAACAGACACAAACAGGTAATGGTAAGAATTCAGCAGCTGAAAAGCCTAAACAGGTATTTGATTTTTCACATTTTGGAAAACCACCCTATCCTCTGAAAATTAAACAACAAGAGCAAAAGAAGCAATATGCTAAATTTTTAGAAATGTTTAGAAAATTACATGTTAATATACCTTTTGCTGAAGCTCTTGCTAACATGCCTAACTATGCTAAGTTTATGAAAGATTTATTATCTGGAAAGCATAAGTTGAAGGAATGTGAAACCGTTGTGCTTACTGGAGAGTGCAGCGCTATAATCCAAAAGCGAGTTCCAACCAAACTCAAAGATCCAGAGAGTTTCAACATTCCAATCGCAATAGGTAATGTAAATGTGGGTAAGGCTTTATGTGATCTTGGGGCAAGTATTAATTTAATGCCTTTATCTATGTGTAAATCTTTGGGAATTTCTGAGCTTAAACCTACCAGGGTGTCTCTTTAATTGGCTGATAGATCATTGAGAAAACCTAGTGGAGTCATTGAAGACATTTTGGTTAAGGTTGATAAGCTCATTTTTCCAGCAGATTTCATAGTTCTAGACATGGAGGAAAGTGAGATACCTATTATTTTAGATAGACCATTTTTGGCTACGGCTAGAGCTATAATTGACGTAGCCCAAGGAAAACTAGAGCTTAGAATGTTTGATGAGTAAGTTATTTTTAATGTTTATTGTAATATCACTAAATTTAAGTAAGGTATTTTGGGTGATATTTACGTAATTAAACGGATTTACGAAAGGGCAGTTTGGTCATTACTGGAGGCATGGGTGTAGTTAGTAAGAACTGGGTGTCGTTAGCAATTACTGTAGCATCACGGATATGGTTACTGTAGCATCACGGATGAGGTTACTGTAGCATGTACTGTAGCAGTTACTGTAGCAGTCTATGTATATGCGAAGGCTGCGGAAAATTTTGCCGAAACCGTCGTTCCTCCTACTGTGCTACAATGATTTTTACAAAATCTTGGATTTTGAAGGGGAAGGAAGTGATTCACGGACGTTGAAGCCCAGAGAAGTGATTCTCTAGCCCTCCACGACTGTCTTGAGGTAAGAAAGTTAAGTTTTACCGATTGAATTGTGACATTAGCAGTTGATGAATAGTGACCCATCTGTGATAGAGCCTGAATTAGCTCTGGGTCCAGTTGAGAGAAGTGTTTAGAATGATGAGTGGATGAAGGATTAGCTTTAAATTTGTGATTGGAGAACTTTGATTTTTGGCTCTAGGTTGTGCATGCGTGACTTGAATTGAGTCATTTGATTTGAGACATGCAAGAGCCCTTCCTGATGAGCTTAGACATGTTATATGTTTGATGGGTCTGTGATATGTGCTTGTATGCCTTGTATAGGACGTGACACCGAGAGTGTTAGTTGCGTAGACCACAGAGTAGGGAAAGAACTGCAGAGCACGGCTTTGCCAGGTAAGTTTTAGGTCCCTTGGGGATGTTTTCCACTTGCTTGTGCTCTACCATACTCCGAGGGAGTAGTGGTTTCATTCATGATACATGCATTGTGCGGATGTTGCATACTCATAATAATATATGGTTGCATTTGTGCTTGATAAATGTGTTAAGCCTGTTATTAGATCTTCTGGCCAGTTAGATAGATATGGACCTCCCTAGGAGTAGAGCGCAACTCCTAGTTTGGTATGCTCAAGGTTGACTCGGTCCCGGGATGCGGAGATTCCCTAAGACCAAGAGCTAGGTGTGTCCCGTCGCGGTTGATTGCCTAGTCTCGGAGGTACCATATAC
>PYAF01000142.1:5688712-5700397 GCA_007407185.1 Glycine tomentella | reverse complement strand
TTAAAGGGTTAAAAAGACCGAGAAATCTGGGTTTAACCAATTAATTAAGGTGTATCTTTGAGTAGTTATAGTAAGAGAAATTAATTATCAATTCAATTAAACAAGTAGGGATCAGAGGTGATTGTGCTTTCACCACAATTATTCCCTAATATTGCATCATCTTTATTATTAATTGAAATTTAATTCTGTTTTATTAATTTATTCCAAGTTACAAAACAAAATCATAAATCAATTTTATTTCTATTTTATTTCTTCCAATTTTAAGATAATAATTACAATTATCCGAGTGTCTCAATACTCGTGGAGACGATATTCTACTTATCAAATTATTACTTGAATAATCAGTACACTTGCCGTAAATTACGCATCAATTTATTGACGCAACAACATTGATCCTTAAATCAACCAAAACTTAATAATAATAAAAAACAATCAGATTGACCAACAAGCATAGCTGCTAGAACATTGAACAAGCATGGACCATCTTTATATTACTCTTAGTTTCAGCTTGAAAAATTGAACTAAAGCTCATTGTTATGTCATTTTCGATGGAGACACTTTCTTTTGCACAGGAAATAAAATAGCTATAATTAATATTTAATAACGAGTGGATAGATATGAGATGAAACAAGAACGGACCGAGTCAAAGTTGGTGCAGTTCCTAGCTACATTCAGTTGGGTAAAGGACCATGAGCAGTATGTTTCTTAAACTTGATATTAATGTAATGATCTTAATTTTAATTAAATTCAATTTTTTTTTCTTCAAATAAAAGTTCATAGAAAATTTTCACTTCAATACAAACTTTATATGTTTTTCGGTTTAATTGTACTCAAATTAACTTTAAGGGACAAACTTAATTAATTGATTTAATTTATACACAACCAAACATGTTTAGAAGGTTCAGAATTTCGATATTATTAGTCTTTGAAGGTGTGTTTGGGAAACTTCAACTCTCCCTCACACACGGTATATGCTTTTAATTAGTTTTATCATCTGCAACTGCTGTGCCTTGTGCCCTGGGTAACGAGGAAAAAAAGAATAAAAATAATAATTATGTTCAATCCAAAGTACTTCCAGTTCCAGCGCGACCAATACCTCTGGTAGAGGAAAACACTATAATTGACGGTTAAACATTATTAGCATCTGAATTGAGTGAGAAATAACTCTAAATGGAGAAGTCAATGAAAATAATAAGTTCATACTTCATTAATTTATTTCAACAATTGTGGTAAGGATTAAGGAAAATTAGATAAAATAGTCACATGGATAAAATAAATAATGGAAAAACTATAATAAAAATATAGAAATCTCATTACATTCATATACCCAATTCTCTAATTTTCACCTTAGTTTTTATTTTATTATTATTTTACATAGAAAACTTGGAAAATTTATTTACAATACCGGAAGCCCCGAGACAGACTTTAACGCTTTGATCGATACCGGAGAAATAGAGTGGTGACTGGTGAGTCCCACACGAAAATATTTTCTCGATGATAAGCCAAGAAATGAGTAGAAGGGTGTAATTAGTTTTTGCTTTTACTTTACTGCCCTCACTTCCTTTCACTCATGCTTGCTACTTGTTGTGATCTGCTTTTTTTGTTCTTCTCATAATTTATTTTTTAGCTCATAATCATTTTTTTTTATTTGTCTTAAACCAAACAACTCATATTTTTATTTCTCATATATATATATATATATATATATATATCCAGTGAGATATGTATATTTATGACTTGATAATCTTGTAAATCAAAATACCAATTGCTCTTATTTTTTATTAGATATATATATATATATATATATATATATTATTTACTTTCTACACAATCATACAAGAGAAAACAAAAATTTTACCTTTCTTTTCTTTCACTTTCTCCCCTCCCAAAAAACATAAAAATCATCTCACTTTCTACTTTTTTTCCTTCCTTCCTTCCTTCCTTTCTTTTTCTTTCTTTTAATTTTGTTTCAACTTTCTTTACTTAACCAAATATACCCTAAACATAGGAGAAGGAGGAAAAAGTGCTATTCAAATTGTTGGATGACAAAGAACATCATTTCTTGTAGCGTTGAATGCGCCAAATTAAACCGCAGAAAAGTGTTGATTGACAAAAAAAAAAAAAAAAAAAAAAAAAAAAACTCAAGTTTTTTCATCGCTAAAAGCGTTGGAATAATGTGAAACACTACTTAGAGTATGAAAAATAGAAAGCAACCCAGAGATCAGTGCTAGCATTAAAAATTTATCAGGCTGCCTGAAGCGTAGGAGCTTGTATAAAGTCAGTAACATTTCACTCTATAAAATTCACAATATGGGCGGGAAAAGGAAGAAGAGATCAGAGACGAAGTTCCACATTCTCCCTTTCATCTATTAAATATTTGCACCTTGGAGAAAGATCTCAGTCCTCGGAGTTTCAATACAGTCATCACACCTTATCTTCCTCTCTTTCTCTGGTTTCTTGTTTTGTTTTCTTAATGTTTTGTTGACTTGACTTAGGCTATGATAGATGAACTCTGCTGAAATTCTTTGCAATTGAATTGGTTTCTTTAAATGCATGTTTTTCTCTTATGGATTTGAGCAAATATTATTCTTTTACTGACCATCAGCGAATTGATCTTAGGTTGTTTTTGTTATTTTTAAAAAAATTGTCTTGTTTGTGATGATTATAGGGATTAAACTTCACGAGCAAGTATTCTATTGAATTTCTTTTGCTTAAGGCTTGGATAGATTTAAAAGTATCTAGAGGATTAGAACCCTGGGTTTAATTGAAGGGAGGAATTATATTCAGGGAGTTACGGTTAGTCTAATTTTGATAATTTTAACTTTAATACAAAGATGCAAACCGTACCCTAGTTGCTTTTATTCATTGATCATCAACTCGTTCAAAAAACTAAAAAATCAATTAAGTACTAATTAATCTTAGTTGTTGCATTTAAATTCATGTTCTACCAAACAGATTAGGTTAATAGAGTCTGAGATGTGAAAGCTACATTCATTAGCTTCTGAATCACATCCGATACTTAAAACCAAACACGTTGTAAATACTCTTGAATCTATGCGTATTAAATTTAAACATAAATAAATATGGAATATAATAAGTTGTGTGAACTAGTTACCGCGTATAGGTCCTAGCTTGTTGCAAATTAATGATGCTATTTTTACATATTATTACTTATATATGAATAATGTATATGCTACCGAATTTCTTAACAAATATATATATATATATATATATATATATATATATTATATTGAAAACTGACTTACGGTTCTTTTGTTTTACTTCTTTTTACATAATTTGTTCTCTCAAATTAACTTCATTTATTACTATATAATATATCTAACGTGATAATATAAAAAAGAGATGCTTCCTCAAGCTTCCGTCGTCACTGCGTAGAAAAAAATAGCGTTCATATTGGAATTTACGGTGAAAAACAAAAAGAAGAGTAAGAAGTGAAGCATATATAATAAAGGGTTGCTTTCATAAGACTTGCCTCCTACGGAAAACCTTCGACGCATAATCATCCATTGACAAGCTGAACAGATTAATTAAGAGGTTCAGCTTGAAGAAACTCATTTATGAAGGGATGAAAATGTTATTTTCATTATTTTGGTAATAACTATATTAAGGATACATGCAATCTCTAGCAGTGTGTTAAGTGTTTAAATTACCATTAATTAATATACATTATTTTGTATTTATCCTACGTGCTATGTGGAATGAAAACAACTCGCCAGTGGGAAATCGCCGTGTTTTTTGTAGTGACAGATTAGAGTTAAATGTTGAGAGGGATAGACGAGGATCCCACATAATAATGGATATATACAACAAGAACAACAACAAAGCTAGTATTGGTAATTTTTTGGTACATTGGAAAAGCTAGATCAAATTAGTATTTCTAATTTAGTACGTAGAATGTCATTTTGTTAGTCTCTTATTTTAGCAATTTTTATGTTCATTAGATAAAAAATAAAATAAAAACACCAGTAGTTTGAGTTCAAGTACTGTATATAAATGTAACATCAATAGTTTAAATGCTTTGATTTTCTTCTTGTGCAAAGTGTAAAGTAGTACATTTCTTTTATACATATGATATATTGTTGATTTAAGTGTTATAAAAATTAATGAATTTATTATATATAACAATTTGTAATGGAATGATAATGTATTATTTTAAATATTCAAGTCAAATTGTAAGGAATAATAAATATCTAAATTTGCAAAAGATTTATATTATAAAAAATGATAATTATAAATCTAGATAACTATGTAAAAGTATCATACAATTTACTAGTTTATATTTATAATTCTTATTTCTCAAAAATATATTTTTTTATTTGATACATTCTCTCTTTGTATATTTATACGCACACGTTTATAATCCAAATAATTGTATATTTAGTTTTTTCAGAAAAAAGAATAACACTGTTGACACTTTTTTTAAAACATTTTTTTCTTATTGAATTAAAAAAAATTATTCAAATATTATATACTTGGTAGGAGACAAAATTGTGTTATTATACGTGTTTATTTATGTTGATTAGTTTTAGTCAATATTAATTTTCTTAATTGGATAAAATTAAAAGTCAGATCTAATTATCAAATCATTGGTTAAAAATAGTTATTTTTTTCCATCTTATTTTATATTATTTTTATCGTTATTATCAAATTATTATTCTGTGAAGTTACTATTCCGTGACATATTACATTTTGTTTCGTTTACGGCCTTTATCATTTGTATTGACTTTATTGCTGTCGGTGAGTGCATGTTCATCTTTTATAAAATAATTCCATTAGAAAATTAAACGAGTGAGGAAAGAAAGTTCAAACTGTGGTCATCATTACATGCAGTTTGTTACTTTTCAGTTAGAAAACTTCATTGTAGTCTCCTAAAAAGGAAAATAATTTACATGAATAACAATATTAATGAATAGAATCTCAGTATTTCGAGTTAAGCTAGCAAACCATATATAGCTCGCCAAATTAAGTCCAACAACCTGTCGAGACATTTCTATGTGGAATTGGTTCAAAAATATTTTGTAATTGACTAACATATATATAGTTATGATTTCAAAATACAAGTAAACATGTAAATTAAGATTTATTAAACCGGTGAAATCGATCGACAATGTAAAGTACACAAAAAATCTTAAAGTTTAGTGGTTTGCCTTTTGTATTAATAAGTAAAATATTTTATGTTATATAACATGTTTGGAATGAGAAAACTCAAATTTCATGGTTTCTTTTATGTAAGACACACACTTCAAAACTTTTTTTTACAAGTAACTGTGAAAGACAGATAATATACATACCAATATAATAATATGATCCATAACTACCTAAATAACTGTCTAAATAACTATCTAATTAAAGGCACAAAGTAATTAATACTGTAGTACACAAACACTAATAATTCAGTCCTGGTGAGTTCAGTTTGCTTCTTATCCCTTCTCATATAAACTTCACGGCCAAGGTGTAGCTCGATCTCTTGGGCTACCCATTGGTTTCAATATTAAAAATCTACGATTAATTAATATCACAGCATTTCAAAACAATGGGAAGAACCTCATACAATGGGAAGAACCATCACGTGTTTTGTTTTAATAATATTCAATTATTTGGCTGTTAGAAAAAAATATTCTCACACAAATATTTTAAAACAACAATATCTAAATATTCACTTATATATATATATATATATATTGATGGCTACTTCTTCTTTTTTTCTTTTGTGAGAAATTATTACTTATTATGTGATTGAATTATGGTCTTTGTAAAGTAATCAAATGAGTTATTTCACTTGACGAACGATCGTAGAAATATGGTGTTGGTATTTTAAGTGCGGAAATCACCACATTGAATCATTTAATATGAAAGCCAATGTCACTCCGTGCAAGGTGCGTATAACATATATAATGTCTAAGCATGTTGATGATTTTTTTATAGTGGAGGCAAGGAATATTATTATTATTATTTTTTTTTGTTAATGATGAAAGCAGGCTAGCTAGTAGTTTAATTAGTCGGTGGATTTGCAAAAGTATTCCCCCCTCCCCCCCTTTTGCGTCATTCTCAAATTGAGACACGATTGATCCTCTAATAAAAAAAGTTGCATGATTTTCTCTTTGCACTGCGTCCCACCTATGAATGCCCTCCCCGCTTCAACATAACAGTAACCCTAGTGTAGGATTAGGATGGTCCTAACCACTAATCGCATAAATTTTCTAATGGTGGTCTAATAGTGTACGAATAAAAATAGTTGATTTTAAATGCATAAAGATAAATAAATATGAAGCTGGACCACCCTATAGTTTTGTAGCCTGGTTGAGTTCATGTAGTTACAAGTTTCAAACCTGTTCAAAAATGTTGCTGCTGTTAATGAAGTCTCAGGCTCGTACAGGGCTTACACGCACACAATCCCCCGCCATTTGTGGAGTCTCTAATTGACCCTTTTCCCACGGCCATGAAAACCATCTTGGTCTTTGAAATTTGAAAACAACTAAACGAGTCTTCCCTCAAATGTTTGTTTTTCACATCTAACAAGCTGTATACACCGCTTGAATAAAGGAAAATATATATATATATATATATATATATATATATATATATATAACGGACGTTGTCGGGGAAAATAAGAAATTTAAAAAAGTAGTATAGAATAAATAAATAAAAATAGAATGTAATTTAAAAAAAATATTTTGAAAAAGAAAGTTGATGCATATGTTCCACTTTTTTCATTCATTTGTGTTGGTATCGACAATGTGTTGTATTTTGATTAGTAGGATAGGAATGTACCGTCAATTTGTAGTCTCCTACATTATTAACTCTCCAAGAAAGCATACAAAAGCCATACACATTAATTAAAAAAAAAATCTTGAGTGAAAGTTACGTGGGGCGAACAGCCAAATAACGAGAATTTTTGATTGGTAGACACGAAATTAAAAAAAAGGAAAAAAAATTAAGAATGATCGAGGAATTGGATGGATTGGAGGTGGTGTTTGTTAACAGGAATTAAGCATGCGCAGAGTGCGCAGTGCACACCTCCATAAAAGAAAAAGTACAAAACTGGGTTAGAAGTAAGAAGTGAGAAAAGGGATGGTGACGTCACTGTAGTGTAGGGCAAAGGGGAGGGGAGAAATTTGGTAAGCGGCGGAGAAAGCTACCCTCACTGGACCACTTGCTTTTCAATAGACAAAAATTTAAAGCTGTGTTGTGTTCGCCATCTTCACTCCTCCACTCTCATCCCTCGCGCGTTTCTCTCTCGCTAATTTCCATCACTATTAACAGTCAAATTCTTTGTTTAGGAGGGCATTTACAATAATTTAAATACTAATTAACTTCACTGTGAGAGTTCTTATTAGTATGTTATTAGAGTTTGACTCGTGAGAACCTGTGGAAATTTTGTTCCAATATTTCACTTCCAAAGACAGCTGCTCAACATAAATATATAACTCTAAAATTTGATAACAAATCAATGATAAATCTTTTGCTTTGCATTTTTTTACTATTGTTATAAGTACAAACTATTTATCAATTTTGTCTATAATTTTCATTCAAAACACTAACTGACCCTCTTTAATAGTTTTTTTTTTTATTTACAAAATTTGAATATAAGATTTTATTTAAGAAATTTGAATCTAATTTCATTCAAATTAACATAATTTTTTAATATGTTTTAATTAACAACATAATAACAAATAAATAATTTAAAAATAATAATATAACCATTATTATAAAATAATAATTTGATTGGGTTAGCTATTGGTGTTTAACTCATTTTAACGGTTCTAACTAAGGATACTTTTTTTGGGGGGGTTAGGTAGATTTAGAGGAAATTAAAAACTTGTCCTAATCAATTAAATGGGATAAGGTTGATTCTTCTCTTATTTTATATTTTTTTTATCTATGTTATTTTATTATTTTGCTTATCGTTTCACTTCTCAAACTTTGACCATTTGTATACTTAAGTTAAACAATGTCCTTTTAAGTTAATTTATTTTAAGAATGTGAAAATGACTTATGCTTTGGCTGAATCATCCTAACATAATTATTATTTTTTAATTAGATAAAAATTAGCTGAGTTGAACCGGGTTACAATAATTTAAACATAATCGATTGAAGATTTTCATTCGGACGGGGTGATCGATATGATTAGATCAAACAATCAATCTAGCTAACACGTACGTAGCTTCAAATATTTTATCTCTATTACTTTCCCTAATATTATATATTAAGATAGATTACGCACTAATGATGTATGAATTATTTGTCTTGTTCGTGAAATAGCAAGAAATGAAAAGGAAAAAATCAGTAGTCTTCTAAAATATGTGATGATGCAAAACTTGTTTGGAGCTGGTTTTGATTGATCAAAATTACCTATGATCAAGATTATCATTTTCAATCACAAAATAGCAAATCGCCAATATAATCATTGGCGAACAAAACCAGCATCAAAATATTAAATGGACGTACGTAGCTAGCATGCAGTTCCTTCAGCATACATTCGGATAATGTAGGTTTTCGATCCCTAAACTTTTTAGTTTATATATAGTTCCTTAAATGGCCCGCAGTTTAATTTGGTGCTCGAAGTATTATTAATCAAAAGACCTAATAAGCCTGTTTTAATAAATGGATAGATTGAATTAATGTCCTAGATAAGTTTTCAGTTGTGGTGATGAAATGCAAATGCGCGTGGAAGAGGCATATTTTAGATGATGAATAAATATAAAGAAAAGATGCGGTCCCATGCAAAATGGAGAGATGAGGATGGGTGGCGTACTTTAATACACCAATTAATAAGAATTAGATGGGCAAAGATTGGACCACCTCATCTCAATATCTCATCTCCCGCACAGTCCCTTATTATAGGAACATTATTTACACAAACCCAGGCGCATCTATTCTTTCTCTTTTCACTACTTCTCTCACCTTTTTTCTACGCTGTGTAAGAACACAACAGTTTACAGATTAAACAACACAACAGAAAACTCTGCTAGCCTTTATTATTATATTATGGAAGAGAACAGAGGGTGGCCCACAAACTTAGCCTAAACAGAGTTCTCTTGCTGAAACCGATCTGAAAAAGCCAGTAAAAGACTCCTACTTAGGATGACTTCGATCTAGGGATTCGTTTCCCTACAAAGATCCCCTTAATCCCATCACCATGCATTTTTTTTTTATTCTTAAAAAATTCACAAGGCTTGAGTTGTGATTGTGAAACAATAAACAAATTCATGGGCGAAGAGAGACCCTACAAATCTACAATTTTTCTATCATGGCAACATTATGGTGGGTTTGGTTTAGGATGCTGGTGGTAAAAGCAGAATTTGTTAAAATATCAACATTTTCGTAAACTCATGTGGCGGCTTGTAGTATATGTACCAGGCAAAGGACGATCATTACTTTCTGTTGCTCCTGGTCCTTCATAAGTACTTTGTAGAGAAGGTCTGTCTTTTTTTTTTTTTTTATAATAATTAATACTCATACTCATATCTGACAATGCGTATTTATTTATATATTCAATTATTTGCATTCAATATAAACATTTTCTAATAACATTATTTATTTTACTGGTGGTAGGTCCTTAGGGATAAGAAATAATTGAGGAAATTTCCTTGATATTTTCTTACTGTACCAGAAGTCTATTTTGGATGTATTTATATCTTGCATTGACCCACTTCTAAGAGAGAGAAAGAGAAGGAGAGAGAGAGTAGACATATATCAAATGATGATCTTGGCCTGAGGGTCATCATCACCCCTATCTGATCTTCTATTTCTGAGGAAGTATTTCTCATCCTTTGTTCCTAGGTTGGTTTACATGGTAGCTCTATATATGTTGGCTTATTAAGAGAACAAGTCTGAGATAAAAAGGAGCTTCCCCTTACTCTACCAATTACCACCGTCGCCGTTCAGAAGTAGCCTCCACCGGCCTCCGACCACCGCAGGCGCCATAACCATCCTACTTTGATCCGTTTCTCACATACCTAACAAATTATTCCACTCTTCTTCCATTACGGTAAGATCTCAAGAGTTATTTAATTACTTTCCACAGAAACAAGCAAAGTAACTATTCAACTTCCTTTCTTTTCTGCTTTTGGGCTTATAAATAATTCGGCATGGACCTCCCTTAATGAGTTTTCAACTCCGTTTATGTAGCCTTTGGATTCTGTTGCGGGATGAAACAACTCAACAAGCCAACCATATCCCTTGCAGTAAATATTCCAGCAACATAAGAAACCTGAAGCAGTATCAGTAACTGGTGAGAAAGCAATTTGATCAATTAGGAGGAGAACTTTAGCAAGTTGAAGAGCTTTATTATATAATTAATTTGATGGCTCGACAAGTGTGTGATGACAAATTATCAACTGGATTCTGCTACTCTGATGTATCATCGGGAAATCCAACGATGATGGTGAACCAGATCCAAGGCTTTGTGTCAGACCCGGAGATGTACAACCTCACCACGGGCATGGAAATGATAGGGTTTCCCAAGAGTGACACCAACGCTGTCATGTGGAGAAGTTTCATCCCCGAACCGGGTGCTTCTTCTTCCAAAACCATCAACGATTCTTCCACCACTTTCTACCACCACGACTACAACAACAAGCATGCAGATTTCACACCAGCAGGGAATATTTCTGAAACAAGTGCCGAGAATCTAATCGTGGGAACTCACGATTCAGCCCCGTGGCAAGACAACAACAACAACAACAGATTTGATGATTCTTCTCTAAGGTGTGTGTTTCCTTGTGAAACCAACGAAAGGCCTAGCCAAGGCCTTTCACTCTCTCTTAGTTCAACCAACCCTTCAACTATCGGGTTGCAATCTTTTGAGCTAAGACAAACAGGTCATCATCCTGATTTTGTTTCGTCGAGTTCCAGAGAAGGGTTCTTTGGAAAACCAGTTTCTCTTCAACAGCAACAGATGTTGTCACAAGATGGGTATGTGAGTTCTAATTCTAAAGTTGCAAGTGTTTATCAACAAGGACATTTCCTGGTGAAGAACTCCAAGTTCTTGGTTCCTGCACAGGACCTTCTCAACGAGTTTTGTAGCCTTGGTGCAAAGCAAAGCGACTTGGTAAAGCCAACAAAATCGTTGAAGAAGCAGTGGGAAGATCAGGAAAATAACGGTATCGGTTCTTCGAAGAAGCATTCTCTGACCTCTCTAGAGTTCGTGGAGTTGCAGAAGAGAAAGACAAAGCTGCTTTCGATGCTGGAAGAGGTATATTTGTTTCCAAAATCTTGTTTGGCTTCATTTAAGAGCTAGTGTTGTGTGTACTATAGTTAGTTCTACTTTTTTGCAAGGAAATAACACCTTTTATCCATCGTTCCCCAAAATATGGAAAAAGGTGTGTAAGTAAGTTAAATCCGGGCCTTTACTCCAAGTGAATTGGTATCTATCTATTCATTCAGGTCCTTTAACTTTTCGGTGTTGTGTGTGGGTTATTTGATGGATGGGATTGGGGTCTTTCGATTTTGATTCCTGAACTGCCACTACGGGCCCTTTCATTAATGCTATCACCTCATGACAATTGAACCTTTTTTCATAATTTACCTTCACAACACAAAACCCCTTTCGCCTTTTCCTTTTCTTGCCAACAATAACATTCATATATACGTGCATTCATCTACATATAAATAGCATGGTGAAAGCATTTTCGTTCCATTGGGGGGGGGGGGGGGGGGGGG
>PYAF01000142.1:5661110-5679503 GCA_007407185.1 Glycine tomentella | reverse complement strand
CTTACTTTAAAACAAGTTTTTTATAGTTACTCTTTCTTTATTAACTATGATATTGTACAAAATAACCTATGTAAAAAAAGTAGTGATTAATTTTTATTAGAGATTTCTAATATGATGAATATTTTTCTTTAAATATGATTTATTTCATATTCAATTATCAATCAGAATTTGAATCAATCACTTGGTTAAGAAATGTAAAGTGTTAGCTCTTAGACCAACAATTATTGATTTTTATAGTTATTCTTCATCTTTATCATTCATTTTCTTAAAAATCTAATAATTACAAATCAACCATTAAATTTTAAGAAAATAAAAAATAGAATAAGAAATAATTTTTTAAAAAGTTATTCCTCATATATATATATATATATTATTACTTTTTTTCCAATAATTAATCACTCTGAGTTGGTCTCTTCTCTCCATCGCACTTACTTAATTAAGGTGACGTCATCCTATTCAACTTGCACCACATGTTGATTTTTATGAATTACTTAGTTCTTGAATTCAATTTTGTGTGAAAGACATTTATAACATTGGTAATAATAGTATAAATTTTCTTTAAAAAAATTATCTTAAATGGTAGTGATCTGTGTATCTAGACATTGATTTGGGTAATAAATTAGTGTGGTACACAAAGGAGAAAGAAGAACTTAATAGAAGCCACCGACACGGTTCATTCATCACTCATGTCCGGGGGACAAGTTATGGAAAAGCTGGCAATTTCCAAGAACAGTAAAAATGGAAAGTTCTACTGTTCTATTCCAGCGCTCACCACCTCTCACTCCAATGCAGAAAAGGAAACCCAGTTGGTTTGTCCTTTCTGAGCTCCAACTCACTCACCCCACTCCCACACCAAAAGACATTAGCCACATTAACACAAGAAATCCCATGATAATATAACACAAGACAGTACGGATAAGAGAAAATTAATTAATTAGTAATAGGATAGTGTTAAGAGGAAGAGACCTGGTGAAAACCGATTTCCTTAGTGAGTGGAACACCGAGTTCAGCCATACAAGCTTGCATTCGATCATCGGAGCCGTAGAGAGCAGGATACCTCTGAATACAACGGTCCTGCATTTTGCTCAGAGCTTTGGCCAACGGGTAGCTTATGGCGAAACCGCCTCCACCATAGGCCATGCCGTAGGAGAAGAATATGTTCTGCAAGTGGCTCTCCGACAAGCTCCCAATGTAGTACATGTAGTTGTGGTCGTACTTGTTTAAAATCCTCAGCAGATTGTCTGTCACGAAAACGGTGTCGTCGTCGCCCATAACGAACCACCGCACGTCCTTGTGCCCCATACGCAGCGTCTCCGTCACGATGCGGGAGATTCGAATCGCGGAGCGGTGCCCCAGCTTGTTGGTGTATACGAAATTCGAGGTGTCGGTGGACACCTTCGTTGGTGGCAACCCTTCCTTTGGGTTCGTCTTCACGCGATCGTCCAGCCACACCACTCCCCTCATCTTCTCCTTCTTGTACCAAGTCTTTATGTAGTTCTTTCTGTGCTCCCATAGCTTCGATGACGCCGCGATTCCGAACACCAGGTGCCGGAGCTCCGTTTTCTGGCGCCCCGCCCTTTTCCCCTTTCCGGTGCGGGAATTTTGGGATGAAGATGAATATTCCGGTTCCGGCCACTCCGTTCCGTTTGAGGAAGGGAAGAGGTGATTGATGATGAAAGGCGCGTGGTTGCACGTGCTTGATGATGTGGACGTGGATACCAGCTTGAGTGTGTAAGCCATGTAGGTGAGGGAAACCAGGAACGTGAGCCACACCATAAGCTTCTGTGAGGCTGAGGAACGTGCCTGTGCGGGACTCATACATCGACCCTGATCCCACGTTACTTTCTCCGAATCTTTCATTCTTCCACTTTTCTTTATTTCTCTCCTGCTGTTTAAATAAATAAATTAAATCCCTCTCAGTACCGTTACTTCACAGAGTAACAAAAGCTTTTGCAATTGTTTTTGGTATTAAACATTAAAAATAATAATAAGAGAGAATCAGATCTCCAAGTATGTACATTTTATTGTACTTAGTCTTCGAATGCAAGTAGAGTAGAGAAGTGGAGAAAATTTAATTTGGAAATATTATAAAAATAGTGGAACTAAATAAAGTGAAAGAGAATTCACAGGGGAAGGGTTGCAGATAGCAGAGCATGCAAAGGTGCTAGGTTGCACACTCTGCTGAACCAAGTTCGTCAATTTATACCTATATTCTAATTGTACAATGAGGGTGAGGGCTTGCAGTTAAACTAGAGATGTGTTCGCCTGTGACCACTGGTGTATGCAGTGTATATGCATGCTATATTTGCAAGTTGGGAGAGTGAATGACTTTGATAATATCGGAGTTACGTCTAAATTTCTACTTTGATAAGGTTCCTACTTCCTATACATGCCACCATTACCATATATGAGAGTGAACAATTTCCACCTCTCTTTTGTTTTTTACTCTTCAGGGGGGTTAGTTGTTAACTACTTTCTATCGCAACAAACAAACTCCTCTATCATCTAAAACTGGCAATAGCTAGTTCCGTTTGGCTTTTTCTTTCGCTTATCTTGTCGTTAATGACCAAATGCAATACACAACAAAATTATAATACGAATTCTTATTGTTAGCTTTTATTAATATGTACAAGAATATATCAATTAATTCTATTTATATAAATATTAAACTTTCGTAAGAAAAAAATCTATGATTCTTTATGTGACTTGTGTTTAATAACATAACACTTAACAATAGTGACCGTGCTTATCCTTAATTTCTTGTCTGAAACTTTTACTTCAGATGACACTTCATTTTTCTTAGGAAATGTTACTTTTCTTAATAAAACGACAACTGCAGAATTTCGTAACCCACAAAGGAAATCAACACCTTTTAAGGAAATATTAAAGGAAAACAATAAAGTCAATTCTATGACTTGTCCAATAACTATTCGTGCACATATAAACCACCTTTACTTACCACTTACCATGTAGTTATTGCTAAATAACAGCGCGTTCATGATCAATCCGTCTCACCAATTTCACCAGATCTAAAGAGACTTTTAATAGTTCTATAAAGAAAAAGAGAATTTTAATAGATTCGAGTTTTTAGACTTTGTACCATCCGGTCATCTTTGGGTCAGCCCGAAGACCTCGATTCAAAGACCGACCCCAATGACCAATCCGGTCAACTTATCCCTGAGCGTAAATAATGTGTTATTATTAATATCTTAATCTTATATTTCATGTATTAAGGGATTTAAACTAATCATATTTATATCTTAATTTTATTAAATCTCTAGGAATGCTAGATATAAAGATATGATCAAATTTTATCATAATTAAAGAACTCTTTATATAACTCACGCTATACTAGATAGCAAGTAAAATACACTTTTATGTTCTTGAGTGAGTAACAACATCTAACCCGAATAGAGAAATCTTATTCAAGAATACAATCAATGCATTTTGAGGATGAATTTAAATTATAGTTCGTGTTGTCTCAATTTTTATATTATAATTCTCTTATAAAAAGTTAGTAATAATCTGAATAATTATGTAATAATACTTGTTGACTAAATAAATAATTTTTTAAGCAATAATTTCTTATTTTTGCTCAGGGTATGTATCTTGAGTTTGAGACTCGCAGTAAAGCACGCATCTAAAATCTAAGGATTATCTCCAACAATGAAAACAAATTATAAATTGAACTTTCAATTATTACATCTGCAGCTTAATTAAATTAAATTTGAGTACAAATTCGTAACCAATATTAACAACAACTATTATGACTTAATTACAATATGTATGTTCTTTCCACAATCACCCAATTTTAGGGCGTGTGGGAAGAATGGCAAAATTTGAAGTTAATGCCCAATGAGTGAAGAAATAAGCTCCAAAAATATATACAAAGAATCTAATAGTTTAATATTAATAATAAGCACTTTTCACAATCATGGTTCGCTTTTCTCACAATCTCTTGGTAGAAAGGAGAAAGGCATAATGAATACAAATTAAATGAATGAATAAAAATAGGTAAAAAAAAAGTGTAAATAGCTGGTAGAAAATAATAATACAATGAATTTCATTAATTTTAAAATTATTTCCACAATCCAAACCTTCTCTACCAAAAAAACCAAATCATTTTCATTTCTACTCCTCCCTATTTTTTTTGTATCAAACCAAAGCAACATGTACTGATCACGTACATATATATACATACACAGCACACACACACACATATATATATATATATATATATATATATATATATATATACATATGCTTGATTCCTGTCTTGTCCAAATTTATCTATACTTGTACCCAAATATATTTGCGTGTTTCTGTAGCGACTGTCCTTAATCAATTAGAAATTGACATCAAAACAACTCAAACTATCTGAGCTCAGTAAGCCGGAAACAAAGACAAGTATGATAATTCGGCTAAATTTTCAAATATCAGAACCCATTTATTTGAGTTTTTTCCTCCATGAAATCTTGAAAAAACCTTTTTGAGTCCCGACACTCTTCAGTTGATATTTTCATTATATAAACTATTGTTTGATAGTATATTCCATCGCATGAAAATGTTCGTTCTAGTAGTTTACAAGTTTTAGTTTTTTTACTAAGTTTATTTCATATACGAGTCTTTTTTATTAACCTCTACTTTATTTTTTTGTAATTCCAACTAGTTTCTTTAGCTTCTACGTGATTTTTTTATATAAAAAATAGTGCAAAAGAAGAAAACACACACCAATAAAAAAAATTACATCCATTCATTACTGTAAGCAATAGAATGCAATACTTGAAAATCATCAATTTTTCAATATTTCTTTATGATATAATTTTGTTAAAATAATATCTTAATTTAAAAGATGATAAGTTATTAAAAATAAATTTATATTTTAAAAGTTATATACATAACTTAATAACTAAATATATGTTTTTATATCATTTTTCATTCATGGATAAATTTATTTATTAATATCATCAAACACTTTTCAATTCAATCAGCAAGTCTTCAATTTTGCAACTCTTAGTTTCTAACTAGTATATGAGTTTTTCATTGTCTTATGAGTTAGTTTTGTGAAACAATTTTGAATGTAATGCTAATTGTTACGAATTCGACAAGTGTATCGATCGTATAAGTAATAAAGTGATAAGAAAGTATCATCTTTATGAGAATTGAGGCACTAACTTATTTGTAATTATTATCTTTAATTTGGAAGGAATAAAATTGAAATAGTTTGTAGTTTGTATTGTGAATTGGAGAAATTAAAATAACAGAAATAAATTACAATTGAAATTAAAGATGAAATTGATTATGTTGTGAAATTTATGAGGAAGAATTGTAGTTAGGACACCGCACCTTATGATCCCTACCTCCTTTACTTGGATTAATCACTAAATTAATTATTCTAATTGTTCAGATAATGTATTTTTCCATAAACTAGTTAAGCCCTGATCCCTTAGTGACATTAACTCTTTAATTTAATCAAAATCCTAATTTCTTAATGATCTCTCTTAAACTAAGCATTAAGAAATACATTAATAATTCTGCAATCATACATCCCTATCCCTAGGTAATGTAACAATTGTTACTTTACTCTTGTCAGAAATTAAAGTTTCAATCTGTCCCTATTGTAAACCCTAACCCTCAGAGGTTTATTAGAATGATCAGCCCTAATAAAGATATAATTAATGCAAACAAAGTAAAATAAAACACTTTAGCATAAATAATATAAGAATCAATCCAATTACAAAGAAGTTCACATTAGGTTTTGGCCTTAACTACAAAGAGAGGAATCAACCAGACATAGTTATGTTTGACTCAATACAATGGAGTGAGAAGAATAAGCAAGATTAGAAAGGAAGAGTATGCAAACCCTTCAATCTTGGATCTTTCTTGAATCTTCTTTCTTTCTTCTTGATCTTGGTGATGCCTCCTTTTCCTTGTGTTTGTCTATCTGAGCCCTCTTTCTCTGTTCCATTATGTTCCTATTTATACTTGAATTATAGAAGCCCTAATAGCCTTCAGTTTTATGTTATCTTTAAGCTAATATGCAATTCCCGTGGCGCTGGCGCGACTGGCACAAGATTTGGCGCTACTGGCGCGAGTTGCATTAAGTGTCGCACGACTCGCACGGTAATGACGTGGTTAGCGTGAACTTATAGTAACTGTGGCGCGATTGACGCCATCCTGGCGCGATCAGCATGACCATGGCGCGGTTGGCGCTAGCTTCCAGAAACCCTTAGCTCTTTATTTTGCTTATTTTCTTCCTTTTCTTGGCTCCTAACATCAAAGTTGCATAAAATCAGTGATAAACACAATAATGATGAAATTTACACTTATTTTAGCGTTTATTTGATATTTTATGCTTAATTTCTTAATGAATTTACCCTAAAAACTACATATACTAGTAGCATATCGCTAATAAAATTAATTTTGAATGAAAACGATTTGGATTAAAAATAAATAAATAAAGTGATTACTTATGTTTAATTTTTAAAATTTTCTATTCTAAAGGTAAAAAAGGTCACAATCGATAGCATTTTATTCTTAGAATTCAAACTCAATTTTGCTTCTACCTCCTTCCTATCATCAAAAGAATTCAAATCCAAATTGAATTCTTTCATCACCAATGTAGAAACTTATGGAGGATTCAAATCCAAATTGAATTCTTTCATCACCAATGTAGAAGCTTATGGAGGCTTGAAGAAGCTTATGGAAACTTGAAGAACCTAGAAGAAAATAAGTTGTAATGTTATCCAAATGTGTTGGCAAGATTATCTTAAATGAGTTGGTCAAAGAAGGTGCAAACTAGTGGTTATTATAGATTGTCAAATTCAAGTTGAACTCTTTTATGTTCATCTATATATATATATATATATGTGTGTGTGTGTGTGTGTGTTGTATGTTAGGCATTTTAATGCATGAGTGAAAGAAGAGAAAAGTGAGTGAAAAGGAGAAGAAAATGTTGAAACACTTGTGAGAGACATTGAGGAGAGATTTCTGATAAATACTTTTAAAAATTAGTGTTGTTATATTTTGTTCTTGTGAAATTTTTACATAATAAAAGCTATTCTATTATATTTGTTCTTTTAGTTCATTCCATCTCCAACATTTATTGGTCCCCTAGTCGTCATTCTTTGTGTGGAGAAAAAATCTGCCATAGCAAATGTTTGTTTTGATTGGAAGATGGGGCCTGGAGGGCAAGGAAACGGAACTCGTGACTTATGAATTTAAACTTTGTGTTGTCCGAACACCCTCTGAACATCACGTGTGAGTAGAAGGAATGAAGCATAAAAGAATCTCCTTGGAAAAGCTAGCTAGCTCCCACTGGTTGTGGTCGATCGTACTTGTTTAAAATCCTAAGCAGAAATCGGAGGTGTCAGTGGAAACATTTACAGAGAGTCTTATGTACCAAATCATAATGTACTTCTTCTTCTTCGTGTGTTCCCACGTACAACTTCGACGCCGCAGCAATTCGCAACAGTACACCACGTCAGGGAGCTCCGTTTTATGCTGACGGATTACCCGTTTCCCCGTTCCGTTTGAGGAGGAAGGGAGGTGATTCATGCTTAATTTCATACTACTTTTAAGTACTTTAGACAATTGGAATGCTCATGGGATCGATCCCCTGAGAGACTCTTTTGATTGGGGCTTCCATTTGTCACTGATCTAGTGCCAAATAAAATTCGCTTTGTGAGGGTTAGAGACGTGTGTAGTTTGTTATGAAAGAAATTAATATATTGGAAAACGACAACATTTGACTCTACGATTTAGGTTGGATGTCAAGAAGAACAAGAATTATTAAAAAAATCAAATCAAAGATAATTTGGTGGTTGTGGTCCGTAATTTTCACACTCATCAAGATTTCAAGACAACATCTCGTGCCGATAAGAATTGGTTGCTTTCTGATATGCCAACTTTTGTTGTTGGTTTACTTGTTCCCCTTTATTTTTGGCCAATACCACAGATACCTCTCATTCATAAATTTAGTATTAGTGGTGCTAGATTATTCAAACGATCCTATCACCCTTATATGTTCTTTATGAATGCAACTCGTGTTAAAAATGAAGAACAGAAACGCAAGCACCCACCAGAGAATCAGAGATGGATAAGTATTTACGTCCGTGCATTTCTTTTTTGGTATAGCAATAATGGTGAAGGGTTTAGTAACATAAAAAAAAATGCTAGCATTCAATCATATATTGTAATTTGTAATTAAATGATAGCATAAAATGAAGTATATTTATTTTCTTTTATATATTTTATATTAATATGTTGTTTCGGGCCGGATGAATTGATATAAGCTAAGCATTTTCCTGTTAGGTAATTATCTATATGCATGGATCCATATCAAGACGAAGTGGAAGAAACAAACAAGAGAAAAAAAAGAGTACAAGACGTGGCTTTTTTCTTATGGTGTATGTGTGTGGGACTCTCTGTGGGGATATATATTTAGACATGGAGAAGCATCTTTTTGGTCCCCAAGCAAACTATAGACACGGTAAACAAAAGTCACATTTGGTATCATCTTGTTGGTCCCCAAGTCAACATTTATTGTATGGAGAAGATTTTGCCCGTATTATTCTGCCACCAAATGTTGGATACTGGATTCTTGTTTTTTTATTTTGTAAGATAGAGGCCAAATAAACGAAAAACGTGAATTAGTTTTAAATTTTGTGTTGTCTAGACACTCTGTGAACATCAGAAAGAATGAAAGACGACGTACGGATTCTGACAAGTGACAATGACATTATAGAATCTCTTTAGCTGCATGCATGGGGTTTGGTATGATTGATGACTGATCCATTTTGGTAAATTGATTCCAAAGAGTTCTTATTTTGGCACATCTTACTTTCTTATATATAATTTTTCCCATTTCTTCTTTTTTTTTTTTTCCTTATCTCTACATTTTTCATCATATGACATCACATTTATCACTTTTCTCTATTCCTTTTCATTCTTCTCTCTATCTCTCTTTTCCCTTCACCCTAAACCTCTCCCAAATTAATGGGGGTGAACATTTTTCATGTCAGAATACCAACAACCTCACACACGAAAGTTAAACTAATTATTTTTTTAATAATGGAAAAAATTACTTATAAGAATTGAATATTTTCATTATGTGGACATTACACGAGTTAACTGCACACGAATAATTAATGATCCGTAATTCCTCCGTATTATTTCATTGATCACACGAATTAACTGCACAATCGAACAGTAGTTGTTCTTCACTTCCATTATCCTCCATGAATGGAGGCAACAGATATATTTGGCCCTACGACCCCTACTCCACTCGCTATGAAAAATTCTTATTTCGTTTTGTTGCACAAATACTAAATAGCGATAACATTCGTGTAATTTTCGCATATATAAATACAACTTTCTCCATTAGCTTTTTTTTTTTTAATATCTCCATTAGCTTATAATTTTGTAGATAGAAAACTCCTATAATGTCTACGAATAATTCGTTTTGAAAACTCGTGTAATGTCTACATAATGAAAATACGGTGGGTCCACAACATCCTTGAGCACCAGAAGCAGTACTCTGACATCTCCAACAAGGGCTTCTTCGCGCGCCTCATTTCCCTCTACGGCAAATCTGGCATGACCAAGCACGCGCGCAAGGTGTTCAACGAAATGCCGCAGCGAAACTGCAGCCGCATCGTGCTCTCCCTCATCGCCCTCTTGGCCGCGTACCTCCACTCCCGCAAATACAACGTCGCCAAAGAGCTTTTTAGGGACCTCCCAACGCTAGATATATGTTGAAATGAGTTTCATTGGAACAATGGTCTTTTTTCTAAACATATATGCTGAAAATTAACTAACTCACATTTGTATCGTTATTTTATTATTGTTTTAGCTTCTGACTTATCATTATTTATTTCCTATTCACCAAAAAAAATCATTATTCATTTCCTTGTATCAATCTCTTATGTTTATATTCTCCAATCATCTTTTAGGTTCTGCTATTGGATTCAGATTGGATAGCCCTCTTACACTTACAGAAACACTGCACGGGACAAGAAGATGACTCTCATGCATTATCTTTGTAAGGTACATGTTGCTATTTATTCCTTTTTGTTTTTTTTTTTTTTTAAAAGAAGTGATTGAGTTCCTTCTGTGCTATATATGGAGTCACTTTGATATTAAGTTGGGGCAAAATTGAGCTTTTTCATCTTCTGATATTAATAAGGTGATTATGATTTTTCATCTTTAATGCATTAATATGATACTATGCGTACAAATAGGTGCTAGATGACCTACTACCGGAAGTTTTAGACTTCTCCGAGGATCTTGCTAACCTACAACCAACAGCAAAGGTTCTGGACTTCTCAAAGGCTCTTCAGTTCATTATGTTGATAGCCATTGTACTAGCACTGATTTAAATAACTTGATCCAGATCCATTTGAAGTTTTTGGCTGAGGAGATGCAAGCTATAAACAAAGGATTAGAAAAAGTGGTACAGGAACTATCAACCTCTGAAAATGACTAGCCTATATCAGAAACTTTCCGCAAGGTGTAAGCGTCATACCTTTTCTTCTACTATAATTGATTGACCAACTATTGTCTTTTTTTTTCTTAAATTGCCCTTGTTTATTTCCATTTCTTCAAGTTTCATGTATATATATAAAATACACGTTGATTAAAGTCAACTGAATTTGCAATCATGTCTGTGAAAAAAGACCATTTTCTTTAAATCCCCATTCTGTGGAGGCAGACATTTTGACGCTTGTCTGCAAGATAGTCAAAATGGAGATTTTCTTAGTATCAAAAAGGGGAGTGGATTAGTGGAAATTGTGAATCATGAGATCATAACACAAAAGGAGATTGGGGGTATTTTTCATTGCTCACTGATAACATGGTTTTTTTCCTTCTTTCCTTTTCTCACTTCATATCATTAAAACATGAGAATAAACTTTGGCAATGATTTATGAATTGTAGTTGGCAGTTTTGCTCTTTGCTCTTTGTTCTTGCCAGATGTGGCAGCTACATAACCATTTGGAAGATGGGCAAATTCAGTGAGTTTCTAATGCCTAGGCTTATTCCATTCACACACAAAATATGCCCAACCAATTTCCATGTTAATGCAGAGTTTCTTACTCTTTACACCACTTGCTATGCAAGTGAAAACTCCCTCAATTTTTTCTTATTGTGGTTTTTTCAGTTACTAAACTTGTTCTCTCACTGCCTCAGGCTTCTTTGGAGTTTTTATCGTGCCAAAAATCTGCTCCTCATATTCTGCACAGTTAACTGCATTGGGTAAGAATCCTAAATTAAATTAAGCATAGTTTTGATTTAGCATCATTTAACTCTTCCTTTAGAACACAAGTATGTGACAAAAACACAGTATAGTTGTAGTAAGTCGCTGCTGCAAGGGTGCCAAATTGGTCTAGGTAGGCATAATATTTGACGCTCTATTGTCAAATGTAAACGTTGCAGAATTTTCGAGTGCCCACAATAATTTGATCCTGCATGTATTTATGGTTATGGAAACGGCTCTTTGTACCATTGATTTGTATCACTGATGTAATATAATGGATTTTGTGGGTCCTGTAAAGGAAAAGTATTTATATATGTATAGGGGTTCAATTATTTTATACTTTCCTCTAGTGAAAATAATTGAACTCTAAACCTGCTTTAATATTTTGCTTTATTGCATATTTAAAAATGTGGATGATGGGAATTGAAAATTTTAATGTATCACATGGATGAGCATTTTTGTATTTATTCCTCAACAGGTTTGGGGCCATTCCTTACAAGTATTAGACTTATCTTCAGATGGTTGAGACTTGGGAACACAATTATGAGATAATAATGTTCATCACATCATATACATACTTGGTGGTCCCCACCCCCAAAGTCCAAACCGTGTCAAAGTACTTTCACGAGTTGATCTCGGATTGTTTACTGGGTCCAAAATAAGCTTCCACAGTTCCACTAGCTTCGGGGATATATAAATCACTAAGCTCAAAATTTAATTTTGCAATTAGTGTCATGACTTTTGTGTTTTTATTGCAATCTAATAGTTTTGAGTTTTCTTAATGTGATGAATGATGACTTATTTTTCTGTTAATCATATAAAGCAAACTTTTGGATTCGTCAATTCCGGGATGCTTGGGATTCTTGCTCTCACAAAAAGGCCATGGCTCTTCGCATTTTTGGCCTTGTTTGGAATTTTTCATCAGTCGTTGCTCGCATTTGGTCACGTAAAAGAGCATAGTAAAGATTCATATGTTTTTGTTAATTAATAGCATTAGATTTAGCTTCAACATTTTTTAGATCCAGATATAGTGACCCCACTACATAAAAAAAATTAAATGTAGTTTTGTGCCTTACACATACACCCACATACATAACTACGTACTAATGAATTGTATAATTGCAGTGTTTGTGCTATTTGTGGCCTAGGGTAGTTTCGTCTTATTACTAGCAATGCACCAGAAAATAATTTTATCTGATCATCCCCTTCCACGTGTCAAGGAAAAGGGAACTGAAGGGGAGAATATTGTGACATGTCTTGTTCATTATATTCTCAAAAATTAAAAACCACACTTTTTTTTACACATGATAATAATACTATATATCACGAGTGATAGCTTATTTCAGAAGTTCTGGAACAAACCCAAAATTTTGTTGTGGTTTTCGATTCATTGCCTAGATGGAAAACTAAAAGGATGTCATTTTTCGAATTATTCACATGCAAAGCCTCTGCTCTACCCTATACCAAATTTTCTATTTACTAGTGACTTGAAAGCTTATGCGTCTGTCTCCCAATCTCTAAATTTAACAGGAATTAAGATATACTTTCAAAAATTACATTTCTTGCACAATACTACTTTTGTTTTTATTGTTTCAGCCAAATCCCTCAGTTTGTATGTCTGTGTGTTTTTTCTTCTCTTTTCCTTTTTACTACGGCACACCAATGAGACTATATTGCAACTCACTGACTTCATTGATCTCAATTGTGTAAATCTGCATTTTTCTTGAACATAGCTTGATCAGAGTAATATAAATTGTAAACTTTTAGTTTATTGATTTCTAAAAGGTATAATTGATTTATGTTTAAATAGGTGACCCAATCTGCAATGCTTTCACGCTCTGCAACTGGAATAAGAGGATCAACCTTTGTAAGGCAAAAATGCTAATTAATATCTACTTTAAAACTCATTTTAATGTTATAATTGGAATTGCTTTGTGACTATTGTTTTTTTATGCATCTTAGAAAATTTCTTTACAGAACAATGTAGGTATTTCATGTAAGAATGTAAATATGTCAACCTTGTTTTCCTCTTGTTATCTAAAAAAATTAGAATTACTAAGTGTGAATGTAGTGTCTCAACTCTCAAATGCCTTGTTAATTTGTAAAAGAGTATTTCTTATTCTCCCACTTGTACAATATCCTATCAGTAACAAGTGAGAAATTAATTAACTGTTATTCGATGGCAGAAAAAATGGCTTGTTAAAACAGCTAGCAAGTCCTTTTAGTCATAAATTAATTAACCGGGGGTGATGACAAGAAATAAGAAGTGTACTTTTAGAAATTATAAGAAAATAAGAAAATTGATTATAAATGACCAACACAATTAGTATGAATAAAACCCTACCGGCTTATTAAAAGGAATATTAGGAGGGATAAAACGTTCATGTCTTCACCATTACAGTATGGTTGTTTTAGTTAAACAGTTACTATTTTCAGAAAACTCAAAACATCTAGATTCTAAAGCCTTTTTTATATGATAATTTGTGTTTATTACTTGTTACTTAAGTTTCATCCATTTACTTTTGGTATACAAGTTCCCTTGGCTTCAAAATGGTGTTGCATTGGTGTTGTATCTTGAGTAGTTAAGAAAAATCTTGCATTTATTGTTGTAACTAGTACACCCTGGGTCCAGACATGTAATTTGTCTTTCTTCTAGACTTGTATTTACTCGCTAAGTTATGGTCCTTGATTTGTTCAAATTCAGATCATTATCATGCCTGGAAACCCTAGGACTATGTTATCTGTCTTTCTTAGTTTTCAATTCCCAATATCTAGTTATTAACTGTTCAAATTAAATGAATTTTAAACCTAGGACCATGTTTGTTTTCTTAGTTGTTAATGTTAGGTAGTGAGAAAGTGAGTGACTTAGTTGTTGATAGATCTATTAGTTTATTGGATTGAGATGGAGAAGAATTAAGGTAAATTGCCTATAAATTTGAGGAAAGGTTGAGAGACAATTTCTCATTTGTGACTGAATTATGCATAAATCGTCTTTAAATCGTCACATTTTTTAGACTTTCTAAGATAGTTTTTTTCACATTTTTTTGACTTTCTAAGACAGTTTTTTGAAAAATCGTCTTAAAAAGTCTAAGATTGTTGTCTGAAAAATCATCTTATAAAATAGATGATTTTTTTCAAAAACGTCTTAGAATCTTTATTTTTTATTTATTTTTAAAACAAAAAAAATGTTCAAAGACAATTTCTATGCAAATCGATGTAGAGATTGGATTTTTAAGACGATTTAAAAATCGTAATAAAAAATGTTAACTTTCCACACTTTTGAAGATTATTGAAAAATCGTCGTGAAATGTGTCAAATAACGATGTAGAAAGTCTTTTTTTGTTGTTGTAGTATAGATATAGAGGTTCGTTTAGTCAATAAAGTCATTATAAATACATCATATTTTTTACTACAAAAATTATAATACATATGGGTTGTATTCTCATTAAATATTATACACAAATCATTATTTATTTTAAATATTTTATCATTTTTTTATTTTTTATTTTTTTAAAATGCAAGATAATATATTAAATGTTTATCAAACATTTTCCATTTTCATTAGTCGTGAATTCTCTTTCAAAATTTTTTGATGAGGCTGAGGCAAGCGTATGGGTACGTTTGGTCATTTTGCATTGCATATCCTTTTAAATAATTGTGCGTGGCCTCTTCGCTCTGTTGGCTTCTTGGCGGTGCTTTGACTTGATCATTCATAACTAAAGCAGAATGTTATTCCTAGACACTTAATAGGGACCCAAAAGGGAAAAAACAAAAAGGAAATTTTTTTTCTACCTGTGCTAGTTTATACTTTATTAAAATGTGTATACCGTTCATTTCATGCATGATTACTCAAAAAATTTAAAATGATAAAGGTAACATAATATCTCTTATTTTATACTCCACCCAAAAAAAATTCTTTTATTTTATATGGCAAAAAAATATTATGTTAAAAATTTGTCATCGACCCTGATCCCACGTTAGTTTCTCCAAATCATTCATTCTTCCACTTATGTTAATTTCTCTCCTCTGTGATACAAGCTCCCTGCAATGCAATACCGTTAAACCAAAAAAAAAATCTCACGAGTAACAAAAGCTTTTGCAATTGTTTTTTTAGCTAAAAACAATTAGAAAAAAAGAATCAGATTTCCTGGTACGCTCAATTTTGAACAAAATGCAAGGAGACAAGTAAAGGAAATTTAATTGGGAATATTATAAAGTTATGGAATGGGATTAATCAATTAAATGAAAGAGAATTCACAAGGAAATCGATGGGAAAGAGGGTAATGCAAAGAGCAGAGGATAAAGTCGACGGTAGAGCATGCACAGGAGCCATGTTTCACACTCTCCCCGAATCAAGTTCCTCAATACCAATATTTAATTACAATTAAAAAATGAGGGCACTTAGTTAAACTAGAAATGCGTGTTTGTGTAAACGGTATATATGCATCTGGGGAGAGTGAATGATTTTGACAAATTCTCTTTACCAGAGTTAGAGAAACGTATAAATTTATACTTTTATAAGGTTCTTCTTATACATGCCATATATGATATATGCATGACAATTGACAATTTCCAGCTGTCGCTGTTTTTTACTCTTCCGGGGTTAAGTGGTTAAGGTTAACTACTTTCTATCACAACAAACAAACAACTCTGTCATCTAAAACTGACAATAGTAAGTCTTGTTTGGCTTTTTCTTTCGTTTATCTTGTCGTTAATGACCAAATGCAATACACAACAAAATATAATACGAATTCTTATTGTTAACTTTTTATTAATATGTACAAGAATATCTCAATAATTTTAATGAAAATACTAAACATTTCATATGAAAATAAAAAAATCTATGATTCTTGATGACTTACAGGAATTAATAGCACAACATTAACAATATATAGTGGCCGTGCTTATAGGCTATATAGTCTTAATTTATCGTCACAATTGGTAGCATCTTGTTGGTCCCCTGGTCATTATGAAGAAGAATTATTCTGCGATACCAAATGTTGGATACTCCCAATGTAGTACAGCAGGTTGTGGTCGTACTTGTTTAAAATCCTAAGCAGATTGTTTTTGTGACAAAGATTCCCGCTTCTGTTCTGTTTGAGGTGGTTGATGATGAACGGCGCGTGGTTGCACGTGCTTGGTGATGTGGACGTGGATACCAACTTGAGCGTGTAAACCATGTAGGTGAGGGAAACCAAGAACATGAGCCACACCATAAGCTTCTGTGAGGCTGAGGATCGACCATGATCCCAAGTTAATATAATATGAAATCTTTAATCTTTATTCTCACACAACCTCTTCCTCACCACCTGCGTCGAAGCTGGAAAAGTGTACTTAGATAAGTAAGTCAACCTTCTCAACAGATGAGGTAGAAGCAGAGCACCAATAATATACAAAACAGTATTTATTTTACCTTTTATCTAGAGAAACATTACAGGGACTAGCATATAATTACGAGATTTTTCACCACCTACAATAGTGTTAATGAAACTGTCTTGTGTTTGTGTTTGCTAATTTGTGCACCCTATTATAACTCGCAGACAAAGAAAATAAAGTCCTGACTCTTGAGAGTTGAGACTCACGTAAATGTGTCTCAGATTTAGGCATTAGTCCCTTTTTCTTCCTAGTTCCAACCCTCAAAAAGTTTAACATGGGCCTATTTTTTCCTAGTGTGGGCCTGAGTGGAAGATAGAGTAAACGGGCTCATCCAATGTCCACAGACCCAAATAAAAGGCTCTACCATACCATGCACGAACCCATGATCCATATTCATTCGAATTCGTTTTTCTTGTTCTTTTTTTTTTCTTATCCGGATGGTCACACCACAATTTTTTAATTTTTTTTAATAATTAGCAAATTACCAACATTTTTTTTGTTTTTACACGCAGCAGTGCATTGATCCTTCTAGATAATTAACCTTGACGGTGCGCTCTTCCGATTTTATTTTAGGCTCAATTATATCTATTTTAGATATAATGTTCAAATGTATAGTGTTAGAGTGCAAGTGTGTGATAAAATCTCATATCAGATAAAAATAGAAAAACTGAGAACTATATAAGTGATAAAAAAATCATAAACTTGAACCTTAAAATTTTGAATTAATATATGATATTTAGTTTAATTATATGACTATTCATGATTTATTGGAGTAAATTTCCAAGATTGTTTTTTTTTATACTGGAACACTGTATAACTATTAACTAGTGAATATTAGATTAAGTGCATATATAGCGACGAAATGGACAATATATATATATATCGACGAAATGGCAAAATTTCCTTTGGCACTTTACATAACATCCAAAACTTGAGGTAGCTAACTGAGAAGGAAGAAAACAATAAAAAAAATAAAAAACATAGAAGGAGCGCTAAGTAAAAGGGAATACGAATTACATAGGAACATGAACAGCTAGATGAAGTAGTAGAATAAGAAATAATCCTGGTTGAAGCGACTAGCTAGTTTTTCCTTGGAGAATTCAAGCCCGACGAAGAGGCTCTAGAAATGACAGAGATGATAGAATGAAAAGCATTGGCTGCTATCTTGGACTTTATCTGCCCTCTTTTTGGAAGTGGCTTTAGGCTTCTAAACCTGTTCCTGTTGGCAAATTCTGCAGCTGAAACACGACCCATTCTGCTGTTCATTCTCTCAAACAAACTGATATATATCTTTTGAATTAATGTAGGTAGCAACCGCTTTTCTCAGCACCCGGGATAATTATGAGGAATGTATGGTACGTATGAGTTTATATAGAACCCTGAATAAGCTTATGGAAAGTTTATTATATTTAGGTGGTGAGACCCGTGGGCGAGTGATTGGAAAAGAGGGTGAAGCAGCTCTGTCTCGCTGGCGGGAGTTAGGGAGCATGCCAGCTAATCTGTGTTACCCTATAAGATTCCTTTCATCTCAACACATGATAATAGTTTTGATTATCAGTGAACCAAACTAAATCATCAGAGATAGAGTATTGTTGTTTTCAGCCTTCACCAGTAGGAGCGATGAACACGTGCGGTATCTGCTGCACCAGTACGAATGATTTTGGTCGCGGATACGTTTGTTAACATTTCATACACCAATGGCAATTGGGTGGCATTCAGGGACCATGTTGCATTTTTTAGTCGCTGTCCTCATTTTCAGTGTA
>PYAF01000142.1:5647162-5661010 GCA_007407185.1 Glycine tomentella | reverse complement strand
AAAAACAAAAAAAAAAAAAAAAAAAGGCTAGCCTCTCCGTTTTATCTTAATCCCTCGCTGTTTCTGCTTGATATGTGTTGAATTAGTCTTTTTTGTCGTGGTCGACCCAATTCTATATATAATAATAATGTGGAAGATTCAGGTCTGCCTCCTGTTTGGTTAGACACAAGGACATGGACGGATAGAATTTGCCTATATATGTTCTATTTCATTGCATTAGAACATTTGGACGTGACTTTTCATAATGCAATTGCTGCTCCCAAGGCAATGAATATGGAAGTAAATAAATAATTATATGACTGACTGCTATGTTTTTGAGAAATATACAACAACCAGACAGAAATACAACAACCAGTTTCTATTTAAATTTTAAAAATAAAAATTATGTTTTTGAAAATAAGGAATTGTTTGGGTGATCAAAATACTTTATGCACAAATAATAATTATGTAAGGAATACAACACAATTTTTAACGTGGAAAACCTTCTCAATGTGAGAAATAAAAACCACGGGACTGATCTCGGAGTCCACCCAAATTTTTCACTATCAATAAAGTGAGATTACAAAATGGTTTCAACAACCATTATTATCAACAAACAAGTATCAAACCATCACAAGAGGCAAACATACAAGATAGACTTTTGTATGAAATTAATTTCTACCACAAAAAATAACAACTAACAAATCCCAATGCTCAAATTGATGTATTGCAAGAGAGGAACACACTGATCAAATTTGAGGACAATCCAACGGTTGAGCAAAGAGATAACTCTTTCTCAATATCACTGCCCGAAACAAGATAAAATAGAGCAAAAATTCTGATAACCTCTATTTGCAGTTGAAACAATCTCTCTTGGAACAGTTCAATGAATGATCCGAACGGTCATAATCTATTAACCGATTTTATTAACCGTTCCTCAAAGTTTGAATGTGATCCAACGTTTAATGTGAGAGAAATGTCCCTCACAATAAAACTGCATGCTTCAGAAAACAGTTACAGAACCGATTCGGTTTGGGAATTTCTGGTGATGCTACAAGTCTCTATTCATGAAACCAACCGTTAGATGTTAATATTGGTGAGTCACGAACTTTCTCAAAACGTTTCACCAAGATCTAACGGTTAACCAAGGAGATAGAGAAGATTGAGAGATGGCAGTTTCTACCCTTCTCCACATGCGAATTTTGGTAGTTTCTTTCTCCTCTCCTTTTATCTCTCTTGTGATTTCAAATTAACTGTCAACTTCTTAAAAGAATTAACTGCTGACCCATTAAAATAAGGAATCTTAATCTTTCCTTATTGGACTGGACTTGGTTTGGGATTCAAGCCCAACAGAGAACACAACAGGAAATATAATCTATAGCTGGCGACACAAAAGCATATGATGAGAATTTCTCTCAGCTAGAGATATCACTCTTGAATTCCTTCCTCGAGAATTTGAGTGAATTCCAAGCTTAGATTTTGATTCTAGATAAGTTTTTTGTTTTAAATGTGTTTTTTGTTTTTTTTTTTTTTAATTGCAGGTTCAAGTGTTATGTGGACCATGAAGAATTGAAACAACTTTTTCATGTGTAGAAAATAATTAGAGAAGCGATATGTAGGCTAATTGCATTATTGATGTGTTTGTTATTTTATTATTCTAATCAGTAATTATAATGTCTATTGCAGACTATGATAGCTAAGGAAATGCATTTTGATATCAGTACACCAAAGAGTAAAACATTTGATTTTCTTAATCCATTTAATTTGAAGGATGAACATAAGTTTAGGGAAATTGCAGCTCCAAATGCGCCGTTGAGTAAAACAAAGTCAAGGTTGAATGGGAATAAGTTGGATGACAACATCTAGAGACGAGGATGATGAATGGTGAATAGATTACACTGGATAGCCATTACTTCCTTAGACAAGAATTTGAAATCTACTCTAAAAGATGTTCATGGTCTATTTTGTTTCTTCGCTAGACTCTCACACCAGAACACCCCTTTCCTTTTTTCCTTTCTCATAAAATCCATGGCAACAACTACGTTTGAGCCTCCATAAATTAATGTTTACCAAACCTGCAACCTCTAGTGCCAGCATTGCCTCAGATGCTTCACCATCCCCTCTGGGGAAACAATCTCGTACCTTCAAGTCAGAGACTAATTCTACTCACGTATTGTCGTTAGTTCAAGAAAATTTTACACACAAAAATAATCAAACATGGATTTTCATGCTAAATAGATCATCCTAAGAGGTTGAGTGTAAGTAGCAGGAATGTTGAGAGAAAAGGATGAGAAGTTTGCAAATCAAAATACACTGGGTAGAATAATAGTTGCCAAACTGGACTAAGAGATGAGATAACAATATTCTTGGATTTCAAGCGAAGTCAGAAACAGCAAAACAAATGGAGCAGCTAAGCAAACTAGGGACTGATTCTTTGGTTAAAGCTAGAGAAAGTTAGTTGTTCTTCTGCGCAAGTAAGTCATATAGGCAGAATATATTAGTGTCAGCGAGTTGCCATTGCTTGTGAATGGTAATGTTTCAGTAAGAAATTTTACAAAATGGATGCTGTAGTCAAATTACCAACCAGAGCTTCATGCCATTGGCTGGGATAAACTCCAACATCACAAAGAGGCTCTCCGTTAGGTTCCCTCCCAGCAGAGCAACGTGCAACTTGTACTTACACAAGATGGAGATGCAACGACACAGCATAAAGAAGATTGTCCTAAGCAAATCTTGGGATAGAAATAGAATTTTAGCCATGGCATCAAAAAGAGACCCCAAATCTCAGCCAAACTCTGTCTCTCCAGCAGATACTGTAGAGCAGTGCTACACAAGAATTAATGATAAAGACCTGCGACAATTGGATGAGTGCATATCCGAAGATGCTTGCTTTGATGACTATACCTTTACCAAACCATTCCAGGGGGAAAAGGTTTGTTTCTCAACCATACTTCATTACTTCCTACCAAAAATAAGCCAGGGTTGATTGCATTAGTCTAAAAATAACATTGCAGGAAGTAATGCGCTTCTTAGAACAGCTTACTCATTGCATGGGCCTGAATGTGACATTCAAAGCCAAACATATATTCGAAGGGAGATGATTTAACTGCTGTAGCGTGCTGGCACTTGGCTCATATTTCTTTCCTAGATTCATTAGGAAAGAACCTGGTCTTCTGGTTCGTAGCAAAACGATTAAATTCCCAACAGTCTGATTTGTGTTAAACATATGCTCACAATAAAAGTATATTCAGGAACGCTGAGGTATTAATTCAATCACCTATCAAACCAGGAAGCATAGTTTTGGTAAAACTCCGAAAACGCCAAGTATTTTGATTTTTATGATAATGAAAGCATCTTGATTTTTTCCCCCTTCCTTTATGCACAATCATCAATATCTGATAATCCTATGGTACTCTTCTTTTCGTTTGGATATGTTCAATTGGCGTTTTCTCTTGAGAAATTCAGATAGATTGTTCCCCAAGTTTCCCAACTATCTCTTTTATAGATCCAGACAGACTCCAGACCACTAACACCAGAGGCCCATGCAATTGACCTCCCAGTTGGATCATCACACTGTCCATTTTTTTTATATTCTTTTTTCTTAAAATACCTTCCATGAAAATTAGTTTCCATTGTGTTTTCTTACAAAATAGAAATTTGCTTTTCTTGAAAACCTTAGTAGAAATACACTACAAAAAATAGTTCTTATTTTTTTTTATTATTTAGGTTGACACTTTCTGTGTGAATTAACTGCATAACGAAAATTAGTTTATGTTACATCATAATTAATATGATTATTTTTTACATGATTTTTTTTAAAAGGATAACTTGTATCCTAACATAATTTTTTAAATATTAATTGAATTAATTATTATAAAATTAACACTTTTTAACATTTATCCAAATTATCTTCTTTTAATTAAATATAATATAAATTATTTTTTAATAGAAATCAAATTATTTACAATAAAAGATACATTTTTTTTTACTAGTAACCAATTTTATTTATTAGAGTAATCAAATTAATTATTATATAAATTATATTTTTAATGTCCACTAAGATTGGCCTCATGGTTGAGTTGGGATAGTTGCAGGAGTACTTAGGTTTGTTTTTTTATTGCCGCATTGT
Organism: Glycine tomentella; assembly: GCA_007407185.1. Lineage (NCBI taxonomy): Eukaryota > Viridiplantae > Streptophyta > Magnoliopsida > Fabales > Fabaceae > Glycine > Glycine tomentella. The sequence continues at coordinate 5,656,902 of PYAF01000142.1, read as the reverse complement.
ATACCAATTTTTTCGGTTGTATATTTGTTCTACATAAAAAAAAAAAATTGTGTAATCAAATCCAATAGAAACTAGCTTATGTAAAAAGTATTTTAATAATAAAAAAATAGCATGGAGTGCAGAGGTCAAACAGAGGGTGTCAATGGCATACGCGAATGGCATATTATATATGGGCTTTGTAAGCAACTGTATATTTGTGTATACTTGTGTTAGTAATTTGGGCTGAAAACATCATCAGTGGTATGTTTAGTCCTACACATACAAGTATGCCCAAATCTCAACAATTTGCAACGTGGGTATTTTTCGGGCCATCAATACATTATGCAGTGATGGCACCCTCTTTTTTTATTTCTATTTGTGCTAAGAGGAACTAAAAATACACAAAAATTTGTTCCCGTCAGAGACTAATATTGATGAATAAAAATAAATGATATTTATAAAGATTAATTTAACGAAATTGTTTTTAAACACTAACATAATCAAGATTCACTTTTCTAAATAATTATTTTAGTAATTAAAGTAAAAAAAAAAAAACTAATATATTGATATATACAGATTTAGATATCATATTGAATGGGCTTAACTTGAAGTTGAGTTTTGGGTGGCTTAACTTGCGAAGGATTCCAGGGGCCTACAAGATCCCTGCCAACCGAATTCTGTCTATTGAGCTTTGTAGCGTCTTTTATCTTGTCATCTTTTTCAGAGTAATACAAGTCATCAACGGGTCCATATTCAAGTGCAACAGCAACAAGGTATCAATGCCATTATTTCACTCTTTATGTCTTCAACTTTACAGCCACCCATTATTTCTTCGATTTTATCTATTTATTTAGGATTGATTTACTTAAGCTTTCAAATAATAATTTTAAGAATATATATATATATATATATATATTGAAAGGATTATGCAGAAGTCAAAATTAGCTCTATTTAGTTATGATGGTGAGAAATTAGAAGGGGAAAGAGGATGAAAATAATAGGGTTTGTTATGTGACGTGAAAATAGACTTTTTCAAAACGATGATATTTCTCCCTTGTTTTTTTCTATTTCTTTTCAACTAAAATATTTTTAATTTTACTTTATTTTTCATCTATTTTAATTCACTTCTTTTTTATTTTATTTCTATCCACTCTGTTTTTTTTTCTACTTCCAACCAAATAGACCATAAAACATATTTTTTCCAGTAAAGGTAACTAATATTTTTGTCGAAAATAGTAAATATATATAAGATGAATTTTTTTCTTAACATAATTTATTTAATATTTAAATATTAACCAAAATTTAAATCCTAAAATATTTTATTAAAAAATATAAATCATTATCACTTATTTCAATCGTTATTAATAAAAACATATAATTAGGCCTCAACTAAGGATGTAAAAGACCATGTACGTATACGACAGTGCCCCAAATTATTGTTATGGTTATGTTACTTTTTGAATCGACGAACAACTTTCGTACGATAATTTCCCAAAATGGAGCTATTGATGTTGCATACTTGCATTGCATGATCATCAACTTCTTTTAGAAATTATACATATTTTAGAAATCTTCCCATTAATTGCATTGCCAGATCTCAGCAACTACACTGATTATTTATTTATTTCATATAAGTGCATATTTATTCACTATATAAAAATCGCGCTTTTAAAATTGTTGTTCGTAAAAAAAATCAGTGTCACCTTTGCACAGAAAAAATAAAAATTAGTTCTTACACGGGATTCACCATTTTCTTATAGAAAAATCAAGAAATCGTGTGTAAAACATGTGTTATTTTACCCTTTCTCTCTCTAAACATGAAATTATCATAATAACTTAAAGTTACTGTTTATATGAATTATTTAACTTTGAAAAATGTCATTTTAACATTTTTTATCATTGGAACAAATGAAATATATTACTTATACAAATATAATTATTTATATAAGCAGCGTTACTTAATCAATTTTACTACACAATAAAAATATATTATTGGATACTCATCTAATGTTTACCATTAAGGAAAACATAATAAAAACTCTTACGTATGAGTGAAATGTAGGACTCATCGAAAAATCATTTAATTTAATAAGCAACTATATATTCAGAATACTCTTATATTTCTAGAAAGATTACAAATCCTTCTCTAAATAACTTTTTTTAATTATATCTTATTTGACATCAAGCTGTGTTTGAAAGTATATCGTCCATGGAGAGTACCACCTCAACTTTTCCCTAAGGCTTTGTTTGGGAGAGAGATTTTGGAGGGGAAGGGAGGGAAGGGAAAGGTTTAGATGGTGTCATCTCCTTGTTTGAGAGTTTTAATTTTTGAGGGAAAGGATTTGAGAATTTTTAAAACTCCTTCAAAATCCTCCAAAGCCTAGAAATTATTGTTTCCCCAATTTGGGGGTTTTTAGAAGGAAAAGTAATTAAAATTACTATTCTACCCCAACTATAAATTCCAAAATATATTAAAATATATTTTTAATATATTTATACATTTAAATTATATAGTTTTCATATTTAACATCTTATTAAATCTCAATTTCATTCTCTTAATATATTTTTTAACTCCCAAACAAGGAAGAAAAAACTTCTCTCATTTTCCTCCTTTTTCTTCCCCTCCCTTCCCCTTGAATCTCTTTCCTTTCCTTCCCCTCCTAACTCCCAAACAAAGTCTTAGTGAAAAAAAAGCAAAAAAAAATAATAAAAAATGAACGATTTAGGGTGATATAGTGTGGGTCTATATTATAAATGAAAGGTTACGCGATATTTGACACTTAACCTACTGCTAGTTCGCCTGAATTGAATCACGAAGCTTCAACTTTAATATTATTCTTATCTTTTAACTATTGATAATTTATAAGTTTGATTGCTAATTTGTGTATAAAATGAATATTTACGCAGCAATGTTGTATATAAGTTAATTGACTTGAGTGCCCTTTTTATTATAAAAAAAATACATTTTAATATAAAATAAGTAATTTTTTTTTGCTCAAACTTTGTATTTATATTCCAACAATCTCCATTCAAACGGGAATTTTTCCTAGGCTTTGTTTGGGAGTTAGGAGGGGAAGGGAAGGAAAGAGATTTAGGCTTTGTTTGGGAGAGAGATTTTGGAGGGGAAGGGAGGGAAGGAAAAGGTTTAGGTAGAGAGATCTCCTTGTTTGGGAGTTTTAATTTTTGAGGAAAAGGATTTGAGGATTTTTAAAACTCCTCTGAAATCCTCCAAAACCTACAAATTATTGTCTCCCCTATTTGGGGGGTTTTTAGAAGGAAAAGTAATAAAATTACTATCCTATCCCATTCAGTGTTAATAAAATTACTATCCTATCCCAGCCAGTGTTAATAAAACACCAAAATATAAAGCACTGAATCACAATTCAATGGCAAAATTGTAAAAATATTTTATTAACTCTCCATTTTTCTCTCTTAATATATTTTTAACTCCCAAACAAGGAGGAAGAAACTTCTCTCATTTCCCTCCCTTTCCTTCTCCTCCCTTCCCCTTGAATCTCTTTCCTTTCCTTCCCCTCTTAACTCCCAAACAAAGCCTTAAGGGGAAGGGAGGGGAAGGAAAGGAAGGAAAATGAGGGAAGTTCCTTCCTCCTTGTTTGGGAGTTAAAAATATATTAAGAGAGGAAAATGGAGAGTTAATAAAATATTTTTACAATTTTGCCATTGAATTGTGATTCAGTGCTTTATATTTTAGTGTTTTATTAACACTGGCTGAGATAGGATAGTAATTTTATTAACACTGGATGGGATAGGATAGTAATTTTATTACTTTTCCTTCTAAAAATCCCCCAAATAGGGGGGACAACAATTTTTAGGCTTTGGAAGATTTCAGAGGAGTTCTAAAAATCCTCAAATCATTTCCCTCAAAAATTAAAACTCCCAAACAAGGAGATCTCTCTACCTAAACTTTTCCCTTCCCTCCCTTCCCCTTCAAAATCTCTCTCCCAAACAAAGCCTTAAAGCTTCTGGATACTCCTATCACAGCTCCACAATTAATTTGACATCACCTCTCCTCTCATCACCATAAAAAATTATTTGGTAATCCTGAATCACCATATCATTCATGGCTCCAAACAATAATCATGTAACACGTAGAAAACAGAAATATATTCACTAAATTAAAGGTATATTCAATAATTACCTAACAAGAATTTATTGTGTTATCGTTAATTTAAAATGACCTTAATCAACTTAAAATATAAAATTAATTATGTATTATATGATTATTGATTGAAATAATAAACAATATGATAGTTGTAAATCACCTAATAATTTTTCCATTAAAAAAAAGATGATGTTGGGTTGATTATGGCGTAACTTACAAATATCCAAAAATAATTTATGAATTTTTTAATATATATTATTCAATTTTTAATCAATGTGAAACTTTACCCTCCACACTTTAAGTCCAACATAAATAATTAATGTATGAACTGAATAAAGTGATAGTAGCCGTAAAATCGTTTTATATATTCTCAAATACAATTGTAGAGGTGGTTTTGCAGTCTACTACTGATTATACAGTCAAGTCTTAACAACTTTATATCCAGTATATTGATTTTGACGATTTTATTTTTAAATTAAAATATATACATATATATATATATATTAGTAAATAGTGCATAAGTTATAAATATATGGGACTGATTGGGTTGCTGAAGGAAAAAGTGTAGCTAAGTAATTAACATTATAATTTTCTTAATCAACTGAGATTACTGGTTCGGATGCACTACTTAAAAAAAATATGTCCCTATTCCAAACACTTTGATTCTTTCGGCTAAACACTAAAGGGTTTCTTTTCTCTCTCTTGCCCCTGTAAGAAAAAGCAAATTTAATTTCTTGTATATTAATGATTAAAGCAGTCTTAAAATTCCTACCTTATGAATATGTTATGGTCAACTGGGAAATTATATTGGCACGGAGAAAACGAATTTAATGGTGTGGTTGGCTTGCTTGAAGGTCCACATTATTTCTTAACACACTTACTCCTTGTAGTAAGGGAATAATGTAAACTACTACATACTATAAACACTACACTTTAAATTTATCAAGGCAATAATGACTGATTAGGTACAGTGCATTATCATATTATCTGCACCATTATATTTTACTGTATTTAAGTATTTGCATACTTTGCTTAATGAAGCAGACAACCAAAGCAGCGGGTATATATAGATACACATATATCTAGCTAGGGTTAATGTTATGAGTGAAATATTAATTGACTATATTTGCAATTAAGTCGCATATAGATCTTGAAACTGATCAGAATCACGAGCACCATGAGTAGAGGTGAAAGTTCAGGTGGTGGACAGAGCTCATTGGGGTACCTATTTGGGTCAGAAGAGAAGCCAAATCAGCCTCTGCCCACAAGGACAGCTCCATTACCACCGTATGGCATTGACATCGACAACGCCGTGCCCTCTCACGCTGTTGCTCCTTTTAACACCCAACTTGTTGTCTCAAACAACCGATCTCAAGGTCACCACTTGGGAAACATTGTAACTGTAAGCTTCAATTCTATGACTATATTTCATATTATTTTAATTATGATCTTAATTAGTTATCTGCTAATATAAAATTTTCTCAATATATATATATATATATATATATATATATATATATATATATATATATATGTTTCAGGATCGTCCGTCAACAAAAGTCAAATCGGTACCTGGTGGTCATTCATCGCTTGGATACTTGTTTGGAGATAAGTGATGTTTCTTTCTCCGACATTCATTGATAGTGGTGTTATTCTTTGACAAGGAGAATCGATACTGCTTATTGTAGCTATATATAATATGTGTGGGGTTTGAGTGGATCACTTATAGTTTGATTTCAGAATGGAAAAAGAAACCAAAAGATAAATCAAATAAGGGATTAAGTTTTCCCTTTGTTGGATTAGCAAGGATCAGTTTGAATCTAAAACACAAATTAAATACAAGTGTATAATATGTGGGTGATATGAGTGAAAAATAAGCCAGTAGTGTGTGCGTTTTCTCTGGTACGTAGTTTAATCAGTTTGAATTGAATGTTGAGTGTGTTGTTGTTATTTTTTAGTTGTACGTACTTCAAACAAATAATACAAGTTATCTAATTTCATTTCAGTTTTGAGTTAATCGGCTGATCTTCTAACATAGCTTATATTTATATTCAGTTGACACGGAACTTTTTTTTCTATTAAGAATGCATTACTTTAAATTATAGTAAAAAGCTAGCTAGAGAATCATTCTTTCTCATAGCTTTCTGATTGAATAGCAGACTGATTTAATTCCATATGTTTTAAGATCAGGGGTTTGTTTTTATGGAGTATATATGTTGGCCAATTAATTAAGATAGTATTCTTTAGCGACAACCAACTCTATTAAGTGATCGAATTATTAATAATATAGTTTACTCTTGTTCTCAATACAACTACTAAACTTCAAATTCAAGAATTAGAAGTTGCAAAAGCTTAGAATTTAGTTACTAGCTTAAAACTGTACTGTAAGTGTAGGTGTTTCCTTTTAGTTCAGATTTACTCCCCTATCATTTATGTCATAAAGAAAACTGGTATACTGGAATCACTCATCGATCTCCCACATTTTTCCCCTCGAGATTATGTGTTTTATTTACTGTATTAAAATTATGTGTTATGCTTAGCCCTTCCTTGTGGGATTGCATGTGGCAATTGATTTGAGCTCTTAATTTTATTTGGTGGAAACTAACATCAAAGCTTTTGGCTAATCAATTTTGAATTGTAATAAACGTCCACTCGATCCATTTTTGGGTGGATTGAGTTGAAAAAGTGAGAGAGATTTGAAGAAAAAAGAAAAGGTAAAAAAATAATAATAAATGTGATAAGTGATATGATAGAAAAGAGAGGGAGAAAAGAACATGACATATATATGAAAATGAGAAGGAAGAGAGTATATGCTTATATTTTTTCTTCATTTCATAGTACAGTGTAGAGAAATAGAAAGAACATGGAGTGAAAAGTGAGATGGATGAGAAAGTATATATTTATAATTTTTCTTTTTATAGTGCATATATACCATCTATTTAACATGTATATGGGCATATCCAAAATATAGTGCTCTTAGTCTGATCTCGTTTGGTTTAATGATATGAGAAAAACGTATATATGTACATAATACATTAATGAAGCTTCGTTGTTTCTCAGAAGTAACCATGCACTTCAGCTAGCTTTTCATGTTCAAAGAAGTTTCCTTCTCCTTTTGTTTTCTTCCGTGTCCTTTTAATTTCACTCTTGGAAATAGGGGAGGAGGAGGGAGAGAGTGCCAAGTAAAAGCTTACCTAGCTCATACTCCAAATAATAATGAGCTAAATTGTCGTGAATTTGATTCAATCACCTTATCTTCCCTGCAGGGAACAACCAAAAAATTAATGTAAAAACTATAAGCTTCTTTCAACAATTCTCCCTATTAAGATTGTACTCAATCAAAATGTCATATGTATTTATTTTTTTTGTCAGCATCAAAATATAATGGTAAATAACAGTTTTATGAGTGTGTATATATATATATATATATATATATATACACACACACACGTACGCTCCCAAACTTGTTCCTGAAAATGACAAACATGATTTTATGGAAAACAGTCATATTTAGCTGTTGTCTTTTATAATCAAATTTGTTCCTAAAAGTATGTCTAAATAATAATTTAAAAACATATCTTTTGAGGTGATTAAGGTTAGAATTTGAAGTTTTAAGTGTTTTCAATATAAAAATTTCCAAAGATAAATTACTTCAAATTCAATTTTACATCAAAATTAAATTTATAAGTGCTCATCAAATTAAACAATTTTCGTTGGTCGGTGGTTTCATATAATATATACCCGTGTCCATTCATAATAGTTTTTTACTGTAAATATAATTTATCATAATAATAGATTATTATGTATCAAAAAGATTATTGATAGCGTAATTATTTCCCTCTGACAGTGTATGTAAATCAAATTAATTTATAAAAGAAAATCTATAATTAATTCAAGTATGTTTTCTAGTCCTACAAATATGTCTTTTCTGCTTTTGATCCCTGTAAAAAAATTGTTAGTTGAGTCTTTGACAAATTTAAATCTTCTATTTTTATGCCTTTAGTTATAAAAAAAATGTTTAGTGACTCCGTTTGGTATTGTTGTATAAGCATTTTTATAATACATGCAAATGTGTGAAAAACATTTTTATAGTAAAAAAAAACAAATAAGTTGGATATTAATCGGAACATAGTACTAGTGTTCTTAAAGTATGTGACAGTTTCTCGTTGGTAGCACAATAGCAGTACGTCTTCTATTTGCATAGACTGCAACCGTATTTAAACAATTTGAATTGATTATATTAAGAAAGGGATGGTTATATAGTTCGCTAAGGAGAGAAAGGGATCATTGCCAGCGCTGATGTACATGTATATATGTTTTACACAGACTTCCAATCAAAAGTTTTGCTCTCCTAATTTTTCATCAAATGGGAATTGAAGATGCGAATGCAGGACGTGCTTAATTAATTACGTTATGTGGGCTAGAATCTGCCGCCAGTTTATCTATCTTATAGCTAATTTGGCGAAGAGAGAAACTCGGATAGCTGTCTTCATGATCACATGTGATTGATTAATAGTAAATTGATTGACTGATAGCTACTGGCAAACTTTATGTTGTGTAGCTTAGGCTTCATCCAACTTCAAATAAAACGAAATACTAATACCAAGTAAAGTAGTGACCATGAATGGACCAAGCTTTCAGGAAAAGGATGAAAGAAGGCAAGATTGCACGTGTATTAGTCTGCATCGTATGTCATAGCCAGTGATAGATGGTAGACAGTAGCGATGAAGTGGGCAATGTCTGTTCAGAAATATGTCGGGTTGGGACAGTTGGGTCTCATTTCAGGCATTTGTCGGGCTGGCTTGGTCTCCTGTTCTCTTCATAAGAAATCATTAATTCCCAATTAGCAAAGAACATTAATTAATTGAGTGCTTCAGAAATTTCCTTTAATCTTGAGTCATAGTTTTATTATTATTAATTATATTATTTCTTCTGCACATATTATATATACGCTGTAACGTGTATCATTCATTCATCAAGGAATGCGATCTCTCACTATTAAAAGAAAATTACAAAAAAGTACAGTTTCTTATCTAACCATGTGAAGTTGCTGTAGTAGTAGTACAGTTTCTTATCTCACCATTTGAAATTCCGGTTTTGTTGTTTATACGTAATATTCCCATTATAGATTCATAAACTTTTCATCTCGTCTATGATCATTTTTCTCTTTTTCTTTTCCTCATTGATGATATATTTTGTACCGGAAATGTTCTGCACAAACTTGGATCACTATGAATATTTTATCATACAACAATTAAGAAGGATTAAAGATCTCTCCATGTTTTTCGGAGGATCTTGATCCTTCATCAAGCGTTGATGAGAATATGTTTCTGGCTCTTTAATCATTTTGTTTTGTAACCAAGTAATTTGTATGAGCTAATTAAGAAGTTCCTTGCCATAATTCATTGCAAATTAAATATATATGGATCTATTTAGTCCAATTTGAGCTGGGTTTAACTAGCAAAGACTCGTCAAAAGCTAAAAAATGAATTTTCATTAAACTTGAGCTTCATTTTATAATCCTGAATAGAATTTAGATTGTTAATTTATTTAATTCACTATAAATTATAACTCGAATCATCAAGTCCAATCATAATAATTCAAGTAATCTATTTCGTAACCTCAAGTGACAATGATA
>PYAF01000142.1:5631880-5647062 GCA_007407185.1 Glycine tomentella | reverse complement strand
TTATAGATTCATAAACTTTTCATAAACTTCTTAAGTATATAAATAAAAATATTAAAAAAATTGAATAGTTTGAAATGATTGAGATAAATATTGGGTTAATTGTGAAACAGTTTGTTAAATGTAGCTCCAAATAAGAAAAGAAAGAAAATATTAAAAATCTTTAATTTAAAGAGAAAAGAGGGGTGAGAGATCTGCTCTTCAAGTTGTAAATTCTAATTTATAAAATATAGATGTAAATAATTTATTATAAATAACACAATTTTTTTATAAAAAAAAATAGACTTTTAAGGTGAAGGAAAAATTATTAAAATTAGGGTAAATAATTTATATTGATATGATATGTCAAAATGTAAAATTAAAAATTTAATTTAATTGGAGATTCATTAAGACTATGACAGTCTCAAAATTTAGATTATCTAAATAAGAAAAATAATTTCAATTTTTTTATCATATTATACAAAGTATTTATTAATTTTATCAATGATTAAATAAAAAATCTGATTAATCACTAAATCACATTTTATCAATGACTATTTTCTCTGCTAGACCCCCCAAGCGCGGACGGACAAGGATTCTGCGTGGATCTAGGATTGGGACTACGATTACGCTTTTGACGCAGACTAATGCCAAAATGCACGAAATGGAATAATGAGATCGCCTCTTGGACTATTGTATAGTATGTAGTCAAGATCAGTTGCTCTCACCATAGCATGCCCTCACCTCAACTCCTTAGCTATAGACAAATCCTGGTTTTCAGATTAGAATGTATATCTGGTGCCATGAATCTGCATATCCAATGTAACCAAAGAAGTTTCATGGATTTGTACTGCTATTGCTGGCACTTCAAATTATGCGACTCCTGTGTGGTGCAAGATGTTGCCATTCCAGGGACTAGAGAAGATGACGCATTTTTCTTCCCAAATGATAGTTGTCCATTGACAATATCCTAGAACTCATACTCAAAAATGCAAGTTCAGGTAATATTCATGACAGTTTTAAACAGAAATAGTGTAGATCAAAATATGATTGGTATTCAAATAATAAACAAGGCCAAGTTAATAATGATAGACATATTTTTGTTACATTACATTACAAATCATATCAATCACTTATCTCTGGATGTTTATACCCAAGATTAATGAGGAAATCATTATTCAAGAAAGAATTACTGACTGGGGGGATCTGGATTGTACTTCACCGCTTCCCTCCAGATGAGGTTCTTGATGTGCTCTTCAGTGCAGGTCGGCTGCTCAAAATCAAAATTGAATTGCCCAGGACCAACTGGTTCATCATTGATGTCATGAAGTGATGAAAGATATGGATGACATAGTGCTTCATCAACTGGTGAAAATAAATGAAAATACAACATAAATATTTAAAAAACGAGAAATTACAATAGAAAAGCAAGTTAAAAAAAAACTGTCCTTGAAACACAATTCTTCTAGCATACGGCATACCTGTAATGCGTTTGATGGGATCAAAGATAAGCATCTTTTCTAGTAGATCCAACGCCTCAGAAGACATATTTGGGAATCTAGCTGAGAAATTTTGCTTCCTATATTGTGGAAGCTGTCGAACATATCTTTTTGCATTTTCACTTCGGAGAAATCCAAGGCTGGCATCATCAGGTGAACCTAATAACTTTTAAGCAAAAGGAAAACACAACACATGTCGTGTTACAACTTGTACTAATCAATTTACAGGTAACTATAAAATCAGCTTATGCAATCCTTTCATTTTTTTATAACAATAACAGCATTATTCAAGATGGATGATGTATAATAAAGAGTATATGTTATTCCCTAGTGTAGAAAGGGAAGAACCACGACAATGCTAAGGGTATTGGCTTATCATATCATAAACTGAGATTACCTTCCAGTTATCAACAATAGTAAATTAGGAAGAGTTATGTTATTTCCACGTCAAGGAGAGAGACAGGAAGAGAAGAGAGAGAAGTGCAGAATAAGATGGGTAATATGTTGCATACAAATAAAAGAAGAAAAACATGTTGGGAAAAGTGTTGTAAGAAAATATAGGAATAGCATTATTCAATTAGCAATAGGCCAGTAGCTAGAATTGAAAGTAATCAGGAAGGAATTGGAAGTTTGAACAGCCTCTTTTTTAAACAGGATGTATATAAAGTTTTTATTTGGTATCCAATTAATTCACCTTTTACCGGTCAGTTTATTTTAGAGTAAAGTGGTAAATTCAATTGTAACTTCATTCTTAAGATGAGGGTTCAATTTCAGTCCTTGGTTAAAAGACTCAAGTATCAAATCACTTGTACCAACAATTTTTAATAAATAATCTAGTTTTGCACTTCTTCAAAGAGTATCCATTCTGGACAAACATAGGACATCCTTTTTCTAGGTGATGTGAAAACCCTCACAATCCAATTCCTTAACCATGTGTTTGGATAGAAAATTTTTAAAATGCCAAAGAATTTGAAATGAAAGTAATTCAATTGAAAGCAATTAAATTTCATTCGATTATAAAAATAACTTGTTTTGATTATTAGTTTTGAATATATTTTCACATAAATTCAAAATTATTATTAATTACTTATTTTAAATAAGTTTTTTTCTCTCTCTTCACTTTCTCTCTGCAACACAGCACGCTCAAACACTGAGCATTGCGGCAGTTGCAGTGTTGCACCAGCACACTATATTACAAAAAACTCCACCATGGTGATTTCTGGTCGGTAGTGGTGTTTAAGCTCAGGAAGATGATAAAGGGAGGTTCGCTGGTAATCTTCTCTCTTTGTTGGTGGTTTGGTTCAACTATTTCTGTTGGCAATTTGGATTCCATGGAGGAGAGTGTGGAAATGATCGTCAGCGGGTTTGGGTTGTGGCGAAGATGATCGTTGGCGGGTTGAAATTCCAATGAGGAAAGTTCGCCGGAGAAAAGCAACAACGGATGAGCGATTGGATTTGGGAGGGATAGGAAAGAAAATACACAGATAGGAGAAAAACATCAGCGAGTTCCGAACACTCTTTCTGTTCACAAATGAGGAATTTTAGAAATTCCACCTCTTAAAATTCCCAATTTTAACAAAGATTAAAATTCTAGAAAATTCTTTGAATTCTTATTTTGAGTATCCAAATGGAGCATTTTATTGAAAAGTAATTCAAATACCATGTATAATTACTTTACTCACTTGAAATGCGATGTCCAAACACATGATAAGTTAATTTGGTCATGTTTGAATACAAGATTAGAAGTGTTTATGAGAGTTTTCTCTACTAGAAAAAACTCTATATTTTCAGTAAAAAAAATTCTCAAAAATACCTATGGCTTGTATCCTAATAAGACCTTGGTCAAGAATAGGCAGTGACATAAGTAGAGATTATAAAACAAGAGTAGAAAAATGAAAACCAATGGCTTTTAGTTTCCAGCAGCTTCAGCTGGGAGTATTAAGCACGTCGAGAAGGTCAAAGGGGAACAGGGTTCACAAGTGTATTCACTTTCTTTAGAAGGATAAAAAATTTACCGAACAACCAATAAACTAATGTGAGAGATAGGTAATCCAATGCATTACTTAGAATGCTTCAGTAGCCCGTAGTTTCAAATGGAAGCAGCAAACCCATACCTCTGTTATAAGCCTTAGTTGATGTACATAATCTTTCCCAGGAAACAAGGGTTCTCTGGTCATAATTTCACCAAATATGCAACCAACAGACCAAACATCAATCGCAGAGGTGTACTCTGAACAATTAAGAAGCAATTCCGGGGCTCGGTACCATCGTGTGACAACATACTCCGTCATGAAATCCGTTTCAGATGTTGTCCTTGCCAGACCAAAGTCCGCAATTTTGAGGTCACAGTTTGCATTGAGAAGCAAATTGCTGGGCTTAAGATCACGGTGCAAGATATTAGCAGAATGCACATATTTCAGCCCCCGTAACAGCTGATATAAAAAGTACTGCACAAGTTTCACGAAACATCAATACCATGCTTAATTTGAAAAGAAAAGCACAAGTCAAAACTTAATTAACACCCCTTATGCAATAAGAAGGAATAATCTGAATAGAAAACTGAAAACGAAATAATATAAATAGAAGGAAACCTGAGAGTGGTCATCGTTAAGAGGTTGGTCAGAACGAATAATCTGATGAAGATCAGTGTCCATCAACTCATAAACAATGTAAACATCATTGAAGGCATCCTTTCTGGGAGGTCGTATGATATCCCTAATAGCAATTATCTGCAAAAGAAGATTCATTGATTAATAGAAATAGAAATAGGAAGAGCTTAATCAGAAAAAAGAGAAGTCAAAGTTAGATACATTTTCATGGTCCATGTGGCGAAGGAGCTTGATTTCCCTCAAAGTCCGTTTAGCGTCAATGATGTTGTCAAAGGCGTTAGCAATCTTCTTAATGGCAACTTCCTCGTGCGTATCGCAATTAACAGCAGCACTGAGAAGTGAGAAAGAACAAACAGTGAGGTTTAGGATATTGAAGTATAAGAGAGAAGAAAAGGGAAAACGGTTTGTTAAGCATAGATAGATCATACCAAACGATGCCGTATGCGCCTCTACCGATAGGGCGAATGGGAGGGACATACTTGGAGGAGACCTCGAACAAGTTTCCGTACACGTTGTACTGAACGTATCGACCTCCGTGAGTCATAACCCTCGTTATTATTGATTCTTGCTCTTTGCTACCCATCTTCCAACTCAATCAAATCAAATCTTAAGCGATGCACTGCAATGCCAACTTTCACTCTCTTCTCTTCTCTCTATGCTTATTGTTGCTTGTGAAAATCCGTCATCTGAAGTACACTATTTTATTTTGCAATACAAAAATCATTCATTCCTTTCACATTAATTACTCGCCGCTCTTTGTCCAATTCAATTTCTTAAACTGTTTTCTTTTCATACATACTATAATTGAAGTCAAAGTTTTATTTTATGTCCGGGTTTAATTCTAGGTTATTCAAATACTATTGATTTCTTCCTATGGAGGCCATTATTACTCATTCATAGTTTACATCACGCTTCCTAATTCTTAACGTTCTTTATCTATGAGTTAATAGCCAATAGCTGATTAGCATTTCAATTCGTCTCACGCTAATAACTAATTTTGATTTGCAATTTGCAATGATTTTCTAATGCAGGACAAGGTCTTCTTAAGGACTTCTAATTTAATTTTACATTGACTTAATCTCAAATGATTAATTCCTTGGCAAGTGGGAACTAATTTTTTTTCCAACTATATTGAAACTCACCGAATCAGTATAATCAGTATTAAAATCAAGTAATTACTCATTAAGCAAGCAATTGAACGGATCTAATTTTGACCACAAAAAAGTTGTAGAATAAGTCCCCGAGCTCTGTTTGTATTTCTAACGTAGACGACCATGTCACTCTGTACATATCCCAACGTTGAAGAGTGAACTCAAAAATGTGTTGGTTGAATTTGGTGCAATAAAATGCAGGAAATTGACAAGATCGCGAGGCCACTAGGAAGCGAGTCAAGGACGCATTTCTTTTAGGAGACGTTGATATAAGATTTTTCTTTTTTTATGTTTGAGCATCATAAACTTGGAAATAAATGCGTAATATAATATTTTTATCACAATTTTTAATTTTTAATGAGATATTTTTATCATAATTTAACTTGTTTTTTAACTTAAAAAACTTAGATTTTCTCTCCTCCTGTGGGAATATTTTCATGAAAAACATAGGTAAAGAAATTCAAAAGACTACTATTTTAAAAAAATAAAGAAAACATGGAAAACAAATATTTTTAATTTAGATTTCCAGGAAAAACTAAAAAAATCTTATGTAAAACACTTCCTTAGAAAAATATTTGCTGGACGCCCATGTGTCCATCAAGAGAAATAAAAAATAAAAGAGAAAAGTGATAGATTAATTAGATAAGATGCGACAAAAATAAAAACATGAGAAAAATATTTATTTTAAAATAGTATACATGTATTATTACGACTTTAATAAGCGTTTGGTAAGTATTTACAATTTAAATTAAATTAATATGAAGTAATTATTTTTAAAAAAATACTTAATATAAAATAATTTTATATTTTCATTTAATTATAAATTACATTAATTTAAAAGTCATTCTATCAATCATGAATTGTGATTGAAAAATAACTATTATAAGTATTCAACAAATATTTTATTTAAGTTTTCCCTTTTATTTTCTCTTAAAAAAAGTTTCCTCTTTTATTTTAATTTTTAAAAAACACAAAGAGACATACCCAAAGAATTAAAAATCTTGATTAAGTTATCACAAATCATATATTATTAAATTTATTGACTTTCACACTTAAAATTTTAAAAGTGATATCAACCCATCAGCCGATCATTACAATTTTATAAGTCATACTATCAACTACAATTTTTCATTTAACTTTTCTAGTTTCTTTTATTTTCTCTACAAAAAAAAGTTACCTATTTTATTTTAATTCTTGAGAAAATAAAGAGACATACCAGAAGAATCAAAAATCATAATTAAGTGATTACCAACATAGATTTATTGCTTTCATTTTTTTCCTAGCCTTTATTTGTATAACGATACACAAGTTCTACCAGAGGTTGGATGGAAAAAAGGAACAGAAGTTTCATAGGAAATAACAACTACATTTCATGCTTAAACTAATATGCAAGATCAGTACTATCAACCAAACAAAAATAATTTATAATAATTAAAAATTACCACAAAATATCAAATTATTATGTCAAATATCAAATTATTATCTCAATGAATAATTTTTGAATTTGGATTGTATACAACATTTGTCTTAATATTTAAAACATTTGTCTTTGAATTTTGAATTTTTTTTTAATTTTAATATTTCGATGATTGAATAATAATATAATTTTATTTTACAGTGTCAAAAAAAAGTAAAATTTTCACTTTTAAAATTATCCAACTAAAATATTAAAATACAAATTTATATTATTAAAAAAATATAAATTCATACATCGATCCAGACATGCACCGTACGAATCTAAAAGTGGGCACTTTTTTCTGGGCACAGTATTTGGCAATGAAATATTTCGGTTAAGATATTGGACACAATATGTCAGTTGTCAAAAATACATTTGAAACTTAAATTGAATTATTGTCACATGTTAAATTTACTATCTTAAAAATTCGCAACAATATATAAACCATCACAAATAACGTTAATTTTCACTTTCTAAACCATCAATCATCCAACAGAAACACTCAATTCAAAATCTACATTGCATAAATAACCGAATAAGTAAATTGTCAGACAGATCGAGTAACTTTCGGGAGAGGGGAACTACTATTAACTCCAATGACAGCCAAAACTGCAAAAACTAGAGCACATAACATTATATTTAAGAAGGAATGTTTGAACTAGTTGGTGCACCATAACCACCGGAACCACGACCAAAACCAGGCCTTCCGCCAGGACCACCCTGCAAACAGAGTTAAAAATACATTTCAGGAAAACTTGACATGTCAAAGTAGGCCATCACAAGAACTAACTTCTACAAATTCGTTATTAAAATCAAGACAATGCTACTTTACAGATATAGGAGAAAAGAGTAATAGCATTATGTGAACAAGAAGAATTTGGGTTCAAATCATCCAAATAAACTTGCAACTACAGTCAGCATTATTTGGACAAAAAGCCAGTAGCAACACGACCTAACAATATAAAGAAGGCCATAAAAATGTAACTAAATACGAAACATAATCCGATACAGAAAACTACATAACTACAGTTGGCAAATTGAAAACAAAAGGTGCAGCTTAAGCTTGATTTTATTAACACAATTAAATGCCTTACCCTATCGTTTGAATGCTAGAATATGCACATTTGAACCCACAAAAGATATATAGACATTATAGTAATTTTTTCAAGGAGAGATACCAATGTTATTAGAAACACGAACAATACGGGCAAAGTCAGCTTTGTAATCAAAACTAGATATACAAATAGAAACAAATCAAAACTAGAGAGCAAAGTAACAACACCCATAACCGTAGAAGAAAAGATATTGAACATATATAGAATAATAGCAAACAATAAATAAACAAATAGAAACACAATAATGTTGATTGATATAGAATAATAGCAAATAATGTTGATTGATATATTGCAAAAAGCTTACCCCAAAAGAAGGCCTGTAGTCAGCAGGAGCACCACCCTTGTCACCGAAATCACCACCAGGTCCGCGTGGACCTCCACGGTATCCATCACGGTCACCACCGAATCTCCTCTCTCCGTCAAAGCGGGGTGGACCCCTGTTCAAAACAACCACATTTGAATATTTGATCAAACGCAGAAACATCATACTAAAAGTAAAATCATGAGGAAGAATGTTAAAATTACCTGGGGCGATCACCGGGTGGGCCACCGAATGGTCTTCCCGCGGGCTTGGCCTGCTTCTTGAGAGTGGCAGGGACAATTTCGGAAGGAAGGTTGAGGTAAGTCCTGAGGAACTCAATTCCATCGTTGGTGAGGAACCAATAATAGTGCATCCACGCAAATGTCTCCCTCACGTACTCTCTGGATTTGAAGCTCTGCATCAGCTTTATCACCTGCAGATTCGGCACATCAATCTCTGGGTGCTTTGCGAGATTGAAGTCCTTCTTCGCAAAGCAAACTCCCTCTGAATCAAACACACACGTTACAATTTTAACACAACCGTAAAGCACAAGAGGAGACAACAACGTTAACTAACGGACCTTGGAAGAGGTATTTGCATATCTCTTTACGGTTCTTCTCGGGAATGATCTGCACAAAACAAATCAAATTAGGATTTGCATAAGCTGACTCCACCATTATTATCTATGAAAGAACTAAGAGGACCAATTTCGTTCGGATACCATGGTTGCTACGGTGGAGGAAGCGGGGACGGAAACGAGCTCTGCTGCTGCTACCACACTTCGCGCGATATAAACCCTAATTCTGCTTTCTTCCCATTTTATAATGAACTTCTCTCAACGTGTTAGGGCCTACGTTTTGGGCCTATTCATGGCCCGAGTTTAAAACTATTCATCAACGTGTTAGGGCCTATGTATTGACATATATTTATTTTAATTTAATGAATGGTTTTAAAATCAAGTCTTATTTATACTTTGCCTTAAATACTTAAAAAAATAATTATTCATAACAATTTTACTATGCTCAAATTAAATTGTTGACTAATAATAAAACAAAACAAAAAAACTAAATTGTCGACTATTCATGTAGAGATTACTTATGTTGGGCACCAAAAAATTCTCAACTCATTCTTTCACTAATCAATTGAGTATAATAATTATAGATTATCACAGTATTTGCTAAACTAAATATATAGCTTCAAGTTGTATGTTGCAAATTCAGATTTAATTAATTGGTTAAGTATAAATGCAATAAAAGAGAAAAAAAAAACACGTTATCTGAATTTCTACATGAATAATTTGATATTGTTATTAGTTATAGTATAAAAATTATTTGACAAATTCAAAGTAGTGACAATATATTTTGAAAATTTTGAACTAAATTTATAAATTTTTTTAACATTATTCAGTCCACGACATTTAGAGTACACACACCAAAATATTACTTAAAGAATCGTTACCCTTTAAGTAATATATATATATATATATATATATATATATATATATATATATATCACATCGAATAAAAAGATGCGTGGCCAAATTGGCATACCATTTCCTTTCCAAAGGGAACAAAGCAAAACATACATATAGATGACCATATATCGCTTTCTCTTTCGGGACGTGCATGTGTGGTAAGGTAAGGGGGTTGTTATATAAAAAAGACGCGGAAATGTAAAAGGCAAATTCATTATTATTCTCATTAAAAAACCACCAAATATACAAGCAAATTGAAGATGTTTTCCATATATATCTTCAAAATCAAACTTTCCTGCTGGTTACAATCGCCTTTATTATTATTCCTTCTTTTATTTTTTTTTCCTCTTCCATGTCAAAACACTCAATAAAGTAATAAACCCATCACGCTTTGTTATATATATATATATATATATATATAACATATATTATCTTCACTCATTTTTCTCAATCTTTCCAATCAGCAATTGAAAGAGGTTGGAAACAAATCAAAAGAAGAAAAAGCAATCTCTGCAATATAAGTTTCAGCCTGGCCCGGACCATTCCTGAAAACTCTTCCTGGTTAGAGGGAGCATGAGAAAAAGAGTATAGTGGGGAGTGGGGACAGTCCTTCTTGCAGTCATAAAGAGGAAGGAAAAGGTGAAAGTGTATTGTTTCCCATATTTGACGTGTTTGGTGCTAGTTCTTCCCCTCCAAGTTGTCCTTCAACATTAATATTGTCCCAGAAAAGAAAGCTGGGACATTGTTGTTGATTCTCCACCCACTCATTCAAACCTTGTCTCCGCAAACACTCTAGTGCCATTTCTCCTTCCTCGTCTATACTACAAGACTGTACTTCCATATTTGGCACCATGTTTTCAACGTTCTCTATCAATGGTGGCAGATAATTCGTAGTATCAATAACGTTTGTTGCTGTAAAAGTTGCTGCTAGTTGAGGAGGAAGAGCATGGACTTGATGGTGGCTCATGTTCCACGTTTCAGTACTGCTCAAACCCAATGAATCTTGGAACAGTTCTGCTCGTACATTATTGGTGGTGTCTACTGTTGTTGTCCCTTGATCTAATGAACTAGTGTCAAACATAAATAGGGGGCACGTCGAGGAAAATAAGGTTTCTTGCACCGGTGACTTTGCTGTTACATTTTCTTGGTTGCCATAGTGATCTAGTTGATTGGAATTAAAATTGAATTGGAGGTGGTGATCAACACTTTGTGTAGTGGTGATTGATGAAGTCACCGTAGAAGGCTTTCTAATTTTCTTTTTGATCCAAGAATTCCAATAGTTCTTTATTTCGTTGTCAGTTCTACCTGGTAAGTGGCTTGCAATGTGAGCCCATCTGCATTTCCCAATCACAAGAACATATATAATTAATTAATTGAGTACGTACATATGTATATTCAAATGTTTAAATTATAAAAAAACAGTATCTTCTTAATTAAGATGTCTCGCATAAAATCGTAAACTGGAAGCATATGTGTCGAGAAAAACGTGGCAAGAATAGAATAATAAGATAACAATATAGTTGCTTTTGTAAAGGATTTCAAGAAATAAAGTATGATGAAGAATGTCGACATGAGAGGCTGGGAGTGCACACACACTGAAAACGGACAACTAAATTTCAACTGACAAAATTGCCTGCTTAACTTCTCCAAAACTGTAGCTCCAAGGCTGATTGCTCCTTCTCCTTCAGATTGCTTCTTTAATAACAATAGTTGATCTAATTAGGACTAATTCCTATGGTTTGTTTTTACAATACTGACTCTTGAGTTGAATAACTAGTGTTATAAAAGTCTCAATTCCATTTCTACTTGCTTTCTTTGCATTCTATATATAGTAAATTAACCATCAAAATTAATTAACTTGATTATGTTCCAAATTTCAAGCATTAATTATCATACTTCCAACCATCTTCATACTA
Source organism: Glycine tomentella (assembly GCA_007407185.1). Classification (NCBI taxonomy): domain Eukaryota; kingdom Viridiplantae; phylum Streptophyta; class Magnoliopsida; order Fabales; family Fabaceae; genus Glycine; species Glycine tomentella. Next base: position 5,635,565 of record PYAF01000142.1, on the reverse strand, counting down.
ATTAATTTGGAAATCTACAGGGTTGATGGCTATATAAGTCGGGTCAACATTGAAAGAAGAAAGACATAAACAACTAGGACAGAAAATGCAAGAAAAGCAAACAAGGAAAAAATGGACTGATCATAATTCAAAAATGCCTGGTAGTGCTAGCTAGCTAGCTGAATTAATTGTGTCTGCAGTGTGATTCAAACCTGTTGCCAACGACCCCATGAAGACTTATAATTAACTTCTCCTCTTCAGGTGTAAACCTGCCTCTTCTAATATCAGGCCTCAAATAATTAATCCATCTCAGGCGACAACTCTTACCACACCTTTGAAGCCCTGAAAGATACACAAAATTAAGAATTAAACTTCATAAAGAAAAAGCAAAAAAGGTTGCTTCATCACAAAAATAAGTTGAGGGAAATTCTCTATATCATCAAGCAAAGAAGAAAATGAAAAAAGAGATGGTCAAGAATTATTTATAAAAATTTAAAAAAGAAAAAAGAGAGACCAGCTTTCTCTGGAACTTCACTCCAGCAACCATAGCCGTGAGTGGTAATGTATCTGATGAGTTTCTCATCTTCCTCGGGGGACCAAAGCCCTCTCTTAACCTTCTGTTGGTTGCAGCAAGAATGGCGACCCATCTTAAATTAATTTCTTTGTAGCTATGTGCGTGCAAGGGTCTTCTTCTTCTTCTTCTATTCCTGTCTTTTAGTCTTGTTCCCTCAGTGGCCTTTTATTGCCTGGATCAAATAATGCGGGGATTTGTATGCCAATGCAATAGTTAAGTTAGGTCTCTCTCTTCCCTCTACTTTAAAAGTGAGGGGAAGTACACAATGCCAGAGCCGACATTTACAACCTGATGGGGTCCAAGCAAGGGACCCAGATCTCCATCTAACCCTAAAATGACGTTTCATCAACCTTGCGTTGTGTGCTATAGCTACAGTGTTACCATTTCTACGTACATGTGTAGTAGTATTACGTAACCAAACTTTCTTCACACACTTAACAAAACTCTCACAGCTAGCGCGGAAGATGAAAACGAAGGAATATTGCCGGTTCGTGCGCTTCCCTGTCTGATGAAACTATTCAGCAACGTCATTACATCATAGCAAGTGCAGTTACTACGTACGTGTGATTAAGGATTAATTCATAAATATAATTATTGCCAAGTGGAGTAAATCACAGCGCGCGGTTTCATCTATTCCTTTAATTTTGCACTGGATCAGAAGAATAGATGGTCGTCTCTTACAATATAATATAATTAAATAATTCAATGAGTCCAATGGTTTACGCTTAGTGCCTTACGCATGTTTGATTTATTTATTTATTTATTCCCAATAAGAATTTTATACTGTTGGCCGTCCTATTTGTGTATATCAATTGTTTACACCCCGTAAAATACTCTTGCAAATATGTATGTAGAAGTGGAATGGAAGTATATATATATAAGACTCATTTTTATTTTATGAGATTACTGAAGTATATGTCAATTGAATCTATATCAACTAAGTAAAAAAAAAAAAAGACGAAAAATAAAAGTTTGTAAGTTAGTTTCAGTAGTAGGAATTTTTTTGTATTGTTTTGCTAATCACGCATATGAGAATTCCTTGCTCAAAAATAAAATATTTATTTGTACGTTTATCATAAAAAAAAATTCTATGTGTTTCACATATATATTTCAAAATTTGTGACTTGTAATTATGATAAGAAATTTTTGAAAAAAAAAAGAAAAATTCCAATTTAGTTGTGAAAGAATAAACTGAATATAAACTGAATAAAGCACATAAATAACGACTTAAAGATAGAGAGGATATGTGAAATTAGAAAGTTAAACAACTTTATTTTTTACTTAAAGGGAATCCTTTATACCCTCAATGAATGATTTGCGGTATAATATACATTATCATAATTTGTATACAAGAAGAATCAATTCTAAATTGACAACTTGAGTTCTAAAATTATGAAACATAAGTTTTTGGAAAGACATCATTTTACCACCCTATGTGGAAATCGTTGATAATACACAATATATAGCCAACGTAACAGAACCCGTTAATTTGTGTATTGAATTAAAAATTGAGAGGAATCGTGGGTATCGTATAAAAACACTAAAAAACTTTCAAGATGGAATGGAAGTATATATATATATATATATATATATATATATATATATGTATGAAACACAAACACCTGCAATCAGACAAAAGAAGAGGGGCAAAAAATGCAGAGACATACACTTCTAATCTTTGTCATCTATTGTATGCTATAGGAAATAATAAAAAATATTAACAAAATTTTAAAAGGACTGGTACGTAAAAATGACTAATTATTTATCTAAATAAATTAAACCAAACACACACTACAAATTTTAAACCTGTACATCTCATCTCAAGTGGAAGTGTGAAAAAAATTACTTTTGCTGCTGTTTTCTTCTCTTTTTCTTTCTTAATTAAAAAGTCCTAGAGAAATTATGACCATTGAATGATCAGCTGAAAACGGTTGATCATGATTGTTTAAAATATTAAAAGAAAAATAATGGTTAAAATTTATTAAATTTTATTATATAATATCTATGCACTGAAAATAAAAAAAAATTATATTATTATTAAATTATAAATTATCATTTGAATTATTTTTAAAGTCAATAAATTTATTTTATATGATAAATTGATATTGGATGACAGTTTTTTTATATTATCAGCATATATCTCTTATTTCTTTAAACTTTATTATATAAATTGTGTGTATTCAACATATATAAGTAATAATTTATATATGGAATATATAATATTCTTTTCATAGGCCATTTGAAAATACACACACAAACAGATATCATAATCTTACTCCTTGGACACTCAATCCTTGTTATTTGTTAGTGTTATACAAGCCCGGCCAGGAGAATCACATGACTCTTCTCAACTTAAGGAAGAAAGCTGGTCCTCCAGCGGTGGCCTGATCAGGCTCAGAACGGTGGTGAGGGACAGTATACAGGAGGAGAAATTATTAAATATTCTTAAATCATATAATCTCCATTAGTCTACACATGATATGTAACATGTTATTAATTTTTTTATAAATTAAAAAACTTAAATACACATGTTGTATAGAAATCAATTAATTCAGATCACAAATAGATAGTAATCTTGTATCACTTAATAATTTATCTTCAAGCAGGGATATGCTGGCAAAAAAATTTAAATAATGCATTTTAAATAAAAAATTACCAAAATATGGCTATTTGAAATGTAATTACGTATCTACTGTTGTTATTTGCGTCTGAGTGAAACGTGTTGAATCACGTCATGGCTGGACGTGATCAGAAAACATTCACGTCGTGATGGTACGTGTTCGAACACGTCCACTGTAGGCGCGATCCAGGCCGAGTCACGTCGTCCCTGGACGTGATTAATCACGTCCTTCATGGGCGTGTTTGTGCTCCAGTCACGTTTACCATGGACGTGACCATGCTCTTTGCGATTTCCCAAGTACAAAGTACTACTAGTTTGTTTTCTTCTGTTTCTATTCTTTATTTTCTGAAGCATTAAATTAAAAAGTAAAGCATCGTGAACCGCTCTTTCTTCGCACTCGATCATATGGTTCCTATGATCATATGCTAAATTTCAAAGAGTTGGTCAATCTTTTTAAGATTGGTATGTGGGTTCTTAATTATATGAAATAATGCAATGTTCTTTTTTTTTTT
>PYAF01000142.1:5617653-5631780 GCA_007407185.1 Glycine tomentella | reverse complement strand
TTTTTAAACTTTCAATCACTACCTAATATTTTAACTTTCAACTAATTTTTTAGGTTGATCGAACATAACCTTAATCTAAAACACTTTGAAATTTTATTTATATCCTCCATTATACTATATCCTCCTCATCGGTCCCACAGGACCATTCTAAATTTTGGTAAGCAAACATCCACTTTCCACCTACGGTAATAAAAAAAAACGTAGAAAAAAAGCTTTTTAAATATACCCCATGCTATAAATTAATCATATCGATGCTTTCTACACCTCACCAGATACCATTGCATTGCATCATATTTTATTCATGTCTAAGATCATGTCAGCAACTACACTTCACTATTTGTCTCCTCTCTTCATCTTTTTCATAGCTCTGCTTCACCACTCCAACGCTGACGTTGGCACCGCCTCTCGCTACTCCCCTCCATATTTACGGAAGCAAATAATAACGCAGAGCATGGTCACGTCCATGGTGAACGTGACTGGAGCACAAACACGCCCATGGAGGACGTGATTAATCACGTCCAGGGGCGACGTGACTCGGCCTGGATCGCGCCTACGGTGGACGTGTTTAAACACGTACCATCACGACGTGAATGTTTTCTGATCACGTCCACCCATGACGTGATTCAACACGTTTCACTCAGACGCAAATAACAGCAGTAGATTCGTAATTACATTTCAAATGGCCATATTTTGGTAATTTTTTATTTAAAACGCATTATTTAAATTTTTTTGCCGGGATATGCTAATCCCTTAATAATGACCTCCTTGGCTCCTTCCAAGCTCTACAATTGGACGTCATATATAAATATTTTAACGCTCAAATTAGTATGAATTAAACTTAAAAAATGTAAAGCATTTTACACTTTCAGTACATTAAAACATATACTGTAAAAAAAAATTAAAACATATGTGCGACAATATGAAGTTTTTAAATTTATTAAGATAATATCTTTCTTTATAATAGGACAATTTACACGTTATCAAAATGAAACATATGCTTTCTTTTTATTATTCACTATTATATAATCTATTAGTAGTATATACTAAATATATTGCTGATAATGGCCAGTGGGATAGCGTAAATTTCATATATTCAGAAAGAAACTGACATTTTATATATTTATTTCTTCCAACAGAATCTTCTAAAGCAATTTATTGTATACAACAAGTGTGAGAAAGATTGAAAAATCAGTTGTTGTTTTATGATTTAAGCAAGCCCAAACTACTAATTATTTTGACTTGATTGTCTCTTCAATTAATTAAGAAGGAATAATAAATTCATTAATGCTGTTGGAAAAACGTGTATAAGTAACATGATTGACAGCAATTAAAGTTATTAGCCTTAAGAGGACTTGTAAATATTAGGTTTTAGATTTCTCGGGCTGAGAGTTACAATTACTAAAAGATATAATCATTGGTGATCTTAACATTTCTCAACAATTTCAACACTCTAATAAGACTTACACTCATTTTTCCGGAACCTGTGGACCACTGCCACAGACGGCTCAAAGTGGATCAGAATTTGGCGAGTCTAAACTAGATTGAGATTTAGATCAATGTATAGTAATTAAGTTCATTTTCGGGACCACTTAATCATATATATATACGAGACTGAACTACAATCACCTTGCCTGAGGTGAAGTGTGGTTTTCATTTTTTTCTCTAATTAAGCAGGAGTATTTGGTACATGGACATAACATAAGTGAGACTTTAATAAATAAATAAAAATCTTTATCGTTTTGAATGAAATCAAAATATATCTTGCTTTCACTTATCTCTATGTTTTTCCGAAGTCATAAAGAACCCAATTCTCTTTTAAGATAGTAGATTCGGGTCATGTATTGGGGGGGGGGGGGGGGGGGGGGGGGGGGGGGGGGGGGGGGGGGGGGGGGGGGGGGGGGGGTGAAGTGCTAAAAGAGGGATATCTTCCCATAATTGGATTTACCTGCTTCGACTCGTAAGTTATAAATATTAATTAAATATGTCTAATAGAAGAAAAAAAATGATATATTCCATCTTGTATTAACATGTCTAATAGTTAACACATAGTACATTTGTTAAAAAAAAACAAAAAAAACAAAAGTAGATATGTAAAGATATAAGAGCATGCCACTTATTAATAATCTCCTAAGTGGGAAGAGGTGACCCACCGCCGTACATTCAGGAAAGATAGACTGTCGGCTTAGCCTAAAGTGGCCTATTATTGTGTTTCAATGATACCTCCATCGAAAAGCTCCATTAGTTATGGAGGTGAGATCATGTTGCTATTACAATGACTTTGGCTCTTAAAGTAACCATGCAGTGAACTTCAGTAATCTCCTCAATCTTAATATCGTCATCAAGATTTTGCAAAATAGATTAGTGAATTCGAAGATGATTTCTTTGTCTTGATAACGATTGGATAAAGACGGCATGTCGCAAGTTGCATAGGCAAATGATTAATTATTGATTCCAAAATTTTTAAAAATCGTTACAGTCTTTTTCGTAATAGAAAATGGTTCGATAATTTTGTATCCTAATATATTTATAAACTTTGACATTTTAAAATAATTATTTAAGAGTACACTCAAGCTTTTTTTTTTTTTTCTTCTTTTGTGTATGTTAAGAATTTCTCTAAAATACTGATGTCTATTGAAACGCATAGATCATCTAAATAGGTTTTGTATCTCCTGATAAAGCATTTTCTTAAACACAGCTAAGAATTTAACTCCAATCAATATGTCTTAAGATTCAACTATGGGCTTTGTTGGTAATAAAGCTCTAAAGTTAGTCTCTAAGGTTTTTATGTACTTGTATTGATCCTTAAAAATGTAGTAGTTAAATAAATTCCTTAAAATTGTAATTTTTCATCATATTAGTCTTTTAATTAAATCTTTTTGTCACAACTTAGTTTATAAAAGGTTTTAAATGATACCATATTTTTCCTTATAAAAACTAAAGTGATTATATAAATAAAGTATACGAAAGACCAATTTAGTGATAAGTTAAATTTGTAGGGAGATTGGTATTTTATAACAAAATATTTGAAGGATTAATTAATATGATGACGTTTTAATTTATTTATTTTTAAATAATTTGGTAACTAACTTTTTTTAAAGTCTATATATGCGTTTCTTTAGAGGACTTGAGGGGTTATTTTAAATTTAATTAACTTCAAGAGAGTAACTCGATTTTTTTATCTATAATGCAAGGCTGAAATGTTCACTTGAAGAAATATCTTGATTGTTGAAGAAATATAGCCTTTGTTTGGGCTCTTGTTGTATTGGTTAGTTAGCCCACAAAACTAACAAGACATTTGTTTAATATGGCATTTCAAACGTTTGTATCAATACGTATATGGAATATATAGTTAGGGGGCTACTGAAAGGGATGGGGAGGAAGTGTTGATTGATGCGAATGAACCACCAAGTTGATGTGCAAAGCAGGAAAGTGATATTGGCTTGTATGAATCGCAAGCTAAAGCTTTGAAAGTAATATACAAATGATTTTTAAAATAGACCTTTAGGAGGAAATGAAAAGGAAAATGATTGTACTTAGCTTTAAGGAGGAGCAAGAGAGAGGTATGTGGGCCTGCCAGTTGGAATTTTAACTAGTGATTAGTGAGAAAAAAAACTATTAAGGACATTGCCTTTATAAGCATGGTTGGTTAAATTATCAAGTCATGGATGAAATGTCTCCACCATTGGCTCTTTTAATACAGATGTGATCCGCATGTTCCTTTCCCAATTCTTTCTTTATATCTCTTCATTAATCAAAACTACATCATACATACAACGTCAATCAATACAATACAAGTAATGTACTACTACAGTAAATTTTAGTTGATGAATGAACCATGAATTTTTCATGGCCAACCATTCCCGACCGAAGGGCCCTTTTTTTTCTCCTGGTGGAAGCGTTCATACTTCATATGGACCCCTCTTTCCTTCAATGGAAGCCCTCTTTTCCGTCTTTCTAATGGAATCATCAAAAGTCACCCAAAAGCTAAAATAACAATCATAATTATACGTCAGAATTGTGCTGGCATATCATATTAAATCAAGCAGAGGATCAACAGAAAAAGAGAAGCGGGGTCGAGTAAGAAGAAAAATGCACAAGCCAGTATGATAGTATGGATGACTTTTCCAATAACAATAATAGAACATAGAAAGAAAAAAAACTTATTAATATAAGTGGTGTTTTTTCTATTTGCGTTCGTCAATTCATTATTTATTCATTTACAACTGTGCTAGAGAAAGGGGTTTTGAATACGCTTCTTTATTGTTGTTAGAAGATTGTAGGAAAAATGCTTTACTAGGTGCCTATGTACCGACCACTGTTTGAAAATGAAGGAGTGGTAAAATGTATATGGTCTTTGAGAAAAGAGGGGAGAAATTAGATCTTAATTAATCAAAATCAATTAAAGTAGTAGGATTACTATAAAGATGCTTTGAAGATGTAGTCTCCGCTTAAGCTCGCAAATGACATGGAAAAAATAGGATCCTTACTTTTCTACTCCAGAGTCTTTGTTTTTTAAGGATGTTTTTATGTTTATATATACATTACAAGACATTACATGTTACATAAGTTGCCAATAGAGTTCCTTAAACAGGTCCAAGAATTTCAGCTCAAATGGATGCATGTGGCCGTTGCAGTTACGTACAGGGATGTAGGAACGCTCGTTCTAATAGGCTATTACCATTAGGGTGTAGATGCTATATGGAAAATATAATAAAAATTAGTTTTTTTATAATAATAAAAAAAACAAAAGGGGCCTGAGCCCGAACTGTCTACAGAACATATAACATGATCTGTCACATATGAATTTCCAAACTAATTAAAATTAAGCAAATGCTAAAGATTCACTATCCTATTACTTAGAAAGCTTGCTTCTCTTTAAGTTTAACCACTTTACCTTATGTTCTGAACTAGCCTACAGAGTTTCATTGGTCAAAATAAATTACCTCAACTTAAAAGAGGTAACAGCTGCTTGTTAATTATATAGGCCAATCTCACCTATAGGTTTGGACATTCCTAGGGTTGAGTTCAAAGCAAAGTTTAATTTTCATAATTGTCAATATAGAAATTTTACATTGTAAATTAATTAAAAACTTTCATGAAACTATAATTAGATAACAATATAGAAAATACTTATACGATCAATACAATTTAATTAAATTCTTAAATGTAAAATAAAATTAATAATTTTTTATAAAATACCAGTTTAATTTTAATACACAATTAATATAACTATTAAATTTTTTTTAATGATATAACGATCTATGCTCAAATTAGAGTGCAACATGCTTAATTAGAGCATTTTAACTAAATTATAAAATATTTATATTTTTAACATATGCATTATCTCTTTTATATATTATTCTAATATTTCTATAATTCTATATCATTTTTTTTCCTGTCTTTTCTTATAAATATTCAAATAAGAACATAACTAAAAATTATAGTTCCCTATTTAAACTTTTATAATGATAAATAAATAAATAAGGCTGTAAGTTTTATTCTGAAAGGATAAAATAAAAGGCAAAAAATAATATCAGACAGTGTCTACAAAATATATAATACATTTTTTCATATGTACCTTCTATTATAGAGGTGCCAATATGAATTAACTTAACCAAATGTCGCATTCAAGCCGACTTAGGACCGGTTATTAAATTCTTAAACTGAATTGGGCTAGACCAATTTAAGGTTGTAAGAAGAACGAGGCAGGTTAGCCCATTAACTTATCCTTTCTCTTTCAAAAAAACCAAAGTTCATAACCACATTAATAACGTAATACTTCACAAAAAAAAAAAAAAAAAAAAAAAAGACGTACTAATTTATAGTATGCAATATTTGTACGAAATCATTTATTTACTATATCATATAAATTATAACATATGCTATTTTTTTTATTACTGAACATATACTATGAATGTATAATGTTTAATTTTTTATATTCGTTTATTAAGATATTTTATATCTATATTTAACTTAATTTAATTTATTATAATTTTTTATTTTTAAATTCTTTTTCTTTTAAAAATTTGTAATATAATATTTTTTGTCTTAATCATCTAGTTCATTAGAAAAAAGAGACTATGACTAGTTTGGAGTTCGACTGGAAGGTAAGTAAAGTATGATTAATAATTATTATTTTTGACAATGATCGACCTCGAGTTGTATCCAAATGATTCAACATTAACTTCAACAAATTAATTACTTGTGTCCAATAATTTGTTTTTAACTTATTGTAATAAATTTAGTGTAGATAAGCAATATTTTAAAAATTATAAACATATACTAACAAACTACATGAGTTTGGAAGATTGGCATTTAATAAAAGAATTTAATGTCTATGCTGATAATTGCTATGCAAACTTAGTTTGTACATTTAAATTACATAACAATTATCTAATTTCTTCTCTTTTAATGTTTCTTTTGACTTAAAAAGATAGAAATTTAGCTTCTTTTGAGTTATTATCTCGAAAATGTTAAAGTTAGTAAATTTATAATGTTTTGGTTCTATATTTTTGTAGAGTTTTGACACACCAGTAAACGGTCTGAAAGAAGTGCGTCAGTGCACGCTCAATGTGTGAAGCCAAGCTGAAAGCCAGCTGTATCATACACGGCCGCTAAGTGCACGGCTTGAGGCATAGTGTGTGGTCACTTAAGCCCGTTGTACTTTGCATGTGCGCTAAGTGCACATTTGCATACTTAGCGCATAATGTTTTTTCGATAAGCATAATTGTTCAGCGTTTTGAAAAATATAAAAGACTACAATGTGATTTTTGGAGGGAGTTGACAATAAGGGCACAAAGAGAAACAAACACGCCCACTTTGGAGCTATTTTTCTTCCATTTCTTTTGTTTCCTCTTTTATTCTTTAGCTTCTTATGACTATGAGAAGCTAAATTATCCTTTATTGGAGACTTGGATACCAAATAGTCTTTGATGTAATAATTTCTATTGTCCATTTAATTTTATTTCAATATTATTGCTTCCTTTCTAAGTTTATTGACTTGTTTATGGTTTAATTACCCATTTATATGTATGTTATAGGATTTTAGTCATTGAGAAAGACTTTTAAGAACTTGAATGAACTTCTAGGTAATCCATGTCTAAGAATATAATAATATTATTTAGCTTTATTTATACATCTTTAGTCTTAAAACAAATTACTTGGTTTAGCTCTTAAGGGGTTAAGAGTGAAATTAGGTGATTTAGTTAATGAAGGTAATAGTTGGAATAACTTTAAATAATGAAAAATCTTTAACATTACATTAAGAGTAATTTTGGTAGGCTAAACATTCAACATTTCTACAAAAATTTGCACCCAATATCATTTTCCACCTCCAAGTGATTGTTTTTCTTACCTCACATCTTGCTATGCTTTCCTATCCTTGGTTATGATTGAAGTTTATATTTTTGCACTATCATTTTGAAAAATATTTATTTTTAATCATTCATTAGCTTAAAACTCGATATACACAAACTTTGAGTAAAATCAAATCTATATAAAATTGATACTTGATTTTACCATTTTAATATTATTTTGACAAATTGATACGTTTATCAAAAAATTAACATATTCATCAATAATATAAAAAGTTTTAGATTGCCAATACATTACCTTTTTTCTTTTAATAAAAATGGTACACTTCATAATATAAAATATAAAAATAATATATTAATAAGTCGTTAATTTAAATGATATCTTAAATAAAATTTTAAGTTTGAATCTTACAAATAAAATAAAATAAAAATTTGGTTAAAAAAGGAAACTCCACTAAAAATTATTAATAAAATTGTTTTACAAAGATTAATTACTCTACAAGATGGTAACATAAAAAAAAACCCTAAAAGCAATCCATATCTCTTTAAATAGACTTATGTCAAGCAATCTATATCTGTTTAAATCGACTTATGTCACTTATGTGGATCAATCGCAAGCCAATTAATTAATTAATAAAAAAACCGTATCAAACAATGTTTGCAATCAAAATGGACATTTCCCATACAGCAATAATAAACGAACGAATAAGAAACGTTATCGACCCAAGCATTAGTAATTGTCAGGGGTTGGACACCTTATTTTTGGAGTAAATCTTTTCTTTTTCAATACACAAGTTGCTTGTGCTTTTAATTTATTGGTTGATGTATATAGTTAACTATGATCGAGGTCCACTTATGGCGGCGGTATTTGATTGTAGTAGAAAAATCTTGAAGCATATATGCAGTCAGCCTTGAATTTGTAAAAAGTATAAACGAATCCTGACAATTACTAATGCTTGGGTCGATAACGTTAGTAAATTTCTTAATAGAAGGTTCAGTTTTTTATATGCAGGAAAGCTCTTAATTAGTAATTGTTAAAGCATTTTTAGTATTAGATTTTTAATAAAAATTTTGAATTCAAAATCTGAATTTTATTAAATTTTTCAATAAAAAAGATAAAAGATCTTTAACAATAAATTTTTTTAAAAAACAATTAAAATCTGTATATTATTAAAAAAAAATTCTTCTCTTTCTTTCTAAAATCTCAATATCAGATTTATCATTAAAAAAATAAAAAAAATTAATTTTATGTGATATTATACTAATTATAAAAAAAAATCTAAAATCCAAATTTAAGATTTAATATTAAAGGTGTTCTAATATCATATGTAATCTTCTATTAAGAAATTTACCTTTTTTAATAATGCGGAACAAAAAACTACTCAGAGCTTTCCTGCATATAAAAAATGTTAAAAGTTTTGGAGCTGTACTGAGCTGTCCAAAATGAAGACATTTATTACTATTAATCTTGACATTACAATTTCCAAAATAGAATACATAAATCAGCTTCTAAACCAATTACCAATCTTAAACTAAAAATAAAAATCTCACAAACTCTATAACACTTCTGTTATTTTTATTTTAAGATTAAAGATTAATGATAATTAATGTCTTAATTTTTTTATCTACTATTTTTCTTGTGTGTTTAATTAATTAGAAAGTTTCAAGCAAATAAAAAAATGAAGCGAAGTAAAGGTTTTACTGTTAAAACTATAGAATTGAGAAGGCCTTATAATTTTATCGAAGTCAGAAGTGTATTTGTACATCCTCAACTAGTCAACTATATACAAGTTTTCCACGACATCTTCAATTAAAATCTTTACTTTGGCTCAGTCTTTTGCTTTATTAATCTTTCCAACTAATTATACACAAAAGAAAATTAGTAGTATTAATCTTGACATTACAATCTCCATAACAGAATACATAAATCTTCAAAACCAATTGCCAATCTTAACTAAATAAAAAAAATAAAAAAATCTACAAACTTTATTAAACTTGTTTCACCACCAATCCATTTACTTGCAAGTGAAAAAAGAAAAAAGGAAAAAAATCTCCAAGACCATGGACCATGGGGGTATATCCATCAAGCAGAATGTGTTAGAGGACTGAAGACTGGCAGAAATCCCTTGAATCATCAAGTGGAGGCTTTAACAAGAGGTGATTGAGGAAAAGGGGAGTGAGGTGACACCAAGTACTCATCCATCTTTCTGAACGAGAAGCTCAGCCTCAAGTTTCTCTGGCTGCAAGATTTCTTGGCTTCGGTGTTCTGATTCACGAAGGTGCGCATTCTCGCCAGAGAAACTTTCACGGTTCTATCATCCATGTTCGCATAGCACACCCTGAACCACCCTGGCTCAGAACAATGAAAGGAAGAGCCAGGGGAGATGTTGATCTTCACTTGCTCAATGATCACTTTCCACAGTTCCATTTCGGCCTCAAAAGTTGGCTTCTTCAAAAGACGCCGCAAATCCATCCACAGAAACAGACCAGCGTTGCTCGCCAAGCACTTTATTCCAACTTGTGCAAGTCCCCTACAGAAAACCCCATACCTTTTCGCAAGCCTTTTTGCACTCTCTTCAAGGAACCGTTCCACAAACTCATCATCAGAAAGCATTGATGCTAAAAGGTATTGGGTCTGTGTGGACACTAATCCAAAGCTAGACATTTTGCGAGCGCAATTCACCACTGCGTCGTTGTAGGAGTATATGATGCCAACTCTGAACCCAGGGAAGCCCATGTCCTTGGAAAGACTATAAACAATGTGGATAAGGTCACGGTCACATTCGATGTCTGTGTCTTGCTCTATTACCTCCGCGATGCTCGTGAAACCTGGGTGGCAAAAAACTGTACCAGCGTATATTTCATCGCTTACTAGGTGGATATGTTTTTCATTGATGAAACTCACCACTGTTCTTAGAGTTTCTCGGTCCATGATGGTTCCCAACGGGTTTGATGGGTTGGTAATTAGCAAGCCCTTTATTCTTATGTTGTTCTCTTTGCCTTTCTCGTAAGCGTCTTGCAACGCTTTCCTTGTTAACTGGAAATCATTTGAGCTTTCACATTTAACTGGAACAAGTTCAACGCCCGTTCTCCACCTCAAATCCCTGTCGAATCTGTTCAGGAAAAAAAAAACAATTGATTTATTAGAGCTAGCATATTGAGAACTTGAAGTCAATCGAATCGAATTATGTGGCATGAGAGAGATGATGAATAGTACCAAAGGCAAATATCATACAATACAAATAATAGTACAAGTCGCTGTTTAGTGGATGAAAAGTGACAATTTAAGTCATTATTTATACAAGTTATGCATAATTAACCAAACAGTTTGGAATAGAAGTTAATTTTTAATAGAATCTTAACACGTCATAATATTCGAGCTAATTTGTGAAAAATCTGTTTATCAATTTCAACTCATGCATGTTTGCTTTGTTTAGTCTTTGGCCGCGAGTGGTGACAAACATCAGAAAAAGACAGTGGATGATAAATTAAATCTCGGGGTATTATTATTGACCTACAAGCTAGGCTTGATGGAGAGCTACTGCTTGCTACTCAATTAATTGCGATTTAATTGAGCTTTTGACTGGGACTTGGTCGTCACTTAATTAAATTTCGTTTAACTTAGCATCCAATGCGGAAACATATACTTGTTCCAACACTGGAATTAATGTTACATATTTAGGAAGTCAATTGATTAGAAATCAAATTCTGTTACAAATTTTCACGTCTTTGCAACTTGCAAGCCTAATTTTCTCTTCAATTGGGAAAGACGAACAACCCAAAAGGAAAGAGAAAAAAGAAAAGAGAAAAGAAAGACAGAAAAAAAAAGAGAAAAATGTAGGATTTTTTTTTTTTTTTTTTTTACTTAAGCTAGCAAAAACTTTTGGGTCCTAAACCAGCTTCCCGTTTGCCTTGGTCCAGCGCCGAGTGTAAGTAAGTTTTATATTGGAAGTGACTATATATGAAATACATCTAAAAGTGTATATATGCAAGTTGATCAATAGAATGTGGAGTATTACCCAGCATAATAAGGAGTGGGGACCAAAAATGCCTCGCCGGGGTCTGCCAAACAAAAGGCAGTGACCTCATGTGCTCCAGTTGCTCCACCGCTCATAACAATACGGTCAGGGTCAAATGTGACTCTATTTCCTCTCGTTCTTGCCATCAATTTAGCCACAGCCTGTGCAATTCAAAGTTATGTTAACTAATTCATCACTAGCCAAAGTTACTTAGCATGTTTGAATTAATTAAGGTTTTCAATTTCTCATTGTGCGACACTCACTTTTCTGAATTCCGGCAGACCATGGTAGTCCTGAAAATTAGCTATGGCCTTGAAATCACGCACTCCTTCAGGAGTGCAAATGGATGCCCTAGGCTTATTCGTTAACCAATTTTGAACCAAGTCAGAAGCAAGCTACAACAACAAAAACAAGTATTAATGAGAGAGAATTTATTGTATAGTTCCGGATAAGTTTTAACCCATATATAAGATTAATTTTTAAAAGAAGCTTAATCAATTGATATACCTGATTTTCTGCAAGACCCATCTGGATTACCCCATTAGGATTTTTTATGGGATGAAAGGGATCATCTTCATAAGCCTTCCACCCATCAAAGTATGGGGAGTTCTCACCATGACCATCACCAGTGGCAATCTTAGACAGTAATTGGGGTTCGGTCACACTCATTAGCTCCATATACAAATTAGTTGTTTAGTGAAGTTGTTGAAAATCTCACGTGAACTAATGATATATAATCAAAATAACGTATATAAGTGAGAAATAACCTGAGTTAGTTCAATTCCAAACTAAAATTCTAAAAGAAGTTGAATCTTATCGAGAGAGAATCAAGGGCCGCTTTTGAGTGGTCGGTTGCCTTAGGCCCTTGTACGTGCTTGTGTGTGTTAATTACAATGTATATCTGTGAATGAACCACGACTCCATGGGAGGTATTTATAGCGTGTTCCCGCAAATTAACGTTGATTTTCAAAGGTGAGAATCCCGGTGGACCTAATATAATATGAAGTTTCCTGCCAGGAGGACACTGGCTGCGCTTACTTCTTTATAAGCGGTCCTCTTCATGTTATCCATTTTAAATCGTTAAATATATAAGATCAAACAAATTACTGATGACGGTGAGGAATCTTGAATTTAGTTAACAAATATGTTTCTTGCTTTTTTAATTGATATTGCAAATTAATCCTCATGCACTATATATGTTTAAGGGTTAATATTAAGATTTACTGTTTGATTAGTTATCAATGGAGTAATATGTTCCATTCATTTAACTTTAACATTTAGTGTTATTAATGCTACTTTAATTGATTGTAATATTTGACTGCATTTAGTCCGTTCGTTGTTTCTAGGCGAAAGAAGAATTTGCCTTGCTTTCATAAATTCGTTTGCTTTCGGTGATGATCAAAGAACACAAATTTGGTTGGAGATGGAAAGTGATGTCCTTGTCAACTGTTTGCGTTTAATCGAACGTGGAAATTGGGATTTTCAAGGAAGGAAGATAACACGACGAGGTAATGTTGATTTTCACCACGTGGGAGGCTCAGCATCAGAGTATGAATATGAGGGTGATGGATTAGAAGAATTATGCAATTCAAAGAGTAAATTATTTGTAAAAAAAATGAAGAGTTTAGAATGACCGTTAGTTTTAATTTTTTAATATTTTTCTCAACATTTTAGAAGTAGCTTGTTAACAATACATATGATAAAATTAATTTTTATAATTTAAACAAATGCAATGTATACGCTCTACACTCGAAAAACAATATAAATATATATATTTTAATGAAATCACTAGCGAGGTTTTCTAGTCAAAGGTTCAATAATTTATGTATACAAATAGATTTGGTTTTATACTTTTACTCGCTCAACCTTTGCCATTTGGTATAACCAATAACTCTCCAAATGGACCGGCTTTGTTCGGTGATATTCCATTTTAGACTTATAGTTTTTTTGGTCAAATCTATGTTTTATGTTCACGTGAAACATGTATCAGCAGCTAGAGAATCGTACACTAAAAACACACACACACAAAACAAAATTTAGACGTAAAATGAAATTAAACAAACAAAAAAAAAAAATAAGGAAGAAGTAAGCTTAACGCTTTCTGCTTTCTAATACGACGATGGCACCATTCAAAGTCGACGGAAAATTTAGAATGTAAAACATATTCCTTACAATTTTTTAAAAAATATGGTAATTTCTCGATACTTATTTATAGGTATAAGTTTATAATAGTACTGATTTCTTTTTATAAGATTTAATTTATAATATTCTTTGTATTAATTATTTTTAGGCTAAAAGTATCTTTTATTAAAAAATATACTTACAAATAATTCGAAAAAAAGTATTAATGATAAGAATAATTTTAAAAAATTATAAATTTAAGATATATTTATGATTATCAATTAAATTAATCAATTTCTTTAATTTTAATGAATTAAGTAATTGATTCTTTATATATAGTCAACTATTCATATCTTCAACAAGTTTGATTATTTTTTTTTTAGAGGTTCAACAAGTTTGATAATCATCATTCCGTTTTTTATCAATATATTCATTAGTTGTTATATATTCTTGTATTTTTATAATTCAGCTTCTATTATAATATAACAGTCAAGCATTATGTTTTTTCCTGGTTAATATAATAGTAGTATTTATCTAGTTAAAATTTATATTGTTAATACAACGTAATTTACTAACAAAAAAATATTAATATAAAGTTATATATATTACTGGTATACTTAAAATGTATAAATTAATTATAATTTAATATCCACTAAAAAAAAAATAATCAAACT
>PYAF01000142.1:5583580-5617553 GCA_007407185.1 Glycine tomentella | reverse complement strand
AAAAATTGAGGAAAATTTGTTAAATAGTTACATACTTGTCATAATTAAGGAAAATCAAGCAACAATGCAATTAAAAACATAAAACATATAAAGAGTTGTTTGAAAACAAAAAAGATAGATAAATGCATAAAAGCGAGCATATGGAGCAACTCATCTAAGTTCTTACATTAAGTATTTAATAATTTTTCACACTTTTCAATATTATCACCTCGTCTTTCATATTTTAGGAGCACTCATAATCGTAAATCATTGGTTGCACTATTTGAAAAAAGCTTTTTAAAATTATCATATTAATATTGATTTTTGATAAAGTTGATGTTAACTTTGTGACATTTTTTTAAAATAAATTGATTTTGTTAATATTAATTTTTATAAAAATTGATCTTAACGTCTCGATGTTAATATTGATTTTTTTTTCAAAAATTAATAGTATTATTGTATTAACATCAATTTTTTAATAGATTTTACTATATCTTCTAAATAATACTCAAATTTTACTCCAATAATAAACTTATTTTAAAAACCTTTACCGTAATGTATGTTATTATTTTTAACAAATAAAACTATTTTTTTAATTGATAAGTTTTTATTGTGATAGGAGGTCATTCTTTAGTAAGAGTAATAATTCTTAGTTCTTACGTGTCACAAACTCACCTTTACACTCTAATGATAAATGAAACCCTAAAAAAGTGATTCGTATACACGGGTGAGAGTTTGGTTGAGATGTAAAACTCGCGCAATTAAAAAAGAATTCTCTCTTTCTCTCCTATTTTTTCATTCCCAAACACATACTACAAAGAATTTTTTACGTACTCCCACTAAAATTAAGCAAAGCAACTCAATCACATTTATTCTCTACACAAAAAGCTCAATAAAGTTTTCTAATGGACCTATTACTACATATAAATGAGGGTGGACACATACACCCTCTTATTTTAAAAAATTACACATAATTATCTAGTATTTTTATATTTTGTCCTCCCTAATTTTATATATTTAAACTCAGAGTGTCATATTACTTTTAAAGAACTCATCCACTATTTTGCTCAAATACACAAAATTACAAGAAATTCAAAAAAAATCTATATATTTATATTTTTAATAAAAATTAACATTTTTTCAATTTTCATAAATATAAATTAAAATATAAAAACTAAATGCGTAACAATATAAAATAAAAGATATGCAACTAATTTATGCTAGAATTAAAATTTGAAAGAGCAAATAATCTAGTGAAGATTTGAAATTGATAAAAGATAATTAATTGAATTTCACATTTTAGTAACAATTAAGCAATATTTTCGTAAATCAAGCAAAATTGTTACAAAAATAACCGTCCAGTTGCTTTGTCCATTATCCAGAAACTCCTTAAAACAAGCAATAACCAAAAATAAGCAAAATTGTTCCCATATTTTTAAAAGCCCACACACGTTCAAGGGGCAAGCTTTATCCATTCCAGAAGCTTCCCAAAATGCAACCCTCTCCTCTCTTCCACATTAAGTGCGTGAAAAAGTGGGAGTTCCAGTTTTTTTTTTTTTTTGTTATTACAAATATTTCAAATTACAAATTATTAATCTTACTATTATTATTCTTTTTATATTTTATTTTCTCTGATCATGATTATTATTTTTTAAAATCTTGAATAGATCATGAAAAGATTTTTGAAGAGAAAATTGCTATCAAATGAGCAACAACCTTCATCGGAATCTTCTTGTGAATCAAATCTTTGGCAACAACAAATTGAAATTAATATAGATGACTTGCCATCAGATCCAGGAAAGCGAATTAAAATTTCAGCTTATCATCCTAATGATCGAGATAAGATACGAAGGGCATATTTACAAAGAGGACAGTGTCAACCTACTCAACATAATTTTCCTCAAAGAAAAATTGAAAATTCTTTAAGAAGATTTTGTCCCTCTTGGTTTAATGAATTTGGCAACTCGTTAGAGTATTGCATGGAAAAAGATGCTGCATTTTGTTTATGTTGTTATCTTTTTAGGCCTAATTTTGGGAAGCAATCGAGTGGTGATACATTTGTGACAGAGGGATTTACCAATTGGAACAAGAAAGAGAGACTCTCATCTCATGTTGGAGGTCTTAATAGTGCTCATAACATTGCTTGGAAGAAGTGTCAAGATTTGATGAATCAAAATCAACATATTTAAGTCGTAATATCAAAGCAATCCGAACAAGTTCGTGACTTATATCGAAGGCGTTTAATAGCATCTATTGATTGCATTCGCTTTTTATTGAAGCAAGGATTAGCATTTCGTGGTCATGATGAATCAATCAATTCTGCTAACCAAGGTAATTTTCTTGAACTTCTCAGATTTCTTTCTGATCACAATGAATCAATAAATCATGTTGGATTAGAAAATGCATGAAGGTTGAAACATGAAATCACGTAGAAGTCAATTATAAAATATGTAATTTATTTGATTATATATATTAAAATTTTATTATTTTAATGTTTTCGTCTTTATCTTCATGTGTATGATAATGATAATTATCAATTTTTATTTTTAAAAATAAATTGTCTCCACTGACCCAAGGTCCTAGATCTACCACTGGACCCTATATATAGTCTATCTCACTTTTCTTATATTTTATTATTCATCTTATTTTTATATTTTACAGTTAAATAATATATATATATATATATATAACATTTTATTTAAATAAAAGTTTACTTTAAATTTTAAAATAGTACAAATTAGAAAAATAGCTTGTATTGTTAAGTAAAATATATCTTAAAAAATTTGAGTGGAACACTACCAAATACATTTTAAAAAAAGTTCACACATAAGAAAATATTTTGTATCATAAATAGTAAAACTCACATATTATTTTTCCACATTACAATGTAAATTTCAAATACTATAGTGAAATTATAAGCTTCAGAGGATAGAGATTTACGTTCTTGGTGTTAAAAATAACAATAGTTATTAAAAAAAAAAAAAGACAAGGTAATTCAAAATCAAATTTACGTGAATATTTATGATTTGGCCAGTCTTTCATGGTTAGTTTTTTTTTTCTTTTTTCCTTTTATTTATATTTTTAAAAAACTTTAACGATTGGTTTGTTAGGATGTATTTTGGACGAACAGAAAGAAGGGGGAAGGAAAACTAAGAAAAAATTGTTCCTTCCTTCATGTGGGTGTGAAAGACAACTGAAGGATACCTGTACGTTTCATAGTATATTATAATTTCTCTGTATTTATATGGAAATTTAAAATAAGGGTATCCTTAATTTGGGCTATTTTTTCCCTTCAAATTATACGTTTAGTTCACATATGATTTGTCTCTTCAAATTATTTTTTTTGGATGAAAAAAAATATTATTATAATTCTGTAATAACTTATATTGCGCAACAACATTTATTATAATTTTTTTAACTAATTAGTGAATTCTTAATCCAAATTAAATATAGGGCCTAAACCTTTTTTAATCCAAATAAAACATGAGTTTTTAGTCCGATACAATCATAATGCAATACGGGTTAAGTCTGCAAGAGTCAGACTTTTATATCATTTTATTTAATATTTTAGTAATTTATGTTATAAATAATTTTTTATATTTATTTATTTAATTAATTTTTTATATATGACGTAGTGGCAGTTAAAAAATTTATGTTAATTAAGAAACGGGGTAAAAAAATTAATTACCATTTCGGGGTATGTTTTAAAAATATTATAATTCAAAATTTAATTTTCAAAAGAAATGATTGGAGTGTAATTAATAAAAATGGGGTGCAACTAGTAATTTATAATTTTTTTTAGAGATGTTTGTACACCACTTTAAAGTCGTGTGATTGTTCACGACTCCAAAAGTCGTGATAAAAAAAGAAAAAAACAAATACGACTTAGAAGTCATAAACACTCATACAACTTTAATTTAAAAAGCAAAAAATGTTAGAAGTCGTAAAATCTGTTACGACTTACCTCCATTTGATAAATTTTTTAAAAGTTATCCCTAAATGATAATTAATAAATTTTTCTATCTCCAATTGGTCAAAAAACCGCATAGACCATTTTGACACCTATACATTTGTGGACACAATTAATTGGAAAACACATTATTTGAAGCATAGCTCAAGTCTCCTAATTTTCTCAATTCAGCTTGAGTGAACTAAACCAGTAAACTCCTATATAAAACCTGGAAATACATCCTAGGGTGAGATAAACCTTATCTAATGCTCAACAAAATTATTTTCTAGTTGTTGTGCTAGTAATATCAGCAGGACCGGTTCTGGGCCCATTCAAGGTGCCCAACCGCACAGGACCCCAAAAAATAAGGGGCTTCAAATATTAATTATTACAACATATATTCAATATTGAAAATTAGAGGAGATGGTAATATTTATTTTTAATAACCAAGCGGTCCAAGGTTCAATTCTTAGCAACAATAATTTTTTACTACTTTTACATTTCACCCAATGGGGAGCGTTTGGTAATATTTATTGAGCAAAGTATTTTTTTTTATTTAAATGAATCATTTATTTTTAAATTGCCAATTGAGGGTCCCGTTTTCTAAAAAACGAAAATATTAAACAGGGTCTCGAGAAAGTTTGCTCCGCCCCTGAATATCAGAGGTTATGGAATACTGTCAGGAGCAGGAAATGACTATATATCAAGAGCAAAAATACTATCAGGAGCAGCTGACGATGCTTGATGTACAGAAATAATGAGTTAGCACAACAGAAGTTAGTGCAACATAATTAAGTTAATTAATTATAATAATAAGTATGCTGCAAATGAATAGAAAATCATAAATATGCTGCAAATGTTCCGGTTTATTTATTATTCAAAAGAACTTTATAGCAGCATGATTTCTCATCAATTGCACAAGGATGAAGCAAATCACAAGCAGCTGTAAGGTTCATAAAATAAACGTGCAAAATATGAACCATGTTCTTGGTGGAACAATAACCCTCAAAAGAAGTCATCATCACGTAAAGCCGTGACCCAGAAGGATTTTCATCACAAAACAAACATAGAATTGTGAAGAAAATAACACCTTTTCCCCGCCACTTAATACTGCATTGTGGGAACACAAAATGATCAGGATCCTCTATATACATACTGCAATAGCAATGTGTTCACATGACTCACGCCTCGAACATGACCAGAATCATGGCTCAAAGAAGATTGAAAGAGTCCAAGGGTTATAAAAACTTCAAAAGAAATGCATTCAGACATGCAATGTGATGCACGTGATTTTAAGTTACGATTGCACTAGTGCACAATGCAAAGGCAAAGACATTATTTAGAAATTGACAAACCCTTTCTTTTTAATCTCACCCCAAAATTAACAAAAAAACCTCTAGGGAACACGAGTTTCATTGAGAAGCTTCACACTGATGAGTGGTATCTAGCACAACTAGAAAAAACAATCTAAGTTAAAACCTTATAACAAGCTCTCAAAATTAAAGTGTTTATGTCATAATTGAATCCCAAATATAAAGGGCTTTGTGCAAACAACAAATGATGCACCAATAAATGTGAGTTTCCCAACGTTATATAAAATGCTCCTCGAGTTTCAATTCCAAACTTATTGTTCTTAAAGATTAATGTACAATATTGTGCTTGGAATCGTCAGATGGTCAATTCCATGAGCTTGTCAAGTTTAACAGGAAATTAAAGGGGAAATTGAACATATATGAAAATACATGAACTTTTGAAGTCATGAAAACACCCGGGATATGCTATAATAATCCAATGCAATTAAAATATGCTACAACGCCTATGGAACACAAATATTAACAAAGAACTAGAGAAACCCAAACTTACTAGTTACCATGTTGTACAAAACCCACTTTTCCTTGAACAAAAAAGTGCATACAGCATACCAGAACACACACACGCACACAGAGAGCAATGTTGTTTCCAGAGGTTGAATACCTATGCTATATACCAAAAAATAAATTAAAAGATTCAGAAGTCTCATTAATGGGCAAGCAAGGGGGAAATAAAACAATTTGCACTTCCCCACATTGGTTGATCTCATGTGCATGCAAGCACACTTTTATTTCTAAGTTGTTATAACATTCTTAAAACATGTTGGTCTATATACGTTTGAAGATAGACTAAAATTTACAACAAGCAATTCACAGTGCTAATCTTTTCGAAATATAATTAACTTCCCATTCAAAAAATTTTCATTTCTAATCATATTATAAAAACCAAGATACACAAGCAAGCATTAAACAACAAAATGCATGGGCAAAGTTAACAGTAACTATGTACTCTTGGTCTTCGGAACCCTAATCACTCATTCATTGGGATGACCCCACAAACACCAAGCTCCTTCAAGCGGGGAACATCAATAGGAAATAGAACAGCATCTAACAATATGAACTGAAAATTAAGTGCATCAGACTTAGGAGCAACCTTGTGTTCCACAAACAAGAGAAGAAAGTTTTCATATGCAACCATATATTAACCAAGTTATGTCATCTCGGTTACAAGAAAAAGGACACCTCTGAACACAAAAGCTTATGCATCCGATAGCTTCCCAAATCAGATTTATATATACAATGAGGACACCACAAATTCTCAAGGATAATAACAATCAGTAGAAATTTAAAAACAATCAGCTAAATTTTGAATCAGAAAATAGAATCAAATACATTTTAAGGTAGCAAAACAACTTTCTCTAAGTCCAAATTATAATTTCCTTTATGAAGAATATGCATTGTCTCTGGACTCTAGACCCACTACATATGTCAATTGCATAGCATAACATATTTGTGTAATCCTACTAAAAATTGATTCAACAAACCCAAAGGCACACATTCAAATAAAATATGTTCAGGGGAATGCATTTGGCAATTGCTATACTTTCCTAAGAAACAAAAAAAAAAAAGTACAAATCGATGAAATGTAAATCGAAATACAAATCAGCACAGTCGAGCTTCCAATGGCCAAAACTAAATCAACAAACTCTAGAATGGTTAGAGAAGACATGCAGAGAGGAAAGAGCTCGAGGGAAAGACAAACTAATGAGGGCAAGAGAGCGAGCGACCTATAGTCAAGCTAGGGAGATATACATACAAGTGAGATGAGATGAGAAAGACAACTGAACTGAGTAAGCTCGAGAATTCTAAAATTCTATGTTTTGAGATGAAATTTATAATTCTCTGTTTGTAATTAATTGAAATTTCTTATCAAAGTTCTCCATTTTAATTTCCTTTCAATAAAAAAATATCCAATTTTTTTTAGCATAATTAAATCCCCTGAAAATTACTTTCCCCTTCTTAAAATACCTTATCCAAACAAACTCATTCAACGGCTACCATTCATAGTCAATTTTGACAGTTAAACGGTCTATAAAGTTAGTTGTTACACTGCTTTCTTGTTCCCCTGTGCATGGCAAATTTACAATAACATCCAACATATACTTAAATGTATTTTTTTTTGTTATGAGTTAGATATCATGGGTGTTCTCAACCCACTAGATTATAAACTAATCTCATTTGTGATATGTAATTGTCATTTGTCATTGACTCAAAATTATTTTACACACAATAAAAATTGGATAGGAATTTTTCCTGCGTCAACCCTTTGGGTGTATGTATTACGACACTTTAGCCCTCCCCCCATAGGGTGAAAAAGATTACACGAATGAGGACGAAGAAAAGGTCAATAAATTATCAAAAATGAAAGTTGTTAACCACCACATTTGACCATAAATTTGTTTTGAAATGACGTAACCACTTACAAATTTTCCATGGACCCTTGCTTGTTTTAAAAACAAGCTCACTTCATAGTTTATACACAGACATAACTAAATATATTTGTCGCCGACTCCCCGCATCTGCCGTTCAAACCTATACAGGGTCCCCCTGAATACCAAAATGATAAAACGTAAAAGACAGCCACTAAGATCTTAGCAAAATGCAGGGCAAGAGGTACACCAATAAATAATTTGCAGCCAGGGTGAACTATAAGATTTGATAAACAATAAACAGTACACTAGAAGCTAAAAAAAACATAGTTTATTAACTTTTATGGTTTTTTTTTTTTTTTTCCAATTAAAGTTTTCTCATGTTCCTCAATATTTCCAGGTTGTTTTCTCATTTCTTCATTAGAAGAACCACTGTGTGAGCCGCTATACTTCTGTTTTCTCCAAGGCTGTCTACCTTTTCATGAGTTTTTGCTTTGATATTTACTACAGAAGAGTCCACCCCAAGCAGTGCAGATAAGTTGGCCTTGATAGCATCCTTGTGTGGGCTTAGTTTTGGCCTCTGAAGTATCAATGTAGCATCTAAATTCCCAATCTCATAACCAGCCTCATGCATAAGTCTCACCTGTAAAATACCACGACACAAATTAGAAGATGCAGACAAAATATCCGGCAGTTGTACATAACTAAACATATTCCTAGGAAAAAAACTTTCAATAACTAAATATGATTTCCCTCGTACAGCCATCATATACAAATCAAACCAAATGGCATGTAGTTATCAAATCGTGATTCATAAATTGAACTGAATCCTAAGATTCAGAGATCCAATGAAAAATAACTTAAAATAGATATATCATAAATAATGTATAATGTTCAAGGTAACAATTTTATACTAGAAATTGACAAAAAAGCTTAACTATAAGTCTCACAAAACAAAAGCATAAGCTATAACTGATTTGTGAAACCTATATTTCAGAAGAACGAACCTTCCAAATAGCACACATCATAAGAAAGTGATTATGTGAAATTTCAGAAAGAAAAGGAAATGGAATAATAATGTGTGATCAAAAGTGTTCCTTCATTTCCTTTTACTCAACAATCTAAGCTAGTCTAACTTCTAAATTGATCAAAATTTTCAATTTCTTCAATGAGACTTGGTGAAAGCAAGATAAAAATTAAAAATAACAAATCACTGAATCTGGGTAATTCACATCGAAGATACAAAATTGAACCAATTCATCCATTTATTGTGTGATTTAAAATCATATTTGATTAATCACATGACATGAATCATATTGAATCTGTGTTATTCGAATCACAAATCATAATATTCTAAAAAGTTTGCATGTAAAAACTAAAAAAAACAAATGGTAAATACAGAGTTGGAAATCAGTAACATAAAAAAACTCTAAATATGAGTTCATGTTTGAGGGCAATATATTCACTTATTCAATAACTACAAAATCATTTGGTTGGATGATAGACATTATCGTTTGTACTCTTGTTTCTTGTATGCTTGGCTAGGAATATCATTTGATTAAGCACATTCGATAACTAACTTCAAAAAGCTTATTCCACCTTCGATTTAAGAAACATTTTGTTTTCACTATTAAGTACAAAAGCACTGCATCATTTTCCCTATGTTTCTTTTCAAATATTTGTATAGTAAATGGCAAAAACCAAATCATTGAAAATATAAAGCAACGTGAAAACAAATGACATTTTTTATTAATTAATGAAAACAGAAAATAAAAACAAAAAATGAAGATTGGTTGCTAAAGGATCTGTGTCGCCTCAAATACAACCTAGCAACTGATCTCTTAGAATCTGGCTATTGAATGATGGATGGAATGAAATAGAGTGGTCAGTGCGAGTGGTATAGAATGGAACAGAATAAAAATTACCATACCATTGTTTGAGTATTTTTTAAACTAGAATGAAATAAAGTTTTTGTTTCATCATTTCAGAAGTGGATGTAATGATAAGAGAAGTAGTGAAGAATGAGTTGGTCCTATTCATCGAGGGAGAAAGAGAAATAGAGGTAGTATTTGACAGAATTGAATGGAACACATGAGGTTTCATTCCATGTTGAAAACAATCCAAACAATAACAAGTAATGTCTTCCATTATGCATCCCTTTGCACCATACTTAAATTTCAGCAACCACTTAAGTTCTAACTCTGCATACTGCATACTAACGTTAAAAGTCATACGCAGTGTCCACAAATTATCAATTGAAGATAGGGATTGAATTAAAGTCAACAAAAGTATAATAGAAATAGCCAAAAGTAGTATGAGATATGGATAGAGAAGAAAAAGGGAGGTAGATATTACTGACAGATTCATGGATGAAGACGGAAGAGGCACAACCCTTCCACTTAGGATCAGAATCGGGGAAAATCTGGCCAATATCAGGAAGACCTAGGGCCCCTAGAATCGCATCAACAACGCAATGAAGCAGAACGTCACCATCGGAATGAGCCTCGCAACCTCTATCGTGGGGAATGTTAATTCCACCGATGATTAGGGGATAACCGGGTTCCAATCGGTGGAGGTCAAAGCCGTGCCCAATCCGAAAGGGAAGAACCTTGGAGGGAGTGGCGGAGAGCGGGGATTTGTCGACTTGGATGGAGGGGGTAGGGGTTGAAGCGGCTGAAACCGAGACTGAGACGGGTCTGAGACGGAGGGTACGATGTTTGGAAGGAAAAGAGGGGAATATTTGAGGAGGAGGGGATTTAGAAGTAGTTGTGAACGGGAAGAGGATGGAAGATGTTGTAAAGGAAGAAGCTGCCATAGCCGTTGACGTTCAGGAGTCTCTCCACAGCTCAATTTCAGACACAAGTTTGTTTGTGTGAGCAGCTCACAATGCCACTAATATTCTGTTTTTGTATGTGAGAAGTGAGAACTGCTAGTCTGCAGTGGCGGGCGCCTGAGTTCCACAAATTAGACTTACCCTCCCAAAAAAATTAAACAAAAATTCTGCTTTGTATTTTGAAAACAATACATCAAATAATCTATTTAGGGATTATCTGAATTCAATATTGAATTTTAGTCTGACTACACATCTTTATTTTAGCTTACTTTCTGCTTCTCTGTATTCAGTCTTGGTCCTCCTTTGAATTTTTATAATAAAAAAATATTTTAAAAAATGAGTTGGTTGAATAACATCATGTAAATTATAAAGAATAATGACATAGATAGAATGAAATAGGAAGAAAATAAAATAGAAATGAGATGAAAGAAAAAAAATGAACGTATGTTGGAGTATTTTTTTTTAAAAATATATTATGAACGGGTATACATTAAAAATTTAAAATTATATATATATATATATATATATATTATATACAAGTATATAACTAACATTGATTAAAAAAACTCATTCATATTCCAAAATTCAAAATAATTATTAATAATAATCTAAAATTTTAAAAAATCCAAAAAAATACATCTAAAAAAAAAAAAGAACCCAGACCGGTTCAATAACAAAATCGGACCGATTATGCTACCGGTTCCCGGTCGGACTGACTTGTCCGAACCGATTTTTAGAACTCTACACCCGAGGCTTTTAAAATGAATAGTTAAGGGCAAATTATAAATGTTTTTCATTTAATGTCCACTTAATTCAATTTATTTCTTTTTGTTTTCGGGATATATATTTCTTAGAAGACAATTTTATCTAAAATACTTTCAAATGTTAAATATGGATATTCTACTGTTATAAAGAAATAATCCTTTCAACTAGACTCAAGTCCCGTACTTCGATTAATTTAATTTAGTTTAGTTCAAAAAAGATAAAACCATTTGTTAGCTTTTTAAAGTTTTTAGAAAAAAAAATGTTCCTAAATAATTACTTTTTAAACATGCATTGTAATATTTTTTCATTTATTGTGAACTTAATTTAGTTTATTTCAAAAAAGATAAAATTTATTTGTTAATTTTTCAAAAAAGTGTTTGAAAAAATAATTATGTTTACTAATTATTCATTTTCTAAACATGCAATGACTGAGCAAATTACTCTAACATTTTGTAAAATTTGAAAATGCATAGAAAAATACTCTATCTAGTTTTGAATAAAATAATTTAATATTTGGAAGCTTAAATAAACAAGGAAAATTATGAGAAAAACATGTTCCCTACTTCATATGCGTTTTATTGATGATTATGCAGAAAAGTCTCCCTATTTGTTTCAGATTTTTATTTTATGGTTTTAAACATATATATCAAAAATGAATTATACATAATCGGACTGTACAATTTTTTTAGCTATGTACTTCCCCAAATAATCATATCCATGAAAGTATAGCGCCTCGATTTCAGCTCTCCTTCCGCTCTGAACCATCAAGGCCACTTCTTCCTTGTAATTATCCTGTTAAACAGCATTTTGTTAATGGAAAACAAGTTTTGGTTGGAGACAATATTCTTCTGTAAGGGATGATGCTTGGTGCAAATTACATTTAACATAATAATTATTATACTGATTGGTTCTTATGTACAGCTGCATGCTTATGCAATTATTGTGCACAAAAAGTTTCCTGCATGGGCATCTAAGAATGCAGGAATCATTTGGGATCTACCTAAAGGTATGAATCACGATAGCTTTGCATGCCAAAATGTCTTGTACAAGAAATGAATTTAATGAAGCAGAATAAAATTACGTAACTAAAAGTGACGAGCATAAACCCAAAACAGGACTCCAGGATAGGCAAATAATACAGTAGGGGCTAAATTCAGATGTTCAGGATAGTTTACCTGTAAGATTCCCGAGGACATCAAGCTTTGAGCAATTTGCAGATCCTTTGGCTTCAATGGGACGAAAGATTGGTCAGGCAGAAAGGGTATATCATGCCCCCGCAGTCCCAACCACTTGACATTGCAAGCTAGATAATGCATAACATTTCTCAAGTTTGTTTCCAACACATTAGAGTCTGTATACTTTGTAGTATAATGAGATTATAAAACTACCGTATCGGTATGCCTCTAGGCCCATTCCTATGCTTCCAAATTTGAAGGTGCATAGAATAGCTAATCCAGCTGGATTCCTTTATAATAGTTAAACACGGGCAAGGAGAAACAAATTGTTACATTTTTTTAACAAAAAAAAAATGAACATAAAAAAAACAGAATGCCTTTTTCAAACATTACAGCAGAAAACTATTTTTCAAATAAAAGGCAAGCAATCATACCAATCCACCAAAGCTAGAATTGGCAAGTCAGGAAAAGCTCTACTGATTCGGTAAAGAAGAAATCTGTATTTGAACTTTTGAAACTTTAGATACTAAAGCACTCATATCAATGGATCAAGACTACCCATATATTACATGGTAGTGTCAAGTATGAATAAAAAAACTTTTCTAAGCATCCCGTAAAAGCTCCAAGTTATTGAATTCTCTATCCTATAAACTGATGTACACAGTACCTTGTGGCCATATCTGGGTAACCTTTAGCCGTGATAAGAATGCTTGGAATTTGATGAAAAAACCGATCCTCAGTAAGCCGTTGAAATATTGCATGCTAAAGAGAACCAATTGTAAGTATCATAACTATTTTTCTTCCTTGGGAAAAAGTATGGAACCTTTGAAAGTAGCATGATGTAGTTGGTCAGTGAAATTACTAATTAGGAATTTGAATAAACCAAACGACCTCTAACAAACTCACCTTTTCCACAATTATAACGTACCGAGCATCTGCATTTAGAACCAAACTATCCAACAAATTCAAGTCACCAGATATTGCAAATCCAGAAGAACCACATAAAGAGCAATCAACAGCCTCTTTGCCCGGTTCCTACCCAATAAAAATCTGAAGTGAATAATGTTTACATTTGCAATATTTCATCAAACAGTGAGACAGAACACTTCATATAAAATACTATTACAGATTCAAGATAGTGTACGAACTCTGCAAAATTGCAATATCCTGGAATGAAGGTTCATGATTTACCTGCAAAATCAGACGGCCAGCTACAAGTCCTCGACTAGATGCCATGATTCCAAGACTGAATCGGCTGCACCGAAGCAGTGCTACAAGATCTGTTTGGCACAGATTGAAATATTCCCATCTAAAACACCAAGACATTAAATTCAAAGCAAACAACACACTGGTAATAACCTTGGATTGTCCTGTTGACATGTTTTTGAGAAGGAAACAGGTGTGGCGAATCACACAGCAGCTTGTAGAAGAGCTCCCTCTGAGTGACACGCTTTTCCTGAAGCAATATCTGATAGCACATCTCCATCACCTTCCAAACTACAAGTCACAAATTAAATTTTTAATACAAACGTAAAATTTATTGGAAATAAAAAAAATAAGAAAAATGAAACGCTGCATTATAATCTGTACCCCTAACAAAAGCCTTTGCTGCGTTAGGTCTCATCAGAGACCTCGTCGATACGGAATTGGAGAGAAAAACACGTGATAGTTCAGTCAACAGGCCATGATTCACTCGACTATTGCTATATTTTCTCTGAATCTGTTCGTTTCATAGGATTATTATGCTAAAATTAGAAATACATTCATATTTGTTTTCTGCTTGCAAAACAAGCTAAGAATAAGATAACACGGTGACTAAAACAAGCCAAATCGATAATTAGAAGTTATTCACAGCTGAAACAATGAGATTATAGCTTATGATCAAAATTGAACTTGTACCAAAGGCAAATCTGAGATGGCAGGGTTGGAGGCATTTAATATTTTGAGAAAATTGAGGACAGAGACTTCAATTCTGGCTCGGACCTGAACGCATCAAAACAAAGCTAACACGATCAAAAGAAAGAGAAAGGGGATGGATGATGAAAGAGTATTAATTATTACCTGAGCAGGAGGGACGATATCAGCATAACAAAGCTCTTGATCGGAGAAGAATTTTAGCGTCAAATTCCGAAGATCTTCCATCAGAGGTGAAAGCTATAGAATTCGCGGTAACTCAAGTATAATAATTGGCGCGCAATGCTCTAATAAGAAAGGGCTTTGTACTGCCAAACACAGTTCATGTCGGTTAAGTTTGAACTATACACATAAACGACAGTCATTCTAGAGGAAAGAAATATATAATATTTTTAGGATAAATATCTTAATTTAGTCCTTAAATTTGTAAGACGCTGATAATTGGATCTTGAAAGAGGGAAAAGTAAATTTTGTTCTGAATCAAAAAGGTTTGGTTATGGAGGATTTTAAACGATGGAGGGTTCTAATCAGTGAGAAGTTGAATGAAATATCGTAGTGTGTGAGTTACCAAGAAATCGACAATCAGAAATCTTACAACACTCACCAAAATTTAGCATGACAAATAGGTTCAACGTTGTCATGTAAAATTAGCCATTTGGGTTAATAAAGAAAAATGATGGTGAAACTGATTTGTCACACTTTTTGAAAATTTAAGAATAAAATTTTATTTTTTCCTTTTGCAGGAACTCAAGTGTAATTATCTTATAAACTTCAGGATCAAATTGGATATTTACCCACACTTTTACAAGCAAATTTGAAAGTCCTTGAAAGTTGAAAATTAGATTTGTAAATCCTTGAAAATCTTTAACTAAGGTCTCTTTCAGTTGGTTTTTAAAATTTTAAAAATCAAAATCTTTAATTAAAGCCTCTTTGAGTTGGATTTTAGTTGCAAGTTTATTTTTATTTTAAATAATTAGTTTTTAGAATTTAATTAATATTTTTTTTCAATTTTTAGTTTTAAATGAATTCATTTTGAAAGTTTCATGTTTTTTAAAATTTCTTTCATGTGATAATGATAATAATAATGATGATAGTTGATGATGATGGTGTTGGTCTCAGTAGCGACAACATTGATGATGATGACAACGAGAAGATTCATTATCAAATGTAGGAAATGTATATTTTTAAAGATTAAAAATTCAATTTACACATAAATTTTTATTGATTTTGAAAATAAATGTAAAAGTATTTTAAAATAAGCTAAAAATTGTTTCAACTCTATAAAATGTTTTGAAAACTATATTTAAAAATCAATAATTAAAAACTCGTAATAGTCCATACGGATATTAAGTCTTTCAACTTATATTTATTTTTTAGTTAGGTGTTTCCGTTAGTGTTGTGTTATGTGAGTTTGCAAAGTTGTTATTGGGTGAAAAAGTAGGATGGAAGAAGTGAGCCTCAGCAAGCATGTGTCAACTATTTTTCTTGCTTGTCGGCCTGCATAGGATTCGATTTCCAGCCAATTGTTGTGCGATATGTATCGGCTAACCGCAAGATTGATTCCATTGTCTTATCCACGCTCACACACGCCACATCTGTCTATTTCGAGACAAAGGACAATACCCATCATCATTCATCAAAGAGAGATCTGGCACCAAATTGCGGGAAAAATAACAAAAAATTTCCACACTTTCACTTGTATATGCCCATTTGACTATTATAGTTAGTCAAATCCATTGAAATGGTATTGCTTGTTTGAACTTATTTGAAGCAAAGAACTCGTTTTCGAAGGCTCAAAGCACAAAGCTTACTTCCGTTTATTTTTATATATACACAACGATTATAAATAGCCAAGTTGGTTGACATGCATTTCTCCAAAAAAACCTCCTTGCGAAGTTGCGAGTTGAGCCTTCAATTTATAATCGTAGTCGGCCATATATGTCCATTCTCCTTGTAATTTCTTCTTTTACTAATCGATCTCTTTCTCTATCTCTACGTTTTCCTATATAGATGTGATTTGGTGTTGGATGAACTTGCACGTACGCACGCACGCTTGATGGATTGGGATTTGCAAGCTATTGTGGGATGCACCAAAGCCCCTGCAGCCACCGTGATGGACAACAACCCGCATCTCATGTTTTTTCAACATTTATGTCCTGAAGAACAAGATGACCTACTTTGCAATTTTCAGGAATTCTCGGAAACCACAACGGTGGTTGATGAATTAGAAGAGCTTTAAAAACCTTTCTACCCTCCTCATGTTCATGTTGATAATAACAACCCTCTTCTCATCGTTGCAAATTCCCCACCTATCCCCGATGAAGAAGTCAAAGAACTCAAACCATCAGACAAAGCAGCATCTAGATGTAAAAAAAGGTAGGATATATAACGTACCACTTATCATCCATCCAACTGAATTTGAAAGTTGATATTATTTTACTTTACATTAAAAGTCAATATATTACTATATAATGCTAGTGCTACTAATACTTTTTCAGCAAGAAGCAGCAGAAGAATAAGAGGGTGGTGACAGCAGCAGATGGTGTTTCGGACCCATGGGCATGGCGTAAATATGGGCAGAAACCAATAAAGGGGTCAGCTTATCCTCGTAGCTATTATAGATGCAGCAGCTCCAAAGGGTGTTTAGCTAGGAAACACATGGAACGGAGCCAGTTGGATCCTGGAGTGTTCATAGTTACCTACACAGCAGAACACAGCGATTCTCACCCTACATGCAAAAACTCACAACAAAGGAACAACAGTTCCACAACCACAATTGCACCTGAAACTCCAAGAACTCATGATGGCGGAGGCTATCGAAGATGAGCATGAACAAATTAAGGAGCTTAAGAAGAGGAAGATTTTCTATAAGCTGATGGTTGGTTTCCAAGCATCGAAGTTGAGGAATTAAAAGGACGTGCATTAGATGACCGTGGCTTCCTGGGTATATAGTACTTGGTTCGTCTCAACTCATGCAATCTAATTAACGTAGTGACATATATGTCATAAATTTAGGCTGGCCATTTTTCTTTTTCTATTTCAATATATGGCACAGACATTAATGGAGATCCTCTGATATGCCTCCTCCAAAGTTTCCCTACCTTTTTTTTTTCAAAGCTTGTGTGTTTTGTCTGTAGTAAATCTTTCGTTCCCTTCGCTTCTAAGATTTAAGATTAGAAATAAAATTAAATGCGGCCAAGCATATATACTCTTCATCGATCGTCGGGATATTTCCATGCAGTTGAATATGATGAATAACCATTATCACTGCAACTAACGGTTTAATTGATTAGCTATTTAGCCTTTTATATATTGTAATCAACATTAACGTACTAATACACATTTATACCCTCTAAAGTAACGATTTTTTTAAAACTAAAAGTATTGTTTAGATTTTGCAAAATAATCTGGTATAGTTAATTTGATTGAATAAGATATGTGAGTATTATAAATTTTTCTATACCATATTCTATTTTTAATGATAAAAAAATTGTAAAACAAAATATTCATTTAATAAAATTTTAGCATATTTTATTGAAATTAAAATGAAAGTTATTTATTCAAGCTTATAAAATAAGTAAAAAGAAAAACAAATTCTTCTAAACAGACACGGCAATTTTGCAGCGATGAATAGTAGTGTGTGTGAAGAGTGATCACATATGTATGTTTTGTATAGAAAATTTTGGTGTAAATTTGGACAAATTTTTGTATGGTATTGTTATGTTTTTAATTTTCTCAACCAAATTTTTTTCTTCTAATTTTTCAAATTCATAATTTTGATCTATTTAATTTTAATTATAATATTTTATCTTTCTAGTTTTATAAATTTGCGATTCTGATTTTCATATAAATTATTAACTAATAATTATGATTATTAGATATACCAAATTAATTATAAATTAAACAAAAACTATTAATCATTATTTTTTTAAATAAAACACCATTAACCATAATACAATATTACTGCTAGTGTGACAGTGAAAAATTAAAATTAATAATTTTTATTTAATTTTTAATAATTAATTATTTTAATTAATTATAATTAATTTAATAACTCAATTAATTAGAATTATTTATTAATAATCTATTAGAAGGATCAAAATCACTAATTTACAGGACTAAATAATCAAATGTAATAATTAAAATTTAAAAGGATTAAAATTATAGATTTGAAAAATTAGATGAATCAAAATTACAATTTAACCAAAAAAATTTACAAAATAATTGACTAGAATTGTGAACATATACGGTGATTCGCATTATACAATAATTTTTCACAAATTTGTCGACATTTCTTAAAAATTTACTTTGACCAAGAAAGAAAATTAGGACGATAACATATCAGTTCTTAATCATCGTAACAAATAACAGCTAGGAATGGTAAAACGGATCTAGTCCCGCGGGCTGGTCCGTTTAGCCCACGAAAAAATATGGGCCGGGTTGAGATTTTGAGTCCACATTTATTAAACGGGCCGGGCCAACACGACCCACAAAAATGTGGGCCAAGGCCGAGTCAACCCACTGGGCTAGCAGTCCACTAATAAAAAAATAAAAATATTTAATAGGTAATTAAATGAGTGGCTTAGAGGAAGAGTGACTAAGAAGAAGTGAGTGATTTTGAATCCTTAACCCTAATACATTTTTATTTGTAACCTAATAATGAGCTATACTACATGTACAAATATGTTTTGATTGCCTGTATCATTATGAAGCAAATTTCTAAGAATTTGTTAAGACTTAGGAGCTAATTGAAATCATTGTTAGACATGTATTCCCTGATTGTTTTTGCTTCTATTAGACATGTATTTTATATTAAAAATCATTGTTATAGGATTAAGTTAATGCATGATTAATTTTTAGTATAAATAATTACATTTGAATATTTTTAATAATTTTTTTAACTTTTTTTAAAAAATATTTTTTTATTTTTTAAGTGGATTGACCCACTAACCCACAAATCCACTTTAAAGTGGAGCAGATTAGTATTTTCAGCCCACTTTGTAAAAGTGGGCTAACCTAGCTCGGCTCACATTTTTAGTGGATTGGGCCAGTTCGACCCACTTTTGGATGGACTGGTCCATTTTGCTATCTCTAATAACAGCTGTTATGTTAACTGCTTCTCTCTTCTTTTTTACGCCAATGGAAACGAGGGATCAATCCACCGACTTCAGCGCCTTGAGCCATGCACCGACCTATCGCAACTGTAAGGGAGAACGACTTCTTTCTATATTTGGACCAAAAGGAGTGAATCACCGTCACACAATGGCCTAAACTAAAGGTATTAGGTTGCATTAATTTTCCTTGATTCCTTTTTTAAAAAAAAAATCAGAATTGTGTTACTTCAAAGAAAAAAATGGTGTAAAGTTACGTTAAGTGGGATATAGGGGCTTGTATGTTTTAAATTTAACAAATATTTTGTGCATTTCAGAATAAGACCTACTTATTCTAAGAGTTAGTTTGCTTGAATAATAGAAGTAACAAGGTATGTGAAACGGCTTGAGGAGAAATTTTGATTGTGCTTACAAAAGTCAAATGCCCTTTTTCTATAAGTAAACAACACACAAGCACTTGGCACTTGGTAAAACAGTAAAATGTGTATGGTTTTATTATATATACCAGCCCATAAAAGTGGAGTTTCAATATATGGCAAGGTAAATAACTAGTACCACTGACACATATATAATCGGTGATTATGTTACATTAATTAACTTCATTAGTTTCCCTAGCATCGATCTGGGGAAACTGCAGAGTCCTGAATTTGGTTTCGGTCGTTTTGCCAAGCAAAGCAGACACTGAAGCCACGAAAGCAGCATTCATGTAGGTGGTAGGTTCGCTGTGGGAATAGTCAGATCTTGCATCACTGAATTGGTCATTTGAATCGGGGCCTCCAACAATCGCACCCACATGAGTATTTGGATTTGGATTAGCAGAATTGTAATAGACCGAGAGACCATCATTGCAACCCACCTTGGTCGGGTGAACATTGATTGAAGGGATGGATGAGCCTCTGTGATGTAATTGCTTTGGGTATTTACTGCCAAATCCCACCATGTAGGACATCTTCATCGGATTGCTTCCTAGTATGTAGTCCACCTGCATGCCACCCACACATTATATCCAGTAATAAAATGACATGTATGAACCTTTTTTTTGTTATTCTGTCAATTCTAGCAACTACTATGTGAGTTTTTAAAGTTTAGATAACTTCTAATTATACCAGGAAATATCAATAGTTGATTTCGTTGAATTTCAATTTGTTTCCCAAAAAATAACTTTTTGATAAGACATATTCGTATATATACGTATACCTGTGTTTTTGCAAAGGCTCTAATCTGAGACGGGGTGAAAAGTGCAGAACCACAATGTATTCCATCAATGTGGTTTCTGTTTAGGATTTTAGAGAAAATGAATAGCACCGTGGTTGAGCTCGTGGCATATTGCAAATTACTGCTGTCTCTAGTAAATAGAAGCCCACCTGAGTGAACAATAATACGCTAGCTAGTTTAATAGCTCATTCCGTCAGCCACAATATTAATTGAATATGAAACAAAGATTAATTAGTTGCCTAATATAGTTTAATTGGTTGAATGATTTAGAAGAAAAAAAAATCAAGAATTTGATCTCTTCTATAAAAAATAAATAAAACTAACAATTAACATTTATTTATCTTATCTTTTCCTCCAATAATACCATGCATGCATCTCTAGTTAATATTAATATATAATAAAAAAAAACAATAAAATTGTTAGATAATAATGTATACATATATACCAGGAGTTATTTTAATCTGTAGAGAGCTACTTGCTGGCATCACTGAACATACAAATGATTCGACGTCACTCTTAAACTTGTCCAAGTCTTTCTTCCCACCATAGAATTCCTGGAGAAAAGAAATAGAAACGGAGTACAATAATAACCTTCGAACTAAAGATATATAAATAAAAGAATTTTGTTACACTATATATAGTTAACTGGTTATTAATTTATTAAATCTATAAGGACCTCCGTTAGTAATGTCTGAGCTCCAACATATTTGTTATCCCAGCTGAATTCAGACACCGCCTGACTCCAACCTTGGTTGCCTATGGAGTAACTCAAGTACTTGCTTTCTCCACTCGCCTTAAATAGCCAAGAAGCAGCCCATAACAGTTCATCCTTTTTTGTATAAAATTCGAAATAACGGCTTTAATTAGTGAATTAATTATCTATGAAAAAATATTTAATTAGAGTTTAAATGTTTAACCAGGAGTAGTATCTTCGTCTATTACCTGGTAACCTGAGTACGAGCAATAGAATGGACAAGAACCCGAGTAAGAACCCCTATACTTGTCTGCAAAATCAAACAGCTGCAAAACACACATTTCGTTATAATATATATAGGTTATTAATAAATTTTGTATTAAATTTCTAAAACACTTAAATTGTTAGGTGGAAGCACATAAATATTTTCTATATAATGTCTCTAATATACACTGTTATCATGCGTACAAGAGCTCAATCGGAGTACTTGAGGGGAGTTTAATTATAATGAAAGAAAGTGGAAAGCCCCAACTCTGACCAATGGATCATATATACATATATATATATATAGAGAGAGAGAGAGAGAGAGAGAGAGCGAATTGCTCATCATATATGATTCATGAATGAAAAAATCATGCTCCTTAAATTGCTTACTGATTTTGACTTGCTTAATAGCGTGGAGGAATAATTGGCATCTATTTTCTTGAAGACAATTGAAGCAGCAGCAAGAGCAGCAGCAGACTCAGCTGCGGCTTCAGTTCCCGGGGAATTGGCATCTATCTTGTACACTGTCCTTGCTGTATCCATGTCTTCTGGGCGCTCCCAACAATTGTGATCAGCGTTCCCATCTCCCACCTATATATATATATATATATATATATATATATATATATATATATATATCACCAAATAGCAACACGTCAATAATTCTTTACCTTTTTTCTTTTCAATTAATTATTTAATTGTTTTTTTTAGTTTTGATTTGATGGCACTGGGTAATTAAATTGTTGTGTTTGTCTGTCAAAGGTTAGCCAAGAAGACGTCCCCCCATGCATGATATATATAAATCAAGATATGAAATAACCTAGGCATCATATATAATTTTTTTGATTTTATAAAATGGTTTTAATTTACTGTTGTATTGCATTCTGACAAAAAAAAAAATCAATATCTTTGTTAAATATAGAAAAAGACCTGTGTATAGAGGGTGGTTGGGGAAGTGTGGGCTCTCAGTATAAAGTCTGCGCCCCAACGAATAGCACTGTGGAGGTAACCAAGCTGGTTCACGGAAGATATCTCACTCTCGTACTCTACAGCAGCCCAACTCAATAAGCTAGTTGTAAATGCCATTGGCCATCCAAACTTGACGTTATCTCCAGCATCGTAATATCCTCCAATCAAATCCACCTGCCAAAGATATAATATATAGATATGTGATCAATTATCAATTATGTAACACTTAAATATAATCATATATATAAGTCTTATTCAAAACTATATATAGTTTATTGCAATGTAGGATTAATTATTATGTCATACGTACGTTTTGAAGTTTGCCATCAGAGAGAGCGGAGTCTCCCCTCCACTTCACTCTTTGGGTGGTGGGCAAGTTCCCCGAGCGTTGTCCTTCAAAAAACAAGATGGCTTTGCCAAGAGCATCTGCATAGTTATAATTATTTGCCGAGGAACTCATTAACTTCCCATCCATCATGGCTAGTCCATTAATGTGACTAGCCATGGCACACCACAAGAACACACCAACGAATACCAAATTGTACCCCATGATATATGACTCTCTTAACTCTGAAGGATTCAGCTAAAGTTATTGATATTATATATAGATCGAGAGAGAATGTCTGCGGCGTTACCTAATTAACTGCTACATAACTTGATGAAGTGGAGGTGGAATGGGAGATAACGTGACGTATAGCTAGTGATCACTATAATGCATATGAGAATTAATCAATATAAGTCAGACTATATGAGTCACGGAGATATAGGGTGCATATGGTGTAAGTGTTGATGGACAAGAGATATATTCCGCACCCCATTCCCTCTTAATTAACGCCATACATGCATGTTGTTTTCCGTGTTTGTGATGCCTTCTTCTTCATGTGCGACTCCTTCACGATTGCCAATATTTCTTTTTTGGGGGTTTACCTAAGATTATCATTTTTCATACAGAAAGTAGCGCAATAGATTTTGGTGTGTAAATAGTATGTTAGGTAAGAAAAGGTTAGGCAACAGCATAGATCTAGGACTATGCAAAAACTAGTTTTATAAAAAATCTAATAGAACTTATTTTAAACTGTTTTAATCAATTCAGTATCATCCAAATAATCAATCTGATTTAAAAATCAATCTGATTCAATATAGAACCAATTTTAAAAAATTGATTATGAATTGAACTAGTTTTCAACCAATTTTAATTTGATTTTAAGAGTCTGCCAGTTTCAAATCGATTTTTGAACCATTTTTTTCAAATAAAAATATAATACAGTGAAAATCAATTCGATTAACAAAATTGATTTTGTAGAAATAAGTCGACTAACCTAATTGATTTTACAAAACAATGCACTATTTTTTTAAACTAATTAAAAAAAATCAATTCAATTTAGATTTAATTATAATACGGTTAAATCCCAACTGATTTTTCACACCCCTACGTAGATCTGTTTCTTTACTCATGAAAGGGGATGGCAATTGACGTTTCACATTCTGATTCCTCAATTTGATACAGGCACACAGTTAGTTATTTAATCTATAGCATTTCAGTTCGATTATTTAATTATAGTATTTTTTTTTTTTTTTACATGTGAACATGCACACACACACACAGATATATATATATATATAGAGATACAATTTTTTGACAGCAGTGGGATAGAATTAAGAGAAAATATACAATATATTGAGAATTTAAATTAATTTGATATT
Organism: Glycine tomentella; assembly: GCA_007407185.1. Lineage (NCBI taxonomy): Eukaryota > Viridiplantae > Streptophyta > Magnoliopsida > Fabales > Fabaceae > Glycine > Glycine tomentella. The sequence goes on along the minus strand of PYAF01000142.1, from coordinate 5,593,242 downwards.
ATCATTTAATTATAAATAAATAAATATAATATGTTTATTAATTTTTACAATAATAATCAAATTATTAAAATAAATTTTCTAAAAAAATACTAAAATAATTATATATTTTATTATATAAGGACACAATTAAATATTCCATCTTGTAATTAGTCGTCTTTCTTTTATATTTGAAAAATATAGGCAATATATATATATATATATATATATATATATATATATGTGTGTGTGTGGGGGGGAAATGGAAGACGGAACAAATTTGGGCTTGTTTGTGTAAAATTAAAAAAAAAAAATTCTTAAAAACTACTTATGTGTGTGTGTGTGGGGAAATGGAAGACGGAACAAATTTGGGCTTGTTTGTGTAAAATTAAAAAAAAAGTATTTCTTAAAAACTACTTATTTTATCAGAAAAACAGTTTTTTTTAACCAATAACTCTAAACAAACAGACAATTCATATATGATGAATAAGATATACGGAAACACTTTTAAAACTCTCTAGGAGGATTCATTCATATCTCTTTCTCCTATTTAATCGTTCAATATTCATTGAAGAGGATCAATAAGAAACCAACAAATATGAAAATTTTCCCATTTCTAAATATCGGCACTTCTCATGTTTCAATTGAGACAATGACCTAACTTTTCATGAAAAAAAAATATGTCCGATATATATTAGGGTATTTGTCAACGGATATGAATATATGACAAATATATAAGCGTGTTTAAATCCAAATCGATTTAAAATGAAAAGTGAAAATCGTTCAAAAAGTCAAAAAATGAACCAAATTAATTATTTCTTATTTATTTTTTGGATGATTTTTTTCTCAAATCGATTGATTTGGTTCGATTTACCGTTTGTATTTTTGAATCGATCCAAACTGAACCAACTTGCTAACATTTGTACTTACACTTATATTATTTTAGCGTTATGTATTTTATGTGCGTACCACTTGAATTTTCACTACATCTTGTAGTGTTAATCTTACAGTGTTACATATACGAAACTTATATAAAATATATTACTTTCTTTTTCATATTACCTTTTTAAGATACTTTTGGTTTAAAATAGATGAAATTTTACATATTTTTATTGTAGAATATTTAGCATATTAATAAGTTTCATAGATTATTATCAATAATTTTTTAATGTAATGTTATTTAAAATATGAAAAGAAAATATATATTTTTTAATGAAATAGTATTTTAGTAAAAATCATAAAAATCGAACCGATCCAAATCACAAAATATTAATTTAGTTTAGTTTGAATTTTATTTTAAATGAAAATCGAACCAAATTGAATCGTACATGTGTTTTTTAAGTTTGATTTAGGTGACTTTTCGATAAAATCCAATCAAACCAAATCAGGAACACTTTACAAATATATAATGGCATCCTAAATGTTAATTGACCTAGAAAAAATATTGGAAAAATATAAATATGATATGTGATATATAATATAATAGAAAAAAAAGATAAAGAGAAATAAGAGAGATTAATTTTGATGTTTGAAATAATGGAGCATCCAAATATTATTTATAAAAATATTTGGACACTTTTTAATTATAAGATGAAAGAGATAAATAATTGATATGAATGATAATAATAGCTGGAAAAAATTCAAATAATACATTTTAAATAAATAATTATCAATTTGGAGTTATTTTAAAACTGTTTACGCTTATGGGGCAGTCAAATAAGCCCAAATTAGGCGTGACACCTCCTTAGATCACGTTCTGGACATGTCTCCCCATTGTGACACGTGTCACACATCCATGCATTGATGATGATATTGTTTGTATAAACTACAAACGATCATAACTTTTGATAGAAATGTCTGATGGAAACGTACAATATGTCAAAACGCTCGAAATTCAGAGAGGAAGCCCTAGCCAAATTTCCAAAGGGGAATTGCTCAACTATTTTTTCCACAAAATGTCTCTAAGTACCCTAAAATTAGGATTTAATCTTTAATCATCCAAAAATTTTCATCGGACATTTCTATCAAAAGTTATAACTGTTTGAAGTTTATGCATACAACATCACCATCAGTGCATGGCTGTGTGATACGTGTCACAATTGGGGGAGACACGCTCAATTTGAACGTGATCCAAGGGGTGTCACGTCTAATTTAAACATGTTTTACTGCCTCATAAGTATAAATAGTTTCAAAATAATCCTAAATTAATAATTATTTATTTAAAATATATTATTTTGATTCTTTTGCCTGATATTAACCAACAAGAGGCAAATAAAAAAAAAAATAGTCGTGAATGTGATGTTAATATGATGGACTAGAAAAGTGTAAGTACAACTAACCTCAAATTCAGTGGGACCTACTTGCTCCGAGGTTTAATTACTTTGATTGACGACCGTGTTGGGCGATTACTATTCCCATCCACATGGATCCTCTACCTGAATGATTAATGTCCAACAGATCACATGGATAACATGCCATTCTCAGATAAATTTTGCTGCAATATTGTTTGAATATCGATCGGCTTCGTTATTCATTGTTCCCCACATATTTCGGCAATACATATGGATAGATTTGTTTTTCTTTTCTTTCTGATTCAAATAAGGTACTTAGACAAATCACTTGCATGTGGTTTATCACACTCAACGTAAATTAACCTGAGAAAAAGGGAGAAGAAATACTAGCGATAGCATGCATGCACATGCAAATCGTATAAGGTTTAATTACCTTCTTTTTCTAGTTGTCAATATACTTAATCTCAAATCGATCTTACTTCCGTGCTCAGAGAATACGAAAATGAATTATACATTAATACCGCACATACTAATTACACGTATCATTACTTTGTACAATTTTTACTGTTTGCACAGTTAGGTTTATTTGCATATCATTTGAGTTTTGCATTCACCTTCGTGTGCTTGCCTGAGCAATTTTGCTTTCTAATAACAGAGCCTAACGCTTATTAAAAAAAAATAAAAAATAACAGAGCCAAACTTGGAGAGTCCTCTAAACAGGTATGCTGTAGCTAGCACATTGGAATGATGGGGAAGGTAATTGGAAAAATAATTTTTAAATTGCCAAATATTTTATAGTACGTATCATCGCTCCTAAGTTTCCTTTGATTTAAACATACTATATACTATATATTTCTTGAGGAGATATTGGATCCTAACTTCTGGCTCTTCTGAGCTCTAGACGCTGTCAATAGCATTTTTTTTTTTATGTAGGACGTACGACTGTGGTCTGTGGATGATGATTATCCAGTTCGGTGAAATGAATTGAGAATATGCATAATAATACTACTTTATGATTGGATATAAAATTAGAGGGTGCTTTTGCATGAATTGGTTTCTTATAGTGCCACAAGCTGGCTTGAATATCTTGGTTCATTCATCAGTTGAATGACCAGGCCTGCTTCCTTATTTTAGGAATATGAGCAGACACTTATCTCAGTGCCACTGAAATCATGTGAATTACGCGTTACTTGCATGATTCGGATATATGGAATGGGATTTCATTATGGGACAATTCAGCTGTTATTTTAATATTTACATAGTTTATGCACTAATCGGAGTATTTTAATACTTACTTCTCTCTCCCTCAAATGCTAATATCCATAACTAGAATTGCCATATGCAATTTGGAGTTCTTTCTCTCTATTCATGGTGTCCAGTGGACTCTTCTAAAATTAAGTCTACAAACTTGTTTCAGGTAAATGGCTGTTTACACCAAAATTGATTTAATAACTCAATCCATTGGTAGAAAGAACTCTTGTAACTGATATATATTATGGTCCGTCAAGATAAAATAATTCACAAATACTTTTAGAAAAAGAAAAAATAAATAAATTTTTCCAAAAGTTAAAATTAATTTCTGCATGAATTAATTTGTAAAAATTTTCTTATATTATTTTTTCTAAAAGTTTGTTTTTAACTTATACATTATAGTTAATTTTAACTTTTGAAAAAAATATTATTACTCCACTTGGTTATGGAAAAGATGGCCAATAAAAAAGCAGCAGAAATATTTTGGTGAAGCTACAGTGATGATTTAGCAAAACTTGAAATATCACTTACATTTTGGGTTTTTAGTGTATATTACTATCTTCAAATATATAATACATTGAGTACATTATTTATAATTTATAATTTATAATAATTAATAAAGACGATATGTTCTACATATTTTTAGACATTTTTTATTTTTTATCCTTCAGCTGATTTTTTAATTATCTATTTATTCTTTAACTTTGTAACTTTTGTTCTTTAAAAATTAACTTTGTAACTTTTACAAATCTCTATTTTCTTTATGACTTTTTACAAATCTCCATGACATCTCAACTCATTGTTTTCTACTTATTTATAACTTAACTATATTCAGTTTTATTTTCTTTATTCTACTTTTAACTTTCTATTTATCTTTCTATTTCCCAAAAAATATAAATATAGAGATGGAATACCTTTCTTCCTCTATATAACATATGGATTTCCAATCATGTAAGTCATCATAAAAAAGTAATTATGAGTGCACTAGTAAAAAAAACATTTTTAAGGTCGGTTATAAAATATTTTTCTAATTTTCAATCGTTTTTAAATTCATCGCATGAAAAATTAACACTTTTTATGATAATTTTTAAATTATCTTAAAAAATTTGTTTTTTACATTAATTTTTTAAGAAATTATCTTAAAATGTGTTATTTTTGTTTAAAAATATTAAAAAATGTGAAATTTTTTAAAAGGATTATTCAAAAAATAGTCTATTATTTTTTTGTTATATGCCAAAACCCATACCAGAAAAGGCATTTCCCAACATTGAACACACACATTAAATTCTAAACTCTAGTCCTTTTCAAATTCAATACTTGAACCATATTACCAATAATAATGATAATATTCTTTCAGTAAAATGAATCTAATCAATCAGGAAAAACAAAATGACTAAGGCAAGGGGAAAAGATAAAATCAATTTCTAAGGCGTGCTCATAGCAACCCAAACATATGCATATACCAGGCCAAACTCAAATGCATCAAAATAGTAGCATCCAGAACACAAACACAAGACAACACTAATACCACCAGAATTAAAATAAATAAAAAAAAAGGAGTCTGAACTATTATAATTTATAAGGCAAAGATCCTCTTGAAAAATTATGCCATAGTACAAATGTAAATTCAAGTTAATTGTCATGGTTATTAGTTATGAGGATAAATTAAAATACCCATATAACTAGGCTTTCTTCTTTGCCTGTAGATTTGTAGATGGGATGGCGACCACTGATAAGTTCAAGAAGACCCTCCGGCTTGCTGACGGTTCTTGAAGAACTCAAAAAATCATGTATTCAATCTCAGCTCTGAGTTGCTTGATCTAGGGACAGAGATCTGAGTCCTCAGAGGGTAAGTTTGGAAAGAAAAAAAGAGAATAAAAAGTTAAATTAAATAAATATTTAATCTTATCAACAAGTTCTTGGTCCCAATAATTATGAGTCGTCTTAAGTAAGTTTGTGGATGAAAAAACTTAATTAAGAAAAAATATTTTATTAAAGAGGATTAGTTAATTTTTCAATAAAAATTAATTATTAATAAAATTGATAAATACTCTGCAGATCCTAATAAAATAATTGGTTGGATTTCTTCTCGTCGAATGATATAACATTTCTCTGATGAAGTGCGGTTCTGGGTGCTTGGTATAAAGCGCAAGCGCTTTTGGGTTCGGGAAAACAAGGAATGAAGAGAAGGGTCTAGAACAACACAACACTAAGGATCGAATATTGAATTGAACGCAACGCGCATGGCTACGGTGCTGGAGAAGAAAGCGAAGGAAGCATTCTTCGACGACGAATTCGCTCTGGCCGTTGATCTCTACTCTGAAGCCATACGATTGGATCCCAACGACGCAAATCTCTTCGCGGACAGAGCCCAAGCCCATATCAAACTCAACGCTTTCACTGAAGCCGTTTCCGATGCCAACAAAGCCATCCAATTAAACCCTTCCTTGTCCAAGGCCTATCTTCGTAAAGGCACCGCTTGTATCAAACTCGAAGAATATCACACCGCCAAGGTAGCGCTTCAAAACGGCGCCGCTTTTGCCCAAGACGATTCACGATTCGCCAACTTGATGCAGCACTGTGATCGCTGCATTGAAGCAGGTTAGGTCACTAAACGTCCTCTCGTTTCTTGCTTAGGTTTCAATGCAGTGACACTTAGCTAGTGAAGTGTGAAATTCATTTATGTATTGTATGGCTTAATGAAAAATTATGCTGCTTGTGCTTTCTTGAATTTCATTTACCAGAGGAATCAAGTGGCCTTACTAGCACCTTATCATCAAATGGGTCTATAACATCTGTACCGTCTGGTAATGGTTCCCATTTCAGCAATATAAATGATGGGATGACTAAAGAAGCTGAAGGAGACAGTTTGGTATCCCTAAAGAATGAAGCCACACTAAAAAGACCAAAATACAGGTTCTCACTCTTGTCTTTCTTCTTTAATCCATGCTGTTATGTCTTATCGTATTAAATTTTTTACCTACAATTCCCCTGGACATGGCTGATAGGAAACATTAAGTAGAACATTTAAAATGATAATTTATGATTTATAATCATATTACTAGGTTCATGTATTGATTAAGCTTATTATCAGATCATCAAAAAAGCTTTTAATCAAAACCTTCCTGGGATAGTGATAGGATCCAGGAAAAGCTGTTAGTTAATATTCTGTATTAGTTAGTATACTAGCTGTACAGTTAGTTAAGTTAGTTATACTAACTGTGGGGAAAGTATTAGGAGGTTGTAACACCTCGAATAGTCACAACTTGTAGCAGCAGGAGCTAGTCTCCAAGATATCAATATAAGATTCATTCTTTTTCCTTCTAAATCTGGTCCAGTTTCTATTTCTTTTCTTTGTCTGAAAGCCAGTTCCTATCAGATAGTTTTTCTTTTTAATGATTACTTCCACCGTAACAAAGGGCTTATCAGATATGCACTAGGGGGGTCCCTTTACCCTTGGGATACACTTTGTTGATATGTCATGTGACAATGTTAAAAACTCAAGTTGAATTTGGATTATTTTTTTGGTATGTGTCTCTCTTTGTTGTATGTATGCATATTTCTATTTGTGTGTGTGTGTGTGTGTGTGTGTGTGTGTATGTCAAAATTGCCTCCTCAACTAACCTGTTGATTATGCTTAACCGGGCATGAATACTACCAGAAGCCAGAAGAAGTGGTTGTGACAATATTTGCAAAAGGAATACCAGCAAATGATGTGGTTGTTGACTTCGGTGAACAGATTGTAGGTTTATATAATGGGTGCTTCATTTTTCCCTTTACTTACTTTTGCTTGATTTCTTCATGTTTTACATATATAACTCTCCAGATAACTTGAAGTTCTTTAACATTACAGCTTAGTGTTACTATTGACGTTCCTGGCCAAGATGCCTATCATTACCAACCTCGATTGTTTGGGAAGGTAACTGATTTATAGTGTCCATGCTTGGTCATATGCTATCTTATTGAATATAGCATACAATAGGATACTGTTCACTTGTCTGTGCTTGATGATGTACTATCTTTTTGAATATTGCATGCAATAGATACCATTTTCTGGCAGTATAGTAACAGAAAGATGATGCTTTATCTACCTTGAGCTTGTGTGCTTATTTCACCATCATGCAGACATTGGATGCATAATAAGCAAAACATTTTTTTGCTTGGTGGGTCTAAGGCAGTGTTGTCAAAATCGCGAGTAGGATCGTAAACTCGTATGATCTTGCGATTTTCAGAGGGAAGCTCGAGCAAACGCAGAGGGAGGATCGCTCCCGGATCGTGCATTTGAACGCTAATCGGACGGATCGTCGATCCGTTTTGATCCCAGCCTGGGAAAAAAAACCAGACGCTCGCGGGTCGGGTTCGTGGCTGCTGCTCTTCGCCGCTGCTCATCACCGTCGCTGCTCTTCGTGGCTAGTCGTCGCCGCTCCTCATCGTCGTTGGACTGTTGATAGTGGCTGGTCTCTGGTGCGTCCCATGTTCGCATGTTGATGATGTTGTGTTCCATCAAGAGAAAAGAAAAAAAAAAAAGAAGAGGAAGAAGAAGAAGCAGTGAAGCACGCGCAGCTGCAGGAGAGGGAGAAGAAAATGAGTGAGGCGCAGCCGCAGCGCAGATACAAATTAGGTTAGGTTTGGGGTTGGGCCAATTTTCTTCCTGTACCCCTTTTTCGCTTTTTGTACTCCTCTTGCTCATTTTTTTCCTGATATGGGCCAGATACACAATGTTACTTTCTGCACCCCTTTTATTGTTTTACGCAGTTTCTATTTTACATATACACGTAACTCTTACTTTTCGAGTTACGATCTTTTAGCCCCCTTCCGATCCTCGAGTTTGACAACAATGGTCTGAGGGATCTTTATTAATTCCTCTTTTTTTTTAAGATCCTGTATTGGGACACTTCAATTATAGAATTTTAAGGGATTCATTTGGAATGAATTGATGTAGAATTCCTTTAACGTTGTAAATTAATTGAATTGTTAAATTAATATTATTCTAAACAAGCTTCATGCAAGATTTTGTTAGTTAATGAAAGGAATTATTTTGTTTTAAACATTCCAAACATTCGATCAAGTATGTAACTTGGTTGATTGAGAACTTTATTCAATAGATTTATCTTTTTGGATACTAGCAAGGCATTCAATTGATGAATTCGTTTATTTTATGTATATTTGCATATTACTTCAAAATTTCAGAATGAGGTGTTTGGGATGTGGGCTGGTGCTACGTGAAAATATCCAATTTGAAAATAAGCTATCTATTACTTTGGGAATTGGCAAATGGCAACTTAAAATATCCAAATTCATTATTAATTTATTAGTAAATTAACTTTCTTTTTCCTTTTGCACGAGCAAGACAGATCATTCCCAACAACTGCGGAGTTGAGGTGTTGTCAACCAAAATTGAAATCCGTCTTGCAAAAGCTGAAGCTATTAATTGGACATCTCTGGAATATGGCAAGGATACGCTTCCCCCAATAATAAATAGGCCGATAGGTGAAATGACTATTTATATAGTTTATCCTTTATTGTGATTCTGTTAAGATCAATTGCAAGGTATGGGACTTGAGTCCCATGTTGGAAGTATGAGATTATAGTGAGGTTTATAAGGCCTTGTGCTCTCCAACTACAACTAGCTTTTGTGGTGTGGTTCTCTCAAGGTTCCTATTAATTGGTACCTTTTCCCATGTCACTTAGCTGCAAACGAGTGGCACTGGTGGTTACAACGGCATTATAGTGTTCCCCCAGGACTAGTAACAAGGGCTAGTGCACAGCCAACCCGCATGGGCTCAGTGGCTGTGGAGTGCAGTGGAATGTTAAGATCCAATTGCAAGGTATGGGACTTGAGTCCCACAAGTACGGCATTTTAGTGTGGGGTTTATAAGGTCTTGGACTCTCCAACTATAACAACTAGCTTTTGTGGTGTAGTTCTCCCTAGGTTCATATACCTTTGATTGTTGCCTTAATTGTTAATTGAATAAATGAAAACGTAACTTGCTGCTATTACTTTCCTGATGGTGAGCTTACTCTCAATGTGTATCTATGCAGTTCAATCTGAAAGGTCTGCATACCCGTCATCAAAACCAAGGACAAGAAATTGGGATAAGTTGGAAGCTCAAGTGAAAAAAGAGGTTTGCCAGCTCCCATCCC
>PYAF01000142.1:5557463-5583480 GCA_007407185.1 Glycine tomentella | reverse complement strand
CTTTTGGGATAATTTAAGCTTAATATTAACTTTGTGTACTTGTTTGTGTGTACATCAACAAAATATTTTTGTGTCAGCAAAATCATCTAATTATGGCAATGTCTTTGTTGACATGATTGTGTTTTTACTGATGTGGGTTACCTTTCTGACATTGAGATGGTGTGTCTCAATTCCTTACCAGCAGTGAGAGTCGATATTGTTGGCATGCTGATGGATGGGTGTAGTGTTTGCATTAATTTGAAATATTCAGGATTTTAAAATGGATACGGGACCAGATAAATTTTGATCGAACTGCTGGAGGACCTGAATTGTAAACCTACATGATATGTTTATAATAAAAAATTCGAAGAGTATACATCAAGATCAAACAGAATCTGGACCTTACTACCTCATCATTTTGTGGAACATATTTAAAAAATATTGATGAAAATGTAGTCTGCCTTTCAGGAGAAAGAAGAAAAGCTTGATGGTGATGCTGATTTGAGTAAATTGTTCCGTGACATTTACCAAAATGCAGATGAGGACATGAGGAGAGCAATGAGCAAGTCTTTCATAAGATATCCATTCTTTGCTTGCTTTGAAATTCATGCGTTTTATTTCTGCTAATTGTTCTTAGTTTTTTAAATCATTAAAATTTTTCCCATTTTCCTTTTTTTAATTGCACGCTTTTTTTTAGTTGGAGTCAAATGGAACAGTGCTATCAACTGATTGGAAAGAAGTGGGATCAAAGAAGGTGGAAGGCAGTGCTCCAGAAGGTATGGAGTTGAAAAAATGGGAGTATTGATTCGGTACTTAAATATTCATTTAAGCTTATGTTTGTGAGAGTTCAAGTTCGTCTCCTCCCAACCTCCTGCCAAAAAATAAATGCAAAAAGAAAAAGAAATTCTGTAAACTCTTATTATTTTGTGTTAGAGAAAGTAATTAGCTGGGAGAATGACCTAATTTGCTTTTGCTGTGGAAGTGGATTTTATTTTGTTGGTGTATGTTGATAATGGTAAACATGATCAAAATCGGGTTTTATTTTTTATTTATTTTGTGTGAATCACATATTGGAAATATTAAGTATGAGGATCAGCTTAAACAAAGATGCTCCCTACAAGTTCAACATTAGTTGAGTCAGACTGAGGTTTTCAAAATTTCAGGGATTTTTAAGACTAACTTGATTGTTTACTCTAGAGGGTGACAGGAAAAAGTATTCCAGTTCTTGGTCCACTTGTGGATTCTAATGACCAATCATCTCAATCTATTGTTTCTGGTTAAATCCCGGTTAAGGGAGGAAACAACTGTCTTAGTCATTTCAAGTTTTTCAACTAGCACAAAGTCACCCTCGATTTCCCATCTGAAGTGAGTGAAAGTCCTTCTAGCTAGCTCCATTCTCACTCCTCAAGACATTCCCGCAATGAGTTAATAGACATTGTAATGACGAAGCTTCGTTAGTATTCTTGGTTCAGCGATGTATATCCGTCCCATACTAGTAGGAGGGGGAAAGGGCACTGAGTGTCAATAATTACTTGATCAATGTTTATATATTGACAGTCAACAGAAACAATTTAATCGTATGAACCAAAACTGTTAATGTTCACAATCAGAGGAACCAAAAGTCTCAATTAAATTTAACCAAAATCGTGAATTTATCAAATTAAGGAACTAAAATTTCAATTTAGCCTTAAGAAAAACTATCAGGAGTTTTAAGTTTAGAGTTGTCACTTTCAAAAATGATTTACCTAATAATCATCCTTGAATGCAAATAAAATTATCATTCACATCTAATAGTGGTGAAATTAAAATTGTTTTACAATAATAATTAATTTTCAATAAAATATACTCTTCGAGCGGTATTAATTCTCCTTCATTTGCAATCTCAACACCATAATTTAATTCTTCATATAATCCCTTTCATTTGCATTTATTTTAGTAGAATAAATTTTCATTCTTAAATATAAGATTTTTAAAAATGATTATTGTTCTAGGCTTATCCAACGCCCAGATGAGTCCAAAATATCTCAATCCATGTCATCCTTATAAGCAAACAGATCCAACAATTTGCCCTTGATTAAAAAAAAAAAAAAAAAAAAAGATCTAATATCTGCCTGAAGCCATGAACTATGCCTACAACGCACAATATCAAACACCTAAAAAATATCATAACGACTATGGAAAATCAAGGAAACCAAATAATTACAAGGGTTGCGTGGTCACGTATAAAGAATCAACCAACTATATATAAGACTAATCCATCTAAAGGTATGCGGCACCATCAAGTACATAGCTCAATTAACGTGAAATTGTTTCAATTTAACAAGAGATTTCAAATTTGAATCCTGAGTAAATAATTATATCAAATATTTAATTTTAAAAGAAAAATTTTATTATATATAATAATTATATTCAACTCAAACATGATCATTTTCAATATACCTATGATCTAGATAAGAAATCCAAAATATATGCATCATTATTCAATTTTACTTGCATCTTAATTCTTACCCTGATTATCAATCTTTTTAAGTGCCCCCTTATTTGTCAGAATTCAAGAAACACAACAAAGTGCATGATCTCTACCTTATTGGTTAGTGAAATACATTAATGTTATTGAAAATAATATTCATAAAATATTATTAAAAATAGAACATAATATTATTGAAAATAATATTCATAAAAATCATATATCCTATATTTAGTAGTTTTACATAGTTTTAATAAAAAATTACCGACAAATATTTGTTAATTTTATTAGAAATGTTCGTTGAGAAAGATTTGAATCCGTGACCTCTCTCTTTCTTTCACCCTTTCCCAACCATTGCATCAAACTTATATTTCCCTGAAAAAGATAAAATTATCTCTAAATATTTCATTTTTCCCTTCCACTACCCTAAACCATTACTATTTATTTTGTAAAACATCCCACCACTCGATGGGGTTTTGTCTGAAAATAATTTCAAAGAACAAATGAAAACCATGAGACTTATAAAAAAATAAGAATGAAAAACCTTGGATATGTCCGTCTGGTTATAGTCAAAATATATAGTCACTAGAACTGTATTTACAGCCTATCCAAAGATGAAATTGAGGTGCAGCTCTCTTAAGTCGGAAAAACATGTGTAAGTGGAGCCTTGCAGGAATGTTATCTACTGGAAGAACGATTATGAGCATTTGCATTTCTATTGTTTGCAATAAGCACATCCTGTTGGGTCATGGCGGGTTGCAAAGAGGAAATACCGGTCCGCTGGACGAGTTGTGAACCTGGTAGCCTTGAATTTTGACCATGTGATGGCGTAATTATTTGATGTGCAATAGACTCATCGTTAAGCTGACTTAAATCTAGACTTCCACGCATTCGTCCAGTGGGAGCCCAATTCTGTTCTGGTTGCGAACTGAATAATTCTTCAGGCCTAGAAACTGACACTGCTGTATTTCCTCTTTGCTCTCCTGTTAACCCCTGGAAAGGTGTGCCTGCTACAGTACTTAGATTTTGAACCGAAACTGATGGCGTCCATCTGGCAGGTTGGTTAGCAACCATACCCCTAGCTTGATGACTATGAGTAGTAGTTCCAGCCGTCAGAACATTCCTAGCATGGGAACTACCTTGTCTGACAGCCAGTGCAGCACCCCTCGCTGCCACCTGAAAATTCCCAGATTGTGGAACACCTTGCTGGATGTGGGACCATTGGGTATTAGATGATCTTGGTGGGGGTGGCCGGGGATTCAAAGCTTGCTGCAGATGCGAATTTCTAAATTCAGAAAACACATTTGCTCTGTATTGGTTCTGTGGTTGAGTTGGTGCTGACGTATTTATAAGTGGTGCCCGATTCTGATTTCAATAAAAAGTAAAGGGTAAGTACAATACACACAAAGTAAGGCTCTTCTAATGATTTTCAGCTTCACAGTGAAAGAAATAAATTACAGGCATCAATGACTATTACATTATAAGAAATGAAGATTAACAAACCAATATAATGTATAATAGGACATACTCACATCTCCAAAGGTTCCCCCAGGTTCCCCATGACCGTCTATATAATTTCTTTGGAAAGATAAATCAATACCATAGTTTCATTCTTTCATGAAACCAATTTTCTTACTACCAATTGACCTTTTTTTAAGATAAATTTTAACAGACTTACTACCAATTTTCTTGATTTCAATATTGGGTACACTTGTTTTAAGATGAAGAACATCTTAATCTTATCACTTTTATAAGTGTAGAATCTCAAGGTTGCAAATTGATTTATTTATTTTTTTGTAAGGAGTTTTGATAACAGAGCTTGCAGTTGATCCATGAGAGAGTCTGTCTGATTACATAACAGAGTTAACGACACGATTATGTTAATATAGATATGTGATCACATAGAAACTTATACAATATGGAATGATCATATACGAGAAAATATTGGTGTGACACCTATCAAGGAAAAGATGATAGAAATTCAAAAATTTATTAAGGTGGTTTGGATAGTACAAGGTATGCCACTAAAAGCACCGGTGATCAAATGATTTTTAACCTAGGAAAAGGGGTAAAGGGAGATCAAGAAAAACATTGAAAAAAATTATTAAAATAAATCTCATAGTAAATAATATCCCTTAGAATTTGGTTTTAAACCGAATCCAATGGTATTGTGTAATCCATGTAGTTGACCTTTACCTAATGGGATGATTATTGTTAATTTGGAAACAATTTTTTACACAATGTAAGTTCAGCACATCTCTTTGATGATTGAGTGTTTAAGTTGCCATGTTTTCCTTTCAAGGTACCACAAGATATCAACACTGAAAGTTAAGGAACAACATAACCTAGAACAGCAGGTTGTCACTACGGTACAGAGTAATAATATAGTAGTAACAAACCAAACCTGTGTTGCAGTGTGATGCTGAAATCCAGGTGAATTTACACCTGAGACCTGAGGCAGATTCACTGGGGTTCGAGAAAAATGTTGTTGTCTTTCCATATCACTTAGTATGGCATTCAAAGTATCTACAGAGGCAGGGTTGGACAAAGAACTATGAAGAGTAGTAGAGGAATTGCTAGGTAGCAAGGAACTATTCAAATTAGTTATTGAATTTTGCTGTGGTCCCAATGCCTGAGATTGAACTGGGAGGGCCTGAACAGCTACCGGAGTCCTATGAATATGTCTTGGTGCTGAGGATGACCTACCATACTCGTTAACTGAATTCATATGATTCATCTGCATCTGCAAGTTGTTTGGTCCCGAAAATTGATTATGCATGGCAGAGTTAACAACAGGGTTATTGTCACAACCTGCAGATTCCTGACTAAATGCAGGAGAAACAGTATCAGACAGAACAGGTAGCTCAGAGTTACCAACTGTTGGGGTATCAGACCTACTACGGCCAATATAAACTCCAGTCCAAAAGTCATCTGTTTGAGCGGCAACATTTTGATTAACACCAGTAGAGTTCATACCCAAGGAAGTTGAATTTGGGGTGACAAACTGACTATGAATAGATGCCGGGGTAGGTTTTCTTTCTACAATATCACAAGAGCCCACTGTATCCAAACCATCATCATCTTTGGTGAGGTCAACAGTACTAGGAGGGCAAGTAGATTCTTGTGGTTGAGCTTGTTCCTTTTCACAATTGGGTGCCTTCTTCTGCATCTTATCCATATCATGATCCTTTTCCAAGACTGCCTTCCATGATCCATTAGCAAGGACAATCACTTCCGTAATGTTCTCACCAACATTTTTCAGGATCTTTATTTAAAAAGAGAAAAAAAAAAAAAAAAGATTTTTATTTTTCACTTCCTTTCCCGTTCAACCTTTCATTAATCCCTAGGGTCAATTTGGTGTACCCTTAAAATTTAGAGGTGTGTGGTGGTTGTACCACATTAATACAAAAAACAAATTTTTCACTCCCAATCTTAAGGTGATATCAATAACCAAACTGACTCTAGGTGTGAGAGGATAAATAACATAATACTCAATTGAAGGATTAAAGAAGTAAATAAACTTGCCTCAACCATATTTCGGTCAAGACGAATATCAGCATAACAGACATTCTGATTGCAATGAGGGCAGCGCCAGGATGGCCTTTTTGAATTCATATCAATGAAGTTGTCAAAGTCAAAACACTACAGTAACAAGAGAAGAGAAATGTCAGGCAGAAGGGATGAAACAGATGGGGATTATATAAACATACACATACAACCACACCACAGACAGACTTATAGCAATTAAACACGTCATAAAATTTCCACTTTAACATGAGAAGGTATTATTCTAGATACATTTAAGCAAATTTTACTATTTTAGTACTTTTATCCATACTAAATACCAGAGAGAATGGCATAAATTACAGTGACAATTTGCTGCACTTTAAGTGATGCTAATGCAGGAATAGTCACCTGGAAATGTTTGCATGAATGCCCTTTAACAGGAGTCTTGATACGTTTCAAGCTGTTTTGTACAGATAAAACACAAGACCATCAACTTTTATCAAAAACAACATTAAGAAAAGAGAAGGACAATCATAAAAAAAAAAATTGAAAATCCAATGTACTTTATAGATAATTGAACAAATTATCTTAAGCATAATTTCTGCAGAGTGAAGCATTCCAGTAAAAAGGAAATAAGCCACAAAATAAGTGTAACTGAAGAGTGATAGAGAAACCATACTTGCAAGACAAAGAAAACTTCAAAAGATGATACCTAATGGCTTAATGCTAAAATTCAATGTTAAAATTTTAAACTACAAGAATAGTATGAAACGGTAGTTAACAACTTATATGTCCAATTAGATTGTAGCTCACAGAAGGCATATGTGAAATTATCAAGCAATGAAGACTCAAATCAGGAAGAACCAATTATCAAGCATCCAACAATATAGTAGACTAGTAGTGGCCAAAAACAAGCAGAATTAGAAAGTAATACATTAAAAAATTAAATCTGAGGTAAGAAATATTAAGATTTTGGGACAAGAAAATATAAATATAATATTCATTATTATGGTTATTTGATAGCAAACATCATTAGGAAAATAGAAATCAGGATTAAAAAAAATCACAATAAGTACTTTGTACACCACGACAGCCGCATAATCATTGTTCATTCATATCTAACTGTAGCCCAATAGAGAAAGGTACCAAAAGTGAAAATAGGGCATAAGTTCCATTAAAGTTAAATACAAAAAAAAATAGCACTGAATGAATAAACTATATAATTAATAATTTAATATTAGAAATCAGCTAATTAAAGAGGACTTGTTACCTATGACTTTCAAGAATGAACACATAAAGTAGTTCTAACTAAAATTCCAACACAAACATAGCCAAAGGAAATCCAATTTAACCAAAAGCATTATTAGACCATCAACATATTAATTGTGAACAGATACAAAGGATAACAGCACAAATGACTAATTCACTCATTCTTCAAATTCAAGGTCAGCCAAGAGCAAAAATTTCTAATGGACTAGATCCAGAGACAGTGAGAGACTAAAATGGATCTCTAATAACAACTATCATCTATGATTACTACTATGCCCAATCTAAAGATGGGATTTCTAGCAACCGACAAAGCAAAGAAATCAAAAGAAAAAGTTATCACTGATCAGTGCCATGAACAAAGAAGATCACAACACACCTTATAGGACAATTAAGTGAAATCTGTGAAGCCCCCTCGATAATATCTGAATCTATATATAGGCAAAAAGATGTTGAATTATCAATAGTGGATTAATATAAATAACAAAAAGATGTAGGGTTTTTTTTAGGGTACAGTTCATCCTAAATATCCAAATTATACCTGAATCAACAGATGTAACAGCAGGCTGAAGATAATCTTGAAGAACTTGATCCTCACGCAAAGGTTTAACACTCATATAGGCAACGAGTACAACATAAGGACCTTCACAATGATGATGGTTACAATACAGTAAGATCCATATATTGAAAGCTACTAAGATGACAGGGAAGAACAGTAGTTTTAAATGCTTACCATTGAACTGACCCACAGCTTGAAGAAGATTTGTCCCAAATTTAAGCATACCAGTCACATTAGTTGGCACCTGTGCTCCAGGATCCTGATTAACAAAATGACAGATAGAAGTTGATGTCACACCCAAGAAAAAAGGTCCAAACCAAAAATGTTTAAGAATGTATGAGCAAATATACAACAGACCATTTGAACATTAGTCCTATTGAGTACTCCTTTTCCATTGAGGAGAAAACTACAACATATACAATAAAAGTCAGTCAGCATCAATGCAGAACCTGTCCACACATTTAAAATGTTTAAAAGCAACCATACTTCACTTGCTGAGGACTTATGAGGCATGCCGGTGTCTCAATGTTATCTGTTTGTGCCACCAATAAAAACTGCAGTTGAAATATGCAATATGACTTAGAACAAAAACCAAAAAGAGAAAAAAATAATAATAAAAGGTGTATTCAAATTACAAATAAAAAAATCCATTATATACTATTATTGATGCGCCAAAGAAAATAGATAGTGACTGAAGGTACAAAAAACACTAAAATATGCTAAACCTTAGATCAAATAATGAAGCAAGCAACATCTTCAAATATTATTTACAACACTACCCCTCAAGTTAGTGAATAGATGTCAATCATTCTCATATTGCAAGTAAGCTGCTAAAATCACTTAGTAGGCAGGCCCTAAGCCCCTAAGTTAAAACTAGGAGAAAGTGTCACACAATGGTTTGCAAAAGGGAGAGTTGTGCAAATATACCAAGCCCATTGCAAATAATTTCTTCCAATAAGGCAGTACGTTTGGTGAAGAATAGGAAGATCATTAGGGTTCAAAGGTGCTATTGAAGCGGGATGGTCTTGCCTACCATATGAAGGCATGAAGGTACAGACAAAGGTGCCAATGGTGGCTGATGCTCTGGGGCCTGAGCAGAAGTAAAAAATAGGCATAATGAAGGTGCCAAATGTTTCAACGAAGGCAGCAAATAGAGGGCACAATGAAGGTGCCAACTGCTGCAATAAAGATAGTGAATAGAGGACACAGTGAAGGTGTCAAATGCTGCAAGAAAGATAGTGAACAGAAGGTACAATATAAGTGTCAAATGCTGCAATTAAGGCAGCAAATAGAGGGCACAACAAAGGTGCCAAATGCAGCAATAAAGGAAACTAAGAGGGCTGCAATGAAGGTACTAAGGTTTTTTTGCAGAAGCAGAGTCCCTAGATTAGGAACTTTGCTACCAAGTTTAAAATAGAAAGATAATAAACTTCGATACCATCTTGAAATATGATGAGAGAAGAAAATGAGTTTATAAAATATTATTTGATGATTCCCAAAAGATACAAGCTCTAACATGAATATATATGATAATCCTAATAGATGAAAATCAAGTCACACGAACCAAGTTTAACAAAACAAGTCAATTCTTACAATTTTGTCTTTAAGAACTTCACTCTTGGTAATATGAAAATCAACCGCAGAAGCTCCATATCCAGGCTGCATTGCAGGTAAAATAATATTAAATATGTTCTCAGCATGAAATAAGAACCAAATCGACAAATCACAAGGAACCACCTGGGCTTCAATCAATGCAAGTATAGGACCCAATTTAAATTTAGGATAGAATCTGAAAGAAAATCCACATGTAGGCAAACTATTACTATTTCAGGTAAAATAAAGTGATAAATTCAAATGCACTATTTCTTATAGGTCCTTTCGTTTTTCCAAGTTATGATTATTGTCTATGGTGATAGTTGCAACTAGCAAGATATAAAAAACACACAAAGCAAAATAGTGTTGTCTAAATTAGAAAAAGAAAAGGAAAGATGTAGTTGAAGTTGAAGATATGTAGAAGAAGTTCATAGGACCCTACTTCTGCATTATTGTTGATATTACAGTACTGCAAGATCTAGGTCCAACATTTATAGTCCCCAAACTGCTGTAGACCTTTCCGATCTACACTACGAAAAGATGATGGTAAGAAAACATGACAATTAGAAGCCGCCATATAGCAAAGAAGAAAACCTAACATATAAGCAAACCTCATCAGCAATAGTAACAAGTTCTTCAGATTCTTTTGTTTGGAACCATCCAATTTCACAAGCATTCTACAATAATGAAAGTGTCAGTAGGAAATCCAAAACTGTATAAATGTCATGGTGCATAACATCTGGATGTTTATAGAGAAACATATTATAGGTACGCAAAAAAGAGCTAGTATAAATTCAATGTCACATTTTGGTCATAGTGATATAGATGAGTCTGATATAAGAACCAAAAATCTTCAAGAACTAAAAAAGCATTCAGATTCAGATATCTGCATAAACTTCATGATTTGATAGTTTTAACACTATAATTATTCTTGCCAAAATAAAAGAGCATAATGTAGTGGGTTACAATTCCTGAAAAAATTCACCAAGTAATAGCTAATGAATATTTGAAAGTTATTGATAGCGATGAGCAACAACATGGAAAAATGAACTTACCTTTATAGATATCAGCAAGACCATCATAGCTGCTTGCGAACATTCATCATTTTTTAGTTGACATATCTAGATGGGAAGGGCAAAAAAGTAAAAGCCTATAACATACGTGCACATCATAATTAAAAAATAAATAAATAAAAATACGATGAAACTTGTTCCACACAGAATGCAATGGGAATAACCTGTTTCACGAGTAGTGGCAGATCATGAGCCTTGGGTGGAATTTCGCCATTGGCAAGTGCATAATCAATGCCTCTGTAAAATGTCAAAAGTAAACCTAGTAAGCAAAAAGCGCAGCACATAAAATATATAAGATGGTGGGAGAAGATTAATTAGAAAGTACGGACCGAGAGAGCGAGAGGCAGAGGTTGTAAAATTCGTAAGGCTCGCCTCGGTTGCCAGGTTGAGCAATCCAAGCCAAACGGTCGGCAACTTTGTTGATTCTGAACATGTTCACCACTGACGGCGACGTATCCGACGGAAGTGTCAACGCCGGCGAACTGTTGTTCATTTGCACTCTCACTCCAACATGACTTCCGTCCGTCGTCGTTTTCATCGCCAACACAAGTGAGGGTTTCAATTTTGCCTCGTTAAAAACCTTAGTAAATGCTCAACAGCTCAAGTAAAAACACTGTTTAGTTTAGTGGTTGGAACCTGGAAGTAAATAAATCACCACCCGAGAAAATCCGGTCGGGTTCATATATTTTGGTCGGAGTACAACTTGGCTAACGAAGGAAAAGTCAATTCGGATCGGGTTTCCGGCAACCCAAGAGGTTCAAGTGCAGCGAGGGCACGAAAACAAAAATCACAGATATGTGCCTCTTCTCTTCTACTACAAAATCCATTCGGGTTCTATAAATTGAACCCGTACCCGACTTGATTAGTCTCGGATTGCCCACATCAGAAATACCTTTGATCCGCAAAATCAGTCAAGTAGAATCTATTTTTGTCGGGTTGAATTGGTTAACCAGTTAGTTCAACACGGGTTTATCCATAATTATAATTTTTTTTATGAATTAAATATGATATTTGAGTTTATAACACTCATACACATTTTGTTTATAGTAATATCATTTTTTTATTATTTTAATTTTTTTAATTTATTGTAATAATAACATATTTTGTATGTATGATACAAAATTTTGCATGGTAAAATTAAATTAAAAATAAATAAATAGGTAAAATATACTATCTGTAAATAAAAAAACTAAGCTAAATTATATTATATATTTTTAGTTTTTATAAGGAAGATATAATTATAAAAATCAAATCTAATAAAAAAAACAATAATGTAAATCTATGCATAATATAATGTGATTAAGTAGCATTTGACAAAGAGGATCTTTGTGGTAAAAATGAAATTCCCTCTAGTCCGGCGGAGACAGTAGAGTTATGGTGGGGCCACCACCCCTAAAATTTTATTAATATAAACTTTATTATATATATTAAAAATTAAAAAAATAATTTGATAATAAAAAAATATTATATTACATAATATAGTAGGATATAATATTTTTAATATTATATTAAAAAATAGGATAAAATCTTTTTGAGATTGTATTACATAATATAATATAAATCTTTAAGATTACATTGTATAATAAGATAAAATATTTTTAAGATTGTATTCAAAAATAGGATTGAATATTTTTTAATATTGTATTCAAAAATATGATAGAATATTTTTAAGATTGTATTGCATAATATAAAATATTTTTAAGATTGTATCGCATAATATAAAATATCTTTAAGATTGTATTGCATAATATGATAAAATATTTTTAGGATTTCATTCAAAAATTGGTTAAAACATATGCTTAAATTAGTATAAATAGAAACATATTTTTGTGTTGATAGTATGTATTTAATTCCAAATAATACTAGAGTTTTAGATAGTTGCATCATTGAGAGAATTGTTATAAGATAATACAGAAGTGTTTGACAAATATGACTTTTAACTCTCCATCAGAATTTAAAAGGTACTTATTTATTATCATAGTGGAGTTATCCATTGGATTGATTATCCAATTTGGAGGTTGTTATTTTTTATCCAATTGAGTTTTCCACGCTAAAACTGATTGTATCTTCTTTTATCTCTTATCTTATCTCTGTATTATTACTTTGAGTTTGATTATAAATTATGAATTATTTTATTAAGACTCACTAGATTTTGTGAGTTTATTCATCAACTCACCCTATTTACAATTTGTCTATATGTGGTTTGCGATTTGCATATTTTTGTATATTATATTTGTATTGTTTTCAAAGTACTTTTATTTATCATATAATTCTTTTTTATGTTCGTCCCCTCTCAATAAAATTTTTGGCTCCACCATCGCTCTAGTCCACTCGACTTTCTATTAAGTCAACGTAAGAATGTGTTGGAACGGATTGCACTCCCTCCGTCGGAGGACTTGGAGTCTTTGCTCCTAGATGTGTCCAAGCTTGCTGTTTCCACAAGGAATAGTAATAATCTACGTTCAGTTATGTCAACCTTTCCATGGTCACATGCTTTTGGAAGTCATTCTAGAAATAATTCATATGCAGCTAAGTTATCAAGAAGTAGAAGCACATGCCAAGGTAAATGTGCAAGGATAAGAGAGGAGTAATTGCTAGCTATACTGATATTGATCGTGGTTGTTTCACAAACCTTGATTCGGTCAGTTATATATGATCAGAGACTTGTTCCTTCAACTGGCAGTTCAAATAGTGAAGTTTGCCTCATCTCCCGTTACAAATTCTAAAGATTCTGAGTTTGCTGCAGGTACAATATTTTCCTTGGCTACCTGAATTTCTGTTACTTATTATATCTAATTTATTCTCCCTTTCCTTCACCCTTCGGCCTTCGCCCTGTCTAATGTTATTGAGTAAAACACATCTTTTGCATATTGCCACACTTTTTGATCCAATATTGACCGGGGACGAGCCCCTACTTCCATAGGTCCTTGGTTTGACCTCCCGTCTGACTATCTCTGTGCATCAGTTGTCCTTTTTTTTATGCTCTTTTCCTTGATTGGTGTCACAGCTAGGACTGTGATGGGACCACGAAAAAATGAAAATAAAAAATAGGGAGTTATCATTCATGTTTATTAAGGGAAAACATAAGAACACTTAAAAAGAAGATAGTCTTCAAAACTAAATTTTGGCTTCGAATATTGTTTTCTTTTTAAGGATTTTCCAATGATTTCCCTCAAGAAACCTAGGTGTTGACTCCATATTTTTTTTAATTTTTCTGTCGGGCAAAGTGCACCTTCAGGATAAATCAATTGGAATCTTCCTTTAAGTGACCTCCATCATGAAATGTGTTTGTCGCAAATTGTATTTTGAAACTTATAATCTGGCGGCATGAATAGTTAGGATCAGATTTAAGCCTGATCTCTTTTAACGTTTTTGTGGTATAAATAATTTGATGAAGTTGCAAGTAGATATAGGTTTCTGTCTTCTCCCCTGCACTGCTTACTATTTTGGTCTGACAGATGCACACTGTCCAAGATTATTAGAGGCGGTACAAAGTCTGTCTGACATTGCAACTTACCCATCGAGACTGAACCCATATGGAATTATTAGATTGCAGAAGAAAACTTCACAGAAGACCATGAAAGGTAAAATATTTAATCCAACTACAAAACTTGAAGAAATGCCTTCAACACCGACTTCAGTGGTTGGATCCAACCTGGTGGCCAGAAGTGTCAACCAAATAATTCTTACAAAGAAGCCAAGAGTTTCCATAGTCGAGAATAAAAATGGTGCTCATTCCAATAATGTTAAGAAAGGACCCTGTACATAGCCTTTTCAAAATCAAGTATACTGTTACACAGTAAACTGGTCAGGGACTCGATTAAAGGAATCAAACATTCAGCTGCTAGGATTTTGGATGAGGTTATGTTGGTCAATACTCGATTTACTGAAAATAGGATTTACTGATTGCAAACGGGGAAAGGACAAGTGAGATTGAGCAAGCATTATCTAATGAAGAAACCTCTACTGCTGACAGCTGTTGTGATTACCAAATGAAAGCTAGGTTCTTAGTATAGGCTGCTTTGTATATATTATTATTGTTGCAAAGGTTAATTTTCAAAAACTTGTTTCAAATGTTGTAATTTAAATATAGGTGTACAAAACACCATTATTCTTTGCTCACTGTACAGCATCTGAGGCAACAATAGCAAGCAAAGTTCTAGATTTCTATCTCTCTTTTTGCGCGTGCTTATGTAGGACGACTTTATGCCATATGCCGCGTCTGTAATTATTTTAATTGGGTAAACTTCTACTCTGCTTAGTGCGGGAGTGACTTACAGTAGTGTGGTGCCCCATGTGTGGGTAATTTGGTCATTACGAATAGATTAGAGATTAGAGATGTGACCTAAACTTTTAGTAGAACGCACAATGAAATTCATTCTAGATGAAAAGAGGAAATTAGTATAAACCATTGTTAAAAGGTACTGTCAACTCGGTAGAAACGGACGTTTTTACGTTTTTGGGCCAAAAATCATGTTAAAATGGTGGTTAAAACAGAAAATGGATTGACTTGATTGAAACAACGAGTCAACTCGATAAATTCGGTTGACTCAACGAGTTTATCGAGTTGATTCAGTGTTTTTTTTTTAAAAAAAAAGGTTAAAAACGCGTAAAGGCATGCATTTTTTACACATCGACAGGCAACAACTTTTCCCTGGGTGTGCGGCGCGCTGGTCTTCCTACTTCATCTACGGTCTGCTCTGCTGCTTTGTTTTCCTTCTCCGTCATCTTCCTTCTCCATCGACAGTGCTGCTTCGTCTGCTGCTTGTAGTGGTGCTTCCTTTCTTGGTGGCACTGCATCTTCATTCTAGCTTCATCCATCATCATCACTCATAAGGTAATATGGCTGGAACATGCTTCATCTATTTTTCCTTTTTCTTTTCTTTTATTCTACCCTTTTTTTGTGAATTTTCCTTTTGCCAATTGATTCATTTTTTATGTATTGATTTTTTTGGGATTATTGATTTATTTTTTATGTATTATTTTTTTTTGTATCTATTATTTTTTGACTGAAATGATTTTTCTGAACTTTGATTAGATATTAGTTTGAAATCATATGACTTCATCTTCATATGATTTTTTTATTAAGATAACTTATATATTGATGTATTTTAGTTATATATATATATTGGATATTTATTTATTTTTGTGTATCTAGTAAATTTTTAGTTTATTTTTCATGTTTTTACGTTTTTACTCACCCACACCGTTTATAGATTTATAGATTGACACTATATTTTAACAACATTGGTATAAACGAGTCGAATTCAAAAGATATGATTTGAGAAATTGAATATGGCTTAAACTATAAACCTTCATCCTTTATTTATAATCTCTCGTGACCACGATTATCAAAACTTTGAAAATATATTACTTCACCTGATCAAAATTTTAACAATACACACGAAGTAGAAAGATTATATATATATATATATATATACACACACATACGTAATGAAAAAGTCTCAAGTAAACATTTGATCGAGGAGTAAGACAAGTGCCATGGCAAAGGCAGGATCAAAGCCAGGGTGCACAATCAACTGAAAAATCTCTATCCCAAAAGAGACATTTTTGGTGTTAGCTTCCTTCCTCTTGATTTCGGCCACGACCCTTCTGCACTCATCCAACACCTTACACGTTCGATGTGCGTAGGAACCCTCTATGGTAAACGCCGTACACCGTTTATCTGAATGTGAAGAAGCTCCACGGTACACGTAGGCCTGAACGTTGGTGTTGTCATGTAAAATATTCACATGCTTCCTTACACAACAAATTGGACTCTTTGATGACTTCGACAAGTTACTACTCCTCCTAGTCCTCGTACGCATGTTATTAATATTGTTCCCCACTTCCCCTTCATACACAAACCAGCTATCTAACAATCCAAGCCTCTGCACATCGTCAACCATAAACTATTTTATTAATAAACTATATATTACTTTTCGTTATGTAGATAGGTATATATATTTTTATATAAACAAATTAAAAAGAAAGAAGAAAAAGTAAAGGAGTGATAAAAGATAACATAAAGAATATATAATGAAGAGATAGATATACCCTGCGGCGGCACATGGTGAGGATAGATTTTCCTGAGGCATCCATAAGAGTGACTTCGTTGGGTCGACCAATATAATTGTCGACACGATACACCAAATTTCCATAAGAATCAATCACCGTGAATCCATTGCAACTCATTAGCAAGGATTTTCTCCAAACTGTTAGGGATGTGTACAACTTTTCTGCTGCCTTGTTTTTCTCCTCATCATCATGCTCACGCTCTTGTTCCTCGTGCACCGCTCTTGACAGGGATTTGAGTCTTGGAAACACCCTCATCTCTTTCTCTCGGTCTGATCTTAATCGAATCCACACTCTCTTACTTTCTAGTTTCTACCTTGCTAGCTAGATTCTCTGTCTTAATTAGTTTAAACGGGGCCATGGGACATATTTATACACTATATTATTTTCTCTGACAATGTACGTCTTCAAAATAAAGATAATAAAAGAATGCTTTAGTTGGTTTCCAATTCTGCTGCTATCAACATGGGTGACAATATGACATGTTGACATACCAACTCTTATAAGCACACACACTCTTTCTTTCTTGGAGGAGCACGTATCATTGTATAGGGCCAGGACGTTGACATGTTATTTAAAGACATTATTATTATTACTTTCTTTTTTTCTTTTTTGGTCTTTATAGTAACATTTTATTCAATAATAATATAAATTTAACAGATTTTATTTAATATTAACGTGGTTTAATATATATTTAAAATTATATAAAGTTCAAACATATTTATATAGTATGCCAATATAGACTGGGATCTTCTTGTGTTGGAAATTAGCTGCATGTTCATGCAGTTTGTTTATTTGGTAGTGTTAATTTTGTTTAGATTATTGCTTCATAAACTCCTTTTTAACATGTCAGATTTCTTGAATATTTTTAAAAGCAGTCTTCTACGTATCTACTAGCTAGTATCTTTTTTTAGTTTTGCAAGAAAAGGCGAATTGAAAAGATATTTCGAGAGATCCAAGAAGAAAAGTATTGACATTGAAATGCTTCAAGTAACAGAAACAAATGTTGGGGAAAGGCGACGCGTGGCTAATTTGCATTAAAGGTCGATCTAGAAGGATTCCAAAACTCTACTGGTATACATTTTTTATTCAAGATTTGGGCTTCTTATTTTCCTATAGTTACGTCTATACATAGACTACTATATGCAGATTAATTTTTGAGAAAGAGCAGGCGGAAGCCAACAAGTGAGCGACATTCTAGAGGGAGGACTGACTAGTGACTACCGATGGGTAGAGAGAGTCATCAAAAGAAAATTTGTTATTGGTTAAGGAAAATATTAACAGATATTTTTAGGATATTATTGTTTAAAAAATATGAATAATTAGTTAAGCAGAAAGTAGAAATGGCCTACCAGCCAGTGGTGTGGTCTTTCAATTGGTCAAGCAGCTGAAACTTGTTGTGGTCTGTGGTCATATGGTGTGTGCTGCCATTAAAAGCATAGGAGACTAATTGGTTTGACCAAAAACGGTGAGGGGATCTCATTGATATAAATCATGTTTAATTATACCTATTTTTTTCTGTTTCTTTTGTGTATCTTGATTTTATAAAGTTAATTTTAAGCTTCTTTTTTTTTAAAATAAACAAAATTAGTTTCATTGGTAATTTTCTAGATCTCTTACCAATTAAAACCATCAAAAACTCATTTTTCCTTTAATTTTTTATAACTCACCTATTAAATATCAAATTTAATCTAAAATAAAACTAAAAAAAGTGGGATATACAGCAGCAAAATGAATCAGTTGCTTTTCATTGATTTAATTAATACACCGATTTTTTTTTTTTAATTCAAGTGGATGAAAATAAGGCTAGATTGTATCTTCCAGTGGGAACCAGATAAAAAGATATGATCCAATAAGATAATTTCCTTGAAATTGGATGCCAGTCCCATGTATGGGAAAGCTGAGGGTGGTGGCCAACATGAGCATGCATGCTAGCTAAGAAGTAAGAATGATAGCTAGCATTATATTTCTTCCTGTCATTAATAATACTAATTAATTGTGCTTTATTTGAAGATTAAGCTTGGTAAGATTAGATATGGAGAGGAGGTGATGTGATGTAGATTAGTAGATAGGAAATCTAATGTCCTGTACCACGCATCATCATCTGCAGTCACTTGTGTGGACTTGTCCTCAGATTTCAAACACGGCTTTTCTCTTTTTGTGGTTAAATATAACAAGAGCCAGAGCTTTCCACCGACCCGTGCCGCATTTGGGTACGCTTTTATGCCTATTGCCTAGTCTCACTAGTCTTTTTCCCAGCCCCGTCATCTCCCCAAAAGGATTAGATATAGTTTCAGATCTGTGTTAATTATTAATTACCATGTGAAATATCGCCTTCAATTGTATCAGTAGGCATGCATGGGTTCTTAAAATAATCCCCCAGAAATTGTTAATTTAATTTACATATATTATACAAGATAAATGTTAATAATACGTTCTTTTTATTTACTAAAGTTCATTAAAAATTACAAAATATAAATAAAATTAATTAAGTATAAAGTAAAACTGATTATTAATAAATTTCAAGTAATACAGAAAGTGTACTGGTAACATTTTTCTATTGTACATTTGTACAAACATGACAATCATCTTGTTTGTTTGCTATGCTGGCAAAAGAGTGTGTGCGGCACTATATTTTTCCTTAATTGTTTTTGTGGTCGTTTGGCTTTTAAATTCTACACTTTAATTTCCTATCCTCCCATAATTAAGGATCCACAAATACCACAAACGGTGGTCATCAGTAGGCCAGGTTGGTCAGATGGGGAGGTTGAATTCAAGAAAAAGATATTCAACATTGCCCGAAGAAGAGTCAAAAAACTCCTAATTATATAGGTATTAGCTGGAGATTGGTAGGGATATTTAATTTGGTGCTCATTTGATAAATACGCATGATTATTATTTTTTTTAATTACTATATTACACCTTTTAATGTAAAACTTATAAATAATATTAATTCACAAATAAATTTCAATAATTTGAATTAATTTTATTACTCGATTTTAAATTTTCTATTTAGGGAATGACATGAGCACTATATATCACCATGCAGGAGGATACGTGGCCCTATTACTACATGAAAACGATAGTAATTTTAATGGGTCCTGATTAGATATCCATATCGCTGCCAATAGTTTGTAAAGGACTAAAGGTCGACCACGTGCATGAGGACTAACTAGATTTTGGAATTCTGTGATGATAGTAACCCTTGTTGATAAGTCCATCATTTTTTTTCTTTCATTTTATTTGTCATTTAAAATAATAAATATATTTTAAAAATAATAATAAACTATATCGGTTTTTAGAATAAAATAATTTTATTTCACTGAAATATCTTTTTAAGGTATCCAATTACACTATTTCATTTTTATTGGCAAAGCAATTGCGGTGTTTCCTATAAAGAATATCTTAATTTTGTTGTTGCGTCCATTCAAGAACTTCTCCAAAATTTTTGCAATAACATGAATCTTTACTTAAGTTCAAAAAAATTTGTTGATTATTTTAAGTGTTACACCTACGTTGGTGATATTTAATTTTTAAATATTATTAAATTTAGCTCTCAAATAACACAGTTTTATATATGAATCTAATGTTTGTGTAGATTATGGGGTTAAAAATGTGGTCAGATACTTCAATTTTATAAGGATAGTTAATTTTGGTGATAGTGAATTAGCGATCAAGAAACTGAAACAGATTTGCTAAAAATGAATGTTTCATTGAATTGAAAATTTTAAATCTTTAAAAATATTTTTAAAAAACCCAGTAAAAAAAGTTAAAAAATTAAAAATGAAAAGGAAATAAAATGAAAAGTAATTTGTGTTGGATACAGCTTCACAGTCACAGCATTCCTCTTCCTTTTTATACTGACAAAAGTGGCCCACACAATATTCCTCTTCCTTTTTCATAATGGGCTTCAGTCATTCCAGTCTTACAGTAACAGCCCAAAACAATTGAGGGCACATGAACCTCCTACAACTAACCACAAACCTTTAGATTTCGGACCCAATTAAATCTTTAGGCTGAAAATATAGAAAATTGTTATTTAAACCTGCGTATTCTACTAGCATACCTCCTTTTGTGCTTTTTTTTCCCCTTCTGAAATTGTCTTTTCCCAGAAACTACGTTCCAGGAACTATTTCGGTAATCACATTCCAGAATTTTTGGAAGTAAACGCCCTACCGGAAATAATTTTCTGGAAGCTAATTTTGTGAAATGCAATGATGATCGTGCATGATTGATGGAGTGTGACGGTGTTGGATGGATATCAATAACGACGTTGGCAATAAACAACACATGTAGGCTGGATCTTAGTTGCTTTTGTTGGACATGTAGTTTGGTGGCGGATGTACGTGCAAGCAAATTGCCATGGTGGACTTGATTTGCGGTGATGATAGTCCTAAATTGCACATTGTAAAAGATGAGACCGAAATCAAGATAAAATAGTCATGTGGTTTATTGTATCAATTTTTTGTTGTTTCATTTGTTTATGTTATCTTTTACCATCTCGGAGGGTCTCAGTTCTGGTGATCTCATATGCTGATTTGCTTATGCCCACGTCACATAAAGGAAGCTCACAAACGTGTCTTTGCGGCCTAAGCGCATGGTATAATTTTAGACATTCTCTTATGTGGTCTCAAGGCTGTTTCCTCGGCACCATATGGAAGCCGTATGAGACTCTTATCATGTATTGCTATTGCTATGCATATGCTTGTGGATTATTGGTCTGTTTGGATACAAGTTACAAGTGTTTTTCAGAGTTTTTTACTGAAAATATAGATTTTTTTCCAATCGAAAAACTCTCAGAAACACTTATAGTCTTGTTTCCAAACAAACTCTGTGTATATTACTTTCTTGAAGGAAAAACGTCAAAAAAGGCTGAAGGGAGCTACAGTTAACAAATTCGAGAGGTATACATAACAATATCCCAAAAAAAATAACACCACTACAATAGACAGCCTTTGTGTCTAGCTTTTACTTTCTGTGCCTCCCATTTTGCTTCTTGCAACCTCCAATTTTTTTAATATCCCTAAAATATCCTTTTCAAATTATAACTTTCCTCCTCCTCCCCATTTCTCCTAAAGGACCTCACACCTCCTTGACCTATTCTCTGCAACTTCACACTAAAGATGTTGTCTCCATCTACTCCGCGCAGTAAAAGTCATCTTCAGTTGGGTTTTATTCCTTACTTGTGACAAACATTGGTGTTTTTGTTACATATTGGCTGCTTTCATTCATCTTCACAGCTCTGAAGTTGGGTCAACGAAGACACGGTTAAGGTTGGGAGTTTTCAATTTTTCCAGTTTTTTTTTTTGGACTATGCGTTCTGAAAGTATAATAGTGCCAAAATGTTCCCAAATGGATATTCCAGATCTCTATTATAGCTAAAATGGAATGAGTGTCCCGTAATTATAATCAGTCTATGGAATAGCCTATCCAAAAAATAAGAAAATACCATCCAGAAAATGCTATATACCTTCAAATTGGTCATTCCATAATGTAAATAGCAATTCTGAAAGGTATTTTCACGTTTTCTGGATAGCCTATTCCGGAGACTAAATACATTTCTGGAATGCGCGTTCCATAATATAGCGTGCAAGCTTTCTGATTGTGTGTTCCGAAAAATGTTTGGGATATAAATTTGAAAACTATATTGTTGTCAATTACGGTAAATAATTAGCATCAAATTCACCAATAATTATTCATCAGTCATCACAAAACATAACTACTTATACAAAGCACAGCTTCATTGGGCAATTCATCCTTACATGATATCTATCGACAAATAACAAACATATGCTGCGAAATAAAATTCAAATTTAAAACCAATATTGAGTTATTTTACTTGCATGTCTATGTTTGATGAACTGAAACATATTACAACCATTAAATTGAAATTTAAAATCTTATTGACATTACTAAAGAAACCAATCAACATAAGCCAGACAACTAGAAACAAATCTATATTATTAAAACAATTATTAAATCTATATCAACACAAGATCTCCCTTCGGATTAAACAACTGAAGGTAACACAAGCCTACTTATTACAGTGGAAGT
This sequence comes from Glycine tomentella, assembly GCA_007407185.1. Taxonomy (NCBI): domain Eukaryota; kingdom Viridiplantae; phylum Streptophyta; class Magnoliopsida; order Fabales; family Fabaceae; genus Glycine; species Glycine tomentella. The sequence goes on along the minus strand of PYAF01000142.1, from coordinate 5,560,907 downwards.
AGCAGTAAACAGAAAAGAAGAAGAAAAAAATCTTTCGGAACAGTTAGTTTGTAACATTTTAACAAAATATGTCACTTTCGGAATTGGTGTTCCGGATTACAAATATCCTGCAAAATAACATTTCCGGAATGGCTCTTCCGTATAGCCCATTTCGGAGCAGTGCTCTCACTCTTATAAAAGCCACAGAAACCAACTAACACAGCGAAGACCAATCAAAACGAAATAAAAAGGGAACCACTTACCTTCACCGTCGCACAATGGAAGAGGAATGTTGACCTTCACCTTTACTTGTTCGCTTGACCTGCAACAGTTGCGGCGTGAATGGGGTGGATGGGTCAGGGTGCTTGGGTGCCCATGGAGTGAAGGTCGAAGGGTATCGATGTTCGTTTTGTGACGAAAAAGAAAAATAAAAAAGGAAGGGAATGGGTGCGACGCAGAAAGGGGAAGGAAGGGTGTCTTGCGGCGGCACAGAGGATAACAGGGAGTTGGTTGGGGGTGCTTAGTGTTTGCCTCTGAAGGTCAATTTTGTCCACTCATATTAATTAGGGTGCAGGAAGCAAAATAAGTTGTACAGAAAGCAAAAGGCTTTGCGTCTACGGTTTTAGACTTCTAGTTCGTTTTATAAAAGAAAAGACCAATTCAATTGCTGCTGGGATACTTGTATTTTTTATTTATTTTCTTTCGTCCACGAAGTTCAAAATATGAGATCTTTTTCAAGAAATTCAAATTCATTTCTATTCAGACCAATAACATATTAATTTTTTTTGTCTTAAAATACGCATGTAAATCATATTTTTGGGCCTAGTGTCTCTTTTGCCTTTTGTAAATTAAATGTAACGTAAAAAAAAAAAAAAAAGACATGAAATGAAAGGAAAACAAAACAGTTGAATTGCTCGTGGGATACTTGTGTTTTTTATTTATTTTATTTCATCTCACAAAACAAATAAGAAAAAAAATTGATATTAGTATTAAGAAAAGGATAAAATAATATTTTTCAAATAATTAAGGAAAGTTAAATATGATGTATAAGGAGTATCAATGTAATATTTTTTAAGGAGTATAAGATGTTAGTGTAGGCAAAGAAAAAACAGAAGAAAAAAATTATGTAATTTGACAAAACCTTTGTATGATATTCAAAGGAATTTTATCCGAAAAACTAACCTTACAGTAATGTTATTAGGAGATATCACGTAAACAAAATATATAATGTAGGTTGGTTTTGATACAGACTTGCGTTTACAAAGTATGCACACTAAAAAAAAAAAAAAAACCAGGATTTTATGCTCCAATTATCCAAATCAGCCAAAATTCAACAAGGATCAACATAAAATATAAGTATCTCACTAATATCGTTCTTTTACGTATGAAACGTTTGATTTTGAATAATACGCAAATCCAATCACACCCGGTGTAGTCTATGGCTCTATGCAAACATGCAGTGACCAATTTTCAAGAAACAATATGCAATAACCAAATGCCCAGTGCTCGTTCAGCCACGAGTCCCACGACAACTTTTGAATGAATCAATGAATTTTTCCTTAAACTCCATTACGTCAAAGAAATTTATATTATTTGATTCTCTTATTTTCAATGAATGGCCTTTAATTATTTAAAATTTTCATGATGATCCCTTCTTCATTCATGTGCACTCATTTCTTTTGGGCCAAAAAATTACTTATGATTTGTTATAAAGCTCTTCTTCCAACACTTTAATGCAACTATATACACAAAATTTGATTTAGACAAGATTGATTAAGTTAGAACAAGTCAAAATCAATTGTTCCACGTGCTTGACATTAAATTTAAATATGTTTAAAAGTTAAAATATGATTAATAAAATTATATATTATAAATAGTGAATTAGATGTACTAAATTACACATTTAATCTTTTATCTTATTCATTTTTTATCCAGTTTGATTCCTTATTTTTCAAAAATTCTATGCTCTGATCAAAGTCTTCTTCAACTAATTGAGGGACCACAGTTGCATTTTTCATGCTTATTCAAAAACTGTTTTATTCTATCATAAATGAAAGCGAAACAATTGAGTCAAATTTTCGGGTTGGAATAACTCATATTCTGCAGCACGAGTTTAAACATTACTCGCTCTAAAGTGCATCCCTCGCTTTAGATGAATCAACGGTGAGATTCGTGATAAATATCAACCATTGATTTTTTTGAATTAATGGTTACTATTGTACTTTATATTCTAAAGTATACCTCTGAGGAACAAAATCCTTAATGAGACGCTAACTATCGTCTATCGGGAAAGTAGAGATCTCAATTATAAAAAAAAAATAAAAAAATGACTATTATAAAATATATATAGTTTTTTTCCTACCTATAAGCAATTCTTATTGAGGATAGGAGTTGGTGAACAATTGACTTGAAACTTGGAAGTTTGTGGTAGTCTGGGCTTTATACGTAATTGTCTTCTAGAAGAAGCCCACTTATTCACGAATCCTACCTCCTCTGATTTTCTTTTATTAAGCAAGTGTGAAGTTAAGACATGATAGTTTTTTTTCTCTCCTCGCAGTGGCTAGAGAATTAATGAATTAGAAGTATTTTTTTAGAAGTAATGAATTAAAAGGTAAGAAATAGCGGAAGACATATGATTAATTGTTATTTTAGAAATATGAATTAACTAAAAAAGTATGCAATGAATGTTATCCCATTTTAGATTCATCATACAAAAGAAGCTTCTAGAACTAATTATAAGTCTATGCTCTTGTTTTGTTTTGTGGACAGGCTACTCCTATTAGTTGAAATCAACTTCAAACGAAGTTTGCCCTGGTCGGAAGCACAAATATATTCTTGAATTAAAATTCTAAGAAAGCTAGATGGAAGTAGGGATGAAAATAGACCAGGCCACTTATCAGGGGTCTTCGGCCTAGCCTGTTTAAGGTCTGGCCTGGTCTGACCTGTTTATTATAAAGGTCAGGCTTAGGCTTTTTGAAAAGCCTATTTAAATAAAAAGGTCGAACTCAAGTTTTAAAAAAGCCTATTAGGCCTATCAGGCCTATTTAATATATATATATATATATATATATATATATATATATATAATTAAAAGATATAAATCAATCCTTTAAAAAAAGAAAAAAATAAGATAAAATCTAAATAACCTAATCTACTTAAAAGATAAAAATAAAATAGAAGATTTGAAACATTATAATAGATTTGTAAAAAGATAAAAATATATATATATATATATATATATATATTAAAACTAAAAAGATATAAATCAATCTTTTAAAAAGAAAAATAAAATAATATAATATAAAATCTAATCTACTTAAAAAAATAAAATATAAAAAAGACAATTTATATGTAGGTTTGTAAATTATAAAAAAGTAAAATTTGTTATGTTTGTTTTAAAAAGAGGAATAAAATAATATAATATAAAATTTAATCTACTTAAAAAGATAAAAGATAAGAAAGATA
>PYAF01000142.1:5545458-5557363 GCA_007407185.1 Glycine tomentella | reverse complement strand
AAATAATATAATATAAAATCTAATCTACTTAAAAAAATAAAATATAAAAAAGACAATTTATATGTAGGTTTGTAAATTATAAAAAAGTAAAATTTGTTATGTTTGTTTTAAAAAGAGGAATAAAATAATATAATATAAAATTTAATCTACTTAAAAAGATAAAAGATAAGAAAGATAATTTGTGTGTAAGTTTTTTAAAAAAACAAAAGTTGTTACGTTTGTTTTAAAAAGAGAAATAAAATAATATAATATAAAATATAATCTAATTAAAAAGATAAAATATAAAAAAGATAATTTGTTGTGATTAATAAATTTTAATTTCATATTAGAGTGCTCTAATTGATTTTATTTTTTTTCACGCACAAATTAAAAGGGAAGTATGTGTCTTTTTCATATTAAATTTATAAAAGTATTATGCGAATTCTCGAAGTTTTACTATATAGTCATTAGATTTTTTTAATATATAATATTTATTTTAAAGTAGGCTTTTTAATAGGCTCGTAGGCCAAGCCAGGCTTTTAAATAGGTTAGACCAGGCCTAAAAAAAAAGCCTATGATAGATAAAAAGGTTGGACCAAACTTTATATTTTTAAATTAGGCCAAGATCAGACCTAATCAAGCCTGGCCTGACCTAGCCTGTTTCCACCCCTAGATGGAAGCGACGGGAAAAAAAAAAAAAGTAACTGCATATTGAAAAGAACATGCCACGAACGTGACCTTTCCATGTTTTTATTTTTTAAATTAACAAGATAATCAATGCATTTATTGCATATTGACATCTGATAATCCTTCAACAGTGGTTAATTTCAAAACTGTCTTTCTTTTCAATATCAGTGAAGGATCAAGATTGGACACTAAAAAACAATACACATACGTATACTGCAAGGTGATTGCCTCTATTCAGCTATTCTCCCCTGCTTCGGGTGTGAAAAGGTTTTCTGCTTTGTTTTAATTCTTCGGTTAGCCATTTGTATTTAAAATTTGGAAACTGCCAAAACATGCAGAGTACATCGACAAGTCGACGATTTAGACATACAATTTATCTCCACTGATTAAAAGAATAAAGAAAGAGTGCCTCCCTGTTTCTGTTTTTTACCTCTGATTATGTTCTTTTTTCTCCCATTCTTTATTTGACTTATTTCATCGTACAATTTACTCATATATAAGTTGACAACTCGTGGTCTATACGTGTTTCTACAAAGCAAATCGTGGTCTACGTCTACCAATGTTACTTTAGTGTATATAGTTAACTGTTTAATAAGTTAACATGGTAGAAGGTAAGTTAGATATTGAAAACATTAATCATTCTATAAAAATATATTTATAAAATGATTATCTTATACAGAAGTCAAGAAATTGATGCAATATTGATCCCCCCGGCCTCCCCACTTTCTGTTTACTGATGTTGATGTTACTATTGCTTTACTATGGTTACATTATATTCAAAGAAAAATCAAATTTAGGTCTATAATTTGAATGCAACATGCTAGCTAGGTGATCTCATCCCATTCCATCACAAACAGTTAACAAGGGCTAAGCAAGATGCCGGATTCACAAATGCACCTTCGACACATACCCCACTATAAATTTGCATCGCACCAAACCCCATGCTGACGCAGATTGTTGGCCGTGTGGTTTACTCGTTTGTTTTCTATCATTGTACATAAAGGAAAATACGTGAATAGAAATTCAGAAGGTTGGTGAAATTCCTGAAGTCATTATGCTCATTCTCCCAATCAATTGCGCATGGGATCTTCTCACATAAATTCTAGACCCCCTGCCCCCCCCCCCCCCCCCCCCCCCCCCCGGCTCCCCACAAAAAATAAAAATAAAAAAATCACCCCCCCACACTCTAGTTACAATTTCAAAGTCATTAGGTAAATGAATAGTATGCGAGTGTGGTTCATTCTGGTAATGAAAAACTCGTGTATGGCGTCAAACAACTGCAACTGGGGTGAATTTTTTTTTCTCTCCATATTTTATTGTTCTAATTTATAGTGAAGTGGTTGGTGAATGATCTTTTTCAAACGACTTCTTTTTCTTATATACTCTTTTCCTTCTTCTCCTTGCTCCGTGTTGCTTTTCTGCCAAGAGAAATTAAAGAGAAGTCTTATGGTACAAGTTATATACTTAATTTACTTGGACATATGTTAGAAGGTTTCATATTTAATTTCAAAGTCAAAAGGAAACATATCAACAGTAATCACTCGCATCTTTTGTTTATTAATTTATTTTAGAGTTTAATTTTATGCCTTGTATGACTAATCAGAAATTATAATAAAATATTTTACAGTAACAACTAATCAAAAATCATTATTCATTAATATGATTTTTAAAATAATTATTATAAAAATTAGCAAACTTATTATATATAATAATTAAATAATAATATAAAAATCTTTAGTATAATACATTCCCTAATTACTCTTTAATTATTTTAAACTAAACTGACCATATTAATTCAATTTGACCGCATGTTTAGCCATATGTATGTGGCTTCAAATATCATATATGGCACATTTTTCTTATAGCAGTTGTTAGACATTTGCCACAAATATATTAATTGGCATTATAAGGGATCCACATCCACTTCTTTTTTCCGTCACGTGTGTGGTTTCAGTGGCTGCGAAACGGCAAAATCATAATATCTATTAACCAGAATCAATATATTATATAATTTCAATTATAATGTTCCAAACATTTAAGATATCCTGTCAAAAACACTAAAGATATCAAATTATTAAAAACGAAAAAATATTTCATGAAAATGAATGTGGTGCATATGATTTATTTAAAATTTGCCTCTATGCATATCTCTTTGTTCCCCCTTGAATCTTGATAAATGATTTCGTTCATTTCATTCTAATCGAGTTTGCTGTCATATTTTTAACATATTTCTTTATATTATAAAAAACATTCTAATATTATAAATTTAAATATTCACTTTTTAGAATAATATTAATAATATTCTTCTTCTAACTTTAGTTATGTGTTCTAATTTTCGTTTTAGAATAGACTTTTTCTGAGTGCTGTAAAAAAAAGACATTTTCTGAGTTTTTTTTATTACAGATCAGTATTTATTAATCAGTTCATTAATAAAAAATAGTTACTTTCCTTAATTATATTTTTCAATTAATTATTATTAGGCATAACGAGCCTTTTATAAATTACAAATAATATATATATCTTTTTAGTAAATAATTTTTTAAAGAATTTTAAGCCAAATTTTGTTATACTTTAATTTATTTTTTTATCATTAATACATTACTTTTATTAATTAATTTATTTTATCCATAAAAATTAAACACCATATCAAAAATTTATAACATTCTTATATTCTGTTCAAACAATACAACTAGACCACTTAGTATTAATTGATCACTGATTTAAATAATAGTTTAATTATACTTATCAGAAAAAAAAATATAGTTAATTTATACTGCAATTAAAATAAATGGACTGCGCATGCATCCCTTTCCCGTCACTTGTTTCACTCTCTTTTAAGAGTCTTTTCTTTTTCGCATGTCTAAAATATTGACAAATAGTTATTCTTATTAGGACATGCTTTCCAATCCATCGTCTCCGTTTTTCTTTTTTCTGCTTTACCCTCGCATTAAGCTAACGCAAGGGACAAAAATGGGAATCATACTATGCGCGGCTCTTACCCAGCCACGTGCTCTGTGCATGAGTGATTCGGTTATTTGCAAATGAATTACCGATCGACCCCCACAGTTATGAAAAGTAACTACTGCTATTCTACTTTGACTGAAGCCAAGACGGGTAATTTAGGGTCATAATATTCACACATCCTTCAGTTCAGGTATAACACCAGTTGAAGTTTTTCTTTGTTATTTGATAGAGTATACGATCGAGTTGAAGTTGTCTATTTTAATATCCTCTTTCTTTTGATTTGATAAGGTAATTAACTACCCACCTCTATAAGTACGTCAGTCAATTATGACGAGATCATAAATAAGAAACAACTTTAGTTGTTATTAGAGTGACTCTAACGTGCTGGTCGTCCAAGTGGAATTTCTTGGTTTTTCTTTTTTGTCTTCTAGAAGAGGAATTTCTTGGTTAGGAGTATCCTTTCCAACTATAAACATCCAGTTTTGAAACCACCAAACAGGAGGAGAGTTTTTTTTAAATCAGCAAAAGTATACTATTGTAAGAGAAGGGTACCAGAAGTACCAAAAAAAAAAGAGGGTTATATTATATTTATGTCAATGTAGGATATAAGTATTAGATAACCACTCCATGACAAAGTCATTGGGCCTTAACCATTGCCCCCCATTCTCGTTACCCAACCCCTACATCAAATTACCCCTGCCTTAATTTATCACACAGCCAATTTATACCCATCCACCAACCACAATTAAATCACCCCTCACAATGATGGCAGTATTGAATAGCCATGCACAAACACGTATAAACACTTGACTCACCCACCAACAGACGTACATATGATCAAAACGATAAGCAAGCATGTATATATATTTGGATTTGTTATATAAGATTTAAGAATATATCTAATTTACCTTAAAAAAACAAGAATATATATAATTTTTATTTTAATAGCTCTCACAGGTGATTGTATATCTTTATATTTATTTTAGTTTATTTTTAGAGTAAATTACAATAAAAATATATGTCATTTGTTTTTATTATAGGACACACTCCTATTTTTTAATCATATAAAAAATATCTTAATTGTTGATTTTTCGTTTCATTGATTATCCTTTATTTTATTTTTTTTGTCACTCTTTAATATTCTAGACATCAGAAACATTAGTTTGAGATGACACATGAGAAACACATAATTTTTTAATGAATTTTATTTGTTTAAAATGTCATTATTCATTCATTTTAACTTCTGAATCGCTCCACATTAAAGTGATTGTCGAGAAGTGCATATGTGTAAAATAGTTTACATTAAATTTTAACAAGCTAAATCAAGATTTAAAGTTCAATTTAGTAAACAAAAAAATTGCATGTAATTGAGTACTAAAATGAATGTCAACAAAATTTTACATGTCACTATTTAAACATCATTTTCTTTTGCCTTTGTTTTTTCTTTCATAAATAAATGTCTTTTTTTTCTTTTATTAAATTTATTAACCGAAGTTTCACGGAATTAATAAATGAGATTAAAAATAATATCAAAAAGAAAAAAATGTCAAATGTAATAAAAGCAAATCACATAAGTAATCATTGTAATGAACTCTTGTTTTTATTATCAAATTGAAACATTAATGCATCTATATATATATATATATATTAAATAATAAATATGCCCACAAAAAATTATCTTTATCGCAATAATCTAAATTATTTATAAATGTAAAAAATAAATTTCGTTATTTTCCTGATGAAAATGTTTTCAAATAATATACTCCACCAAGTCTATAAGAAGTTGTGGATGAATTTATTTTCCATAAAGATATACTTAATCTTCTTTGTACATGTATGTTGCAAATTCGGGATAATTCCTAATAGATATTTGAACTTTTGAGTAGTTATTATTGCTATGTGACCATAATCAAAATTATTATTAATTATATGTGTATCATTCATATTCAACAATTATGTTACGTAACATTATGCATGTATATTATATATATATATATATATATATATATATATATATATATATATATATATATATATTTGGTTGTATTCATATGCTAAGCACGTGCTAGATTATGCAGAATCGTAAATTAAGAGCGGAGCACTTTAATGCAAAGTTCTACATTTTCCCTTATTGATTCTTGACGTTGAGCATATGCTTTATTTGTTCTCCTTGTAGTATTGGAACAATATTGACAAACATAACCTAGTGGGGATAAATGCCATTGGATTGGTTTAATACATTAATATCACTATTTAAAGTTGCAATGCCAAAAAGACATGCCAAATTTATATGTCTTGTTAACCTAAAACACTACACAAAATATCGATTTTCATTCAAATTAAAAAATAAAATTTTATTTTTCTTCAAACCTTAATTTTAACCATACTAAATCCTTTAAAGTTTATCAAATTTATACTAAAACTTTAAATTTTAAAATCATTTCATATCTTAAATTTATCATATATCTCCCACTATTTTTTTTAAAAAATAATATTTTTAAAGACCCGAAAACTATTTTTTTTTAATTTGAGAAATAGATTATTTAATTTATTCAAGAAGCCTTAAAAATAAAGTCACACGCAGAACCAAACTTAATATTATTAATTGCCAAACAAATGAATAAAGATATCCTAACAAATAAAGGTCAAGTGAACCCTTTCTTCTTATCCATTGCGCCCCAAAATATTAAAAGATATAACTAAAGTTTAAAGCATATCGACATAACACTAAAATTAAAATAAGGCTAGAACTGAGGGCACAATTAGCACCTGTATTGAAAAAATATTAAATGATTTGTATTATGTTTTAACCCATTGTCTGAAACTGAATTTATAAGAGAATAAAAGAAAATATTTTTTACTGCAAAAAAAAAAAAAGAATGAAAAATGTTATGTCTGCTGAATTTGAAATGTATTCGTTCGTGTGTCATGTGATGCTTTAGTCGGTCTATAAAAGCTAAAATTAAAATAACTTTGTTTTCCAGAAAACACAATACCTTTTATGAGAGATAATTTTATTCAACTTGAATATAATTATTATAAAATATAAACAATTAAATACTCATTTTAAACATTAAATTAAATGCAACTACGTATTCGAACAACTTTGTTAACCTGATAATCCCATACCAGTTTAATCCAAACTGTCAGTGATAAATAACTATTTACTTAAAACTTAAAAGGAAAAATAGGAAAACCCAGAAAAACAAAACAATGGATCGCGATAACCGTGAGTGGAGTTTACTCGGCCATCCATGCCGTCGACTTCGGAGACTCTTGAATCGTAGGGACGGTAGGGCCCACTAGCATTTAAGTATTAATCTTCAGTTTCCTTTTCTGGCCTCACCCCACACACTCTCCCTCTCAGTTTCTTCCACTCCCCCGTGTCCCAGCTGCACGCAAAATAAACAAGAAAGAGAGACACCATCGTCTTTTGTTGATCTCAGACTCGGTCTTCATTTCCTCTGTCACTATTCACACCTACACATTACACTACATACACATTTTGATTTTTCTACTATATAAAACTACATACCCAATTATTGAATAAAATTATAATCAACAATATTAATTCCACGTAATCCATGTTCTTCCATGTACCATTAATTATGAAGTCCTAACTTGTATAACAAACAGCGCCTGGCTTCATTTGATTTATGCTGCAAAAGCAAAGTCATTGTCCTTTTCTTTGGTCAAATACTTTTGTTTCGTTTCTCTTAAGAGCTCTGTACACCTTGTTGTCTTTATATATATATATATATATATATATATATATATATATATATAGATTCTCGCTCTGAGCGCGTTCTACTCCTACGTCTCATGCACCTTTACAATAATATCACCCGGTCCTAAACTCTCCTCTCGTAACTCTTCTCCCCAACCAAACTCGTCCGAATAACTTCCCGCGCACGTTAGCAGTTAGCAAAGCGCACCTTATCGCATTATATAACAAACTCATACCACCTTAGATTAAAATATCTGTATATAATATAATTATTATAAAATTAAAACCTATAACTATAAATACTATACTATACATTCTTCTGATTTTGTTTAATCATGAACGGTGCTCCCAAGCACGAACGCCGCTGGGCGTCCGACACCGTGCCGGAGATGGCATTCTTCAGCGCCGGGAATTCACCGGGAACTGAGCACAACTCCGTCACCGACGAGTACGTTGAGGTCACTCTCGATGTTCAAGACGATCACACCATCGTTCTCCGCGGTGTTGAGCCGGTGACTGTCATTAACGTCGACGACGGCGTCGCCACAAGCGGAAACGAAACTCCGGCGTCCTCCGCGTGGTCTCCGTCCATCAGGAGGAGCTCTCCCAACCGGTGGCGGCAGTTCTCGCAGGAGCTGAAGGCCGAGGCGGTTGCGAAGGCGAGGCAGTTCTCGCAGGAGCTCAAGGCGGAGCTGCGGTGGTTCTCGTGGAGCCAAGGCGGATCTGAAGCGGCGTTGGTAGCTCGCGATCTCAGGAAGCAGCGCGCTCAGCTTGAACGCAACCGTTCGGGTACGAAGAAAGCGCTCCGTGGACTGAAATTTATTAGCAGTAAATCCAATGGCGTTGACACCTGGAACGAAGTGCAAAGCAATTTCTATAGTCTAGCCAAGGACGGTTATCTCTATCGCACTGATTTTGCGCAATGCATAGGTACGATTCCTTTTCAAATATCAGTTCAGATTCGTGCGTTTTGCATGTGCATTAATCGGTTTGATTTGTCGTCGTCATTTTCACTCCTTGTTTGAAGAGTTTTGTATGTTTTTTTTTTATAAAAGGGATGAAGGAATCTAAGGAGTTCGCTCTGGAACTATTCGACGCGCTGAGTCGTAGACGGAGACTGAAGTTTGAAAAGATCAGCAGAGACGAGCTTAACGAATTCTGGTCGCAAATTACCGATCAAAGCTTTGATTCGCGGCTTCAGATATTCTTCGACATGTAAGTATAGATTGATTAAATATTATTTTAAATTACAATCCAATCAGTTAAAAAAAAATCTCTCACGTCATTTTTTCTTATCTTTAATAAACACTTGTAGTTTTCCAGGGCAGAGGATAAACACCACTCTTCCTAAATTTTCGTAATTTGCTTTAGTAATTAAGGATTTCACAGATTTAGGAGAAAAGTTGGGAGGTGAAAGAAAAGAAGATTGTATTAATCTAAATTTAAAATAAAATAAGATAATGAAATATTTTTATTGTGATAGAGATAAATATATATATATATATATATATATATATATATATGTATTACATATTTGTAACCAATAAGTAATCTCAATCGTTATTATCTTACTTGTGTTTCTTTTTTCTTCTTCTGTGTCTAATTTAAATCATAATCACATTCATAGGGTGGACAAAAATGAAGATGGTAGGATCACCGAAGAAGAAGTGAAAGAGGTACATATTCGTTGGTCACCAATGAAATTTGAATAGTAAATCATAACTAATAACTTTTTTATAGAGGAAGTGTGTGTCACACTTTTTCTTGAATTCTTATTTTTTTAATAGTTGTAAAGAAATTTTAATAGTTTATTATACAAAAAGAATTTCACTTTTAAGGCCGATGACCAAGCCCAATATCACATGTTTTAGGTGGACGCTTTCAGTGCGGTTGGTGGGGGCATATTCGTCATTTAGGTTAAACATGTTTTAGGTGGTTCAAATGTGCATGTCATATGAAATGCCATACGTCTAACCATCAAATAATTGTTTCATCCTAATAGTTCCGTGTTTGTTTTGTAAATTACATCGCTTTACGTGAATTTGTTTAATCACCGGTTTATTGGCGCCAGCACATAACACTTACTAGTACTAGTATTTAGCTAAATATTTGAAAATTTTAATATATTGAAAAATAAAAGTAAATTAACATCTGTTAAAAATATTATCAAAATAAAATATATAAATGAGATAATTTTTAAAAAATTATTAGATGATCCTCAATCATCAAGTCATTTATGATCTTGAACCACATCTAATAATTTGTCATAATTCTCACCTTGTTAAATCCACATTCTAAGCTAATATTATTGGATCTATAATATCTCTCACTATCATACCATCCATAAATATTTCATTTTATAAACTTCACACTTAAGATGTCTAATCTTTAACATAAAGGAGTATATTGAGAAAGAGATAAATCTTATATCAAGTTGAAATAATGTCAAAATAAAATATATAAACGAAGATCAACTTCACTCTATGTGCTAATTTGTTACTCTTAATTATTTGACATTTTGACCTGAATTCAGTCCAAGAAGGATGGATGATGATGATGATAATATAATCTTTGCAAAGAAAAATAATATCTTAAGTCCTAAGCATGTGAATTTATAAATTTGTGAAAATTTTATAATTAAATTAAATTACATCACTCTTTAAAATTAAAATTTGTATCAAACAATTGACATATCTCATTTGATTTTCATGATCAGATCATTATGCTAAGCGCTTCAGCAAATAAGTTATCCACATTGAAAGACCAGGCCGAGGAATACGCAGCTCTGATCATGGAAGAGTTAGACCCTGAAAGACTTGGCTACATTGAGGTAGGAATCCTCTACAAACGATAAACATATGAATTTAATTATCAAACATGCATGCATATATTTTAATTTTCTAACACATTTGTGTACGTCACAATAGAAAATCTTTGTAAGTGATAGACATTAATGTTAATCTAGTACATGGTTAATTTGGTTTCCATTGTTAAATTTGTTGGGGTTGTTTTTAGTATGTGTTTAAGAATAAATGATAAAAAAGTAAAAATATAAAATTTTAAATAACAATATTTATTATATAAAAATATTATTTTTTTCTTTTAAGCATGTTTAATAAAAATACTTAATACGTTTAATACTATAAATATTTTTATGCCATTTGTTCATGAGAAAACGACCACTTAATTTGTCAATTAGGTTTATATATATACTGGGTAATTAAGTCAATGCATAACCAGCTCTGCTCCTTTATATAGTCCAAAGTTGGGCGAAAATTGTTAGCAAATTACACACTAGTTAATTAATAGGTTTACCCTAGAGGCCTAGACTAATATACTTGGTTTTGTCAAAGAATGTTATAAAATAGTAGTCGGATGCCTTCGTCATTATGCACGTAATATATGATTAACTTGGTACTTCAAATCAATTACTCATGTATATATTATGGGACCATTGAAGCAATATTATATATATTATATGAGAATTATTTTATAAGAAAATAAGAATAATTAATATCAATTATTAGATTAAAATAAAATAAGAATGATCAATCTTAATCATTGAATTAAAATCAAAGATTAAATTTAAAATATTTTAAATAAAATTAAAATTTTATTTAACAATACAATCTCTGAAAAATTTATTAAACAAAAAAATCAAATATATTATAGATTTAATTTATGTCATTCTAAAATATCTCAAACTTATCATCATCATAACTATTATTATTGTCATGGTTTCTACAAAAAATGCAATGGCCACCACCACAAACAACATATATTACCATTACCACCATGATTATTGTCAGTGTTACATCCACCACCACCATTATCGTGATCATTATCATGATTATTGTTATTATCACCAACATGATCTTCGTCGTTGTTGTTGCACCATTACTATCGTCGTCGTTACCATCATCACCACTAGTGGTGGTAGCGACAATGACAAAGATCATGTTGGTAGTAACGATAATGATCATGACAGTGATCACAATAATAATGGGTTGTTGTGGTAACAGTTATGGTGGTGGTGACTGTTGACAATGGTTATTATGGTGATCATGACACTATGGTAGAAATAGTCATCATTGGGTGGTGGTCATGATTGATGGTGAGAAATTTGAAATATTTTAGGATGAGATAAATTAAATTTTTAAAATATTTATTTTTCTTTTAATAAATTTTTTAGAGATTTTATGATTGAATAAGACTGTAATTTAAATTTAAGATATTTTAATTTTGTTAAGATATTTTAATTTTGACATCTCATTTTAATTTAAATATTAAGATATATCATTCTTATATAAGATGCTATCAATGATCATATTAATTTATTTAACCTATATAAAACTTTTAGAAGATATGCATGATTGATAATAGGTGATGGGCTGTATTGCTAATAAATAATATTTATTAAAGTAAATATTTTTTATAATGTTTTCATATTGATCTCTAACCATAAGTTAAAGTAATGAAATATTTTTTTAAATGTGTAATTTAGTGATAAATTAAATCTGTAAGGAAGAAAAAAAATATGACATCATA
>PYAF01000142.1:5510674-5545358 GCA_007407185.1 Glycine tomentella | reverse complement strand
AACCTTTCTAACGTACTTTCATTACTTTTATTTATGGCGCTTTCAATATAGAGTGCATTAAAATAATTTAATAGATTATTATTTTTATTTTTCACTTCTTAATTATGGATTAGACAAATTAGAGCTAACAATTAATGTGTGGTCATCAATATAATTTAACTTAGTTGATTAAATAAAAAGTGTGAATTATTAACGTGTTGATAAGTACCTATAATTCATATGAATAAAAAATACATAAGAATATTTCCCTTTTAATAATAATTTATTTTTAGTTTTGTTTTCCTAGTTAAAGCGTTAAGACGCAAATTAACATTAATCTTATAATACAGGTGAGATATACAAAATATAATTAAAAATATTTATGAATATTAGTAATTGGTAAAAGATTAATTATTGGAAATAAAAAAATGGGAAAAGATATTCAATAGGATTTTTTTTTTACACAAATCCTTTCTCTGTATAGTGAGTGTTTTTAAGAATATTTTTTCAACATCAGCACTTTGAAGAATTATTGATGAGGGTGTTTCTAAGGTCCATATTTCTTCATGCTTGAGTTCCCAAGACGGTCTCCCATTCTAAGGTCCATCTTACTGTTGACTGTTGAGTGGAGTAGCTTTATTCAACTCGTATCTGCTCGTGCTGCATTTTGTTGCTCTGTATCTTGGAAATAATCGACACTTTAATAATGAATAAGGTTGACATGCTGAAAATATCGTTTACATATACGATTCAACCTCTTATAGTTTTGCAACACTTTTATGGTCGTTGTGTTGCCGCAGCTATGGCAATTGGAGACGCTTCTGTTACAAAAGGACACGTATCTCAACCACAGCCAAGCACTAAGCTACACCAGTCAAGCTTTGAGCCAGAACCTACAAGGAATAAGGGCGAGAAGTCCGATACGTAGGATGAGCCGCAGAATGCTGTACTACTTGCAAGAAAATTGGAGGAGACTTTGGGTTTTAGCATTGTGGATTTCCGCTATGGTTGGACTGTTTACGTGGAAGTTCATCGAGTACAAGAGAAAAAATGCTTATCATATCATGGGTTACTGTCTACTCGCGGCCAAAGGTGCTGCTGAGACTCTGAAGTTCAACATGGCACTTATACTTTTGCCCGTCTGCAGAAATACCATAACTTGGCTCAGGTCCACCAAGTTGGCTTACATTGCACCTTTCGATGATAACATCAACTTTCATAAGGTACGCCCCCAACAACACCACCACCAGAAAACACGTTGAATATAAAAGTTAGTGGACGCTGTTAAGTGTCAATAACTATCATTCCAAAGTGCTGTTTGCTCTACAGGATAATATATTGTAAGATCATTTCTAATATGACACTGTTTTCTTACACTTTTATGGTTATTAGTAATGTATTCTTATCTGATCATTAGGAATTTGTTAACAATAAGGGTATTGATCGAATAATAAAAAGTAAAAAATATTAGACGAAAATAAAAGATTTAAGATATTACAAAATTTAATTATCAAATATTATGTATCAAATACTTGATACCAAAATCAAATTTCAAAACATTATGTATCAAGTATCAACATATATATTTTGATGATATTGTTGCACAAGATTTATAGTTAAAACCAACTCCTATAAACAAGGAACTGCACTCAAAAGACAGAGTTACAATGACACCGATGAAATTTGAACATAAGAATTCATGCAAACGGTCTAAAGTTAAAATAATTTGTTAAAGCAATCACATCAAATCCTTTACTATATTCATAGCCATGTTAGCATATACTCGGATTTACATGAAATTCAATGACACTAAAAAAAGTAAAACAAAAAACACAGCAATAAATTTTGTGGTTCCTAGGGAAGGATATAATGTTTAGTTATGGATGCTTTCAGATAATTGCAGCGGCAGTAGTGATCGGTGTTATACTTCATGTCGGGAATCACCTTGCTTGTGATTTTCCTAGACTTGTAAGTTCGTCTGAAAAAGATTATAAGACTTATTTGGATGGCGTATTTGGTGATCATAGACCCAGTTACGGAGACCTCGTTAAAGGGGTTGAGGGTGTGACAGGAATTCTGATGGTGATTTTGATGGCAGTAGCATTTACTCTTGCAACAAAATGGTTCAGGAGAAATCTCATTAAGCTGCCTAAACCGTTTAATAGGCTCACTGGTTTCAATGCGTTCTGGTATTCTCACCATTTGTTTTTGATTGTATATGTCCTGCTCATTATTCATGGTGTAAATCTTTACCTCGAGCGCAGATGGCACCTTCAAACGGTATGCAATTTGTAGTATCAGATTCCGATTATTTAGGAGCATTATCAGAGGTTTTTCTTTCCTTGTCGGTTATTGGTTACTTAGCATATCGATCTCTGTTTTCAGACATGGATGTATCTTGCAGTTCCAATTTTACTTTATGCGGGAGAAAGAACGCTAAGATTCTTCCGTTCTGGTTTCTATACAGTCCGTCTTATAAAGGTGAGCAGGGGTGCAGGGGAATAAAAAATACCATCAGATGCTTCTAAAAGATTAATCAAATTAGTTACAAATTTAGCATTTTACTTGTTTGCTTACATTTGCTCTTGGCTAATCGTGTATAGCCCAATTGAACAATGCTAAAAAAGTAAAAATTGTAGGGAGCAGAACTATCACTGCTTTCAATAACCTAAACGATGCAACTCGAACTTACGGATTTTTTTTTTTCTCTGTGAAAACATTTAGGTTGCCATTTATCCTGGAAATGTTTTGACATTGCAAATATCGAAGCCCTCTCAATTTCGTTACAAGAGCGGACAATACATGTTTGTGCAATGTCCTGCTGTTTCTCCATTTGAGTGGTAAGTTGCCATTTTTGTTGTTCTACATTACTTTTCTCCATTTGAGTGAATTTCTCTTACTTCATGTAAATTCTAACCACAAAATGGAGAAAAGAAATTTAGTACTATACCGGTTTAACCCCTCTTAGTCTCAGATGTCGAAAAAGAAAGGAATTGAAATGATATCACCTTTTACATGTTACGATTTCTGCTGTCTAACAATACAATGTATGTATGACAGGCATCCGTTTTCGATTACCTCTGCCCCTGATGATGACTACCTGAGTGTTCACATACGGCAACTGGGAGATTGGACACAGGAGCTCAAAAGGGTATTCTCTGCGGCCTGTGAGCCTCCCGTAGCTGGGAAGAGCGGACTTCTCAGGGCTGATGAAACCACCAAGAAATGGTACGTAATGGGCCTGCCGTATTGGTTTATCTTGTAATTGTAACTTTGTCCTCAGAAAAAACTATTTATGATCCTATTCCTGTCATATTGGTATTCAATAATTGACACAGTTTACCAAAGCTGAGGATAGATGGACCTTACGGTGCGCCAGCACAAGACTACAGAAACTATGATGTCCTGTTACTTGTCGGTCTCGGGATAGGAGCAACACCTTTTATGAGCATTCTGAAAGATCTTCTCAACAATATTATCAAAATGGAGGAGCTGGCGGTAAGTTTTAGCCCAACAAGTAAAAATATTTATACACACTTTTTCATATAAAAATGTAAACACTATGGTGTTTAATATCAACCTTGTCAAACTGACCATTCTTCGAAGGTCTTTATTTACGATGAAAATAATAATCATGGTTGCTTTCATCCAGGATTCTGTCTCTGATTCAAGTAGAGGTTCAGACCTTAGCACTGGGAGTGCAGATTCACTATTTTCTAATAAGATTTCTCCAAAACGGAAGAAGACACTGAAGACTACCAACGCTTATTTTTACTGGGTAACAAGAGAACAAGGCTCTTTCGATTGGTTTAAAGGGGTCATGAATGAAGTTGCTGAACTTGATCAAAGGGTATTAACTGCTATAGAATATTTATACCGTTAAAGACTTTTCTCTTGGAGAATTCTTGGTATTCCTTTCCATTGCATCCAGATGAGTAAGTCATATTTGCATCAGCTAATATTCAATGTCTAATTATGGACTTCAGGGTGTTATTGAGATGCACAACTACTTAACTAGCGTATATGAGGAAGGCGATGCCAGATCCGCCCTTATTACAATGGTACAAGCCCTCAACCATGCAAAAAATGGAGTTGATATTGTTTCTGGGACTAGGGTAAGCCTTTGATTTTTGCCCTTTACTTTACCCTTTATGCGTTTTAGTTTTGGAAAAATAGAATTCCTAAAGAGTTTGCTTTTCAGTCTTGAGTAAGTTGATTTTAAACCTTGATTTGCTTCTCTGAATTTACTATCAGGTGAGAACTCATTTTGCTAGGCCTAACTGGAAGAAGGTTTTCTCTAGAATATGCTCTAAGCACTGCAATGGACGAATAGGTCAGTCAATCCCATCAAGCATAAGTTTGTAGACATTGCTTTCATCTTGTACTAACATCTTCGATTCGCATCAGGGGTTTTCTATTGTGGCGCACCGGTTTTGGCCAAAGAATTAAGCAAGCTCTGCTTCGAGTTCAACGAAAAAGGTCAAACAAAATTTGAGTTCCACAAGGAGCATTTCTAAGGGAATTTGGACGGAGCTTCATATCTGTATCTAGAATCAACACAACTAATTTTAGCAACTAGTCGTCGTAAATTATAACATATGGTTCAATAAGCTAAAACCATAAGTATAGAATATGAGGCATTGTACATCCCGGCCGGCCGGCAAGATGGCTGGGCATTGATCATACATGTGGCTACAGCTCAAAGGAGATATTGCCCTTATAAGGCTCCAGCAAGTTCAGATACATTACTCTCATTCTGGCGAACCGCATAGATTATTGGCCTATACATCCGATCCGATAGAAAATCTAGAACAGTTTTGAAAGTAATAAAAAGGAATTAGTTAGCCTTCTGGCTAAGGAGCAAGACAGGTCGAACAGGATGTGTGGATAATTTATTTTTGAAAAAATAATCGTTTTCTTATATTTATTTTTAAAAATATACTTGAAAATGATTTTTTTTTTTTTTTAAGTAAATGACAACAAACATATACCAAATTTTCGTTTTCTTCGAGTGGATTCCAGTATCTTTGTAGAATATTGTGGGTGAAACTATTGTTTCAACCCTGCTGCTTCTGCTTGGATTTCTTCTCCGGGAGAGGAAATCTAAAGTCTAAACACTGTAAATGAGATGAGACTCTTAATAGTATGTTGACTATGTTGTTTTTCTTTATGCAGTTGTCAGTGTGATTACATTCCACAATACATTTAAGTTATTTTTTAGTACTTTTTATTAGATCAAAAATTTATTTGATTGTTTAATGAATAATTTTTTTAGTATTTTTTAAATGTTAATTTTTAATTTTTATATTTTTTTAATATATTTATCAAATTTTTTATTTACATTCTTTTTAAATCAATTATAATTTTATTATTTTTAATTATTTTATATTTTCTAATTACTTCAATAATTATTTTATTTATTATTTGTAATTTAACAAGTTAGCTTTTAACTTTTAATTATCAATTTTTAAATAACTTTTCAATTTTCAGTTAATTTTTTAATTAATTTTACCTAACATAGTCTATGTTTATCCAATAAGGGAAATTGGTGCAAAACAGGAATTACACATGAGCCGATGTTAAGCAGTTCCCATCTGTTTATTATCAAAATAATGTCCATACAATTGGATGTTGTTTGCAACAAAAAAATTAACGTGAATTGAGCTTCATTCATATTGGCTTTCCCGAGCCTGTTTACAATATTCCGACTTCCAAGTAGCCTATTTATGTTGGGCACTGCTCCTCCAAGGTAAATTTATTTTAACATGCATAAATTAAAATTTATTGATGAATTTTATTAACTTATAATTATAATACATTTTAAATTAAATCAACGACAAATGTTCTTATTTTGATTTTTTTTTTCTACTTTATAAAAGTGACTACAAAAAAAAGTGGCATATGGAATACCCCATGATAAATAGTCAGAGGCAGACAAATAATCTTATATTAGTGTTATATTATTTTTTTCTAGTTTCTAGAAGGAATTAAATATAAGATTATATAATATTGTAAAAACATTGTACTAGATGTTAAAAACACACTTTGAACTTTGGGTAGCATGATATCATAGACTCGTCACACAAGAACGTAAGTTTAATTTTGGTTACTGGTGTTAAAATTTTATAATTTGTAAGTATTTTTATAAGTACTATTTTAATCTTGAGATTTATCATGATATTAATAAGTTTTTGAAATCCAATTCACTTAAAAATTTAACATTAAAAAAAAAAACACTTTGAACAATGAGGTCCCCAATTTCTTTTGAATCCATCTCTTAAAAAAATGGTTCATAAAGGACAGTATTTGCCGGCATTGTCTTCTGGACTATTTATTTTTTGAAGGGATTGTCTTCTGGATTTCCGGCAATTGCTTTTGGTCTTTATCATTCAAAAGGAAATACGTTCAAGCGTATTTTAATATGCAATTTAGAAGACGATTTTATGCTATTATAAAACTAACAATTTTTATCCTTAAAAAAAACTAATTTTTAATGTATTTATAGTTTAAATCAGTCAAACTTTCAACTCATTTTTTTTACTCCGCTTGGATGATTGAAGCGACATTATTTAGTCTTATTTTTTTTTTCTAGAAACAATGGGATTAGCCTTCAAGATATAGAGATTATTAAGATAGGTTTGATCTCTCCCAACAAAGTTTTATATATAATGTATACTTGTGTTGGTAAGATGATTAATTAAATGTAAATATACAATTAAAAAATCTTGTTACATTAATTAGTTGTTATAAATGTTTTAAAATTTTCAATTTGCTTTTGTTTTAAAAATTCTTCCTACAATAATTTTTTTCTTACAATAATTTTCTCTAATAATAATTGCTTTCCTTTTTAAATTTCTCACGGATTGTTTTAGAATGGTTTTAAATTACTTGAGTATGACTGCTTGATGCGTTCACCCTATCATCCATTTATTATCAATATTCACATGTATACATGACTATGTTAAGGAGGATTAATTTAATATAATTCAACAATTTAATTAAAAAAACTAATAAACTAATATTAATTATTATATTTTATCTCCCTAAAAAATTATTATATTATATCAACACTCCTTAACTATTAGTCAATTACTCAACATGAATTCATTTCAAAAAAAAATTATTTATTTTCAAATAATCATAATTACATTAATTAATATATATTGAGAATAATACTATTGAGATTGTGAATCAACTGATAAGATAATTTCAAGTTAACTAATAATTTTATATTTAAATCCTCATCATGCAACTGCTTTAAATATTTGAATAATAACTTTATTGTCAATATATAATAATTTTATTGAGTTAATCATGGATGTTTATAGTAAAAAAAGACATACAGTCTAGACTAAAAAGTATATCGTCAATAGTTTGTTAAATTATTTTCCTTATGACATGTTAATTTATTAGATTTTATGAGAAATAATTACAGGTTATATACTTGGTGCATTTGGTAGTTAAAATTTTGGTGCTATAAAGCACTAGTCAAAAGTAAATATATGTGCTTACTTAATAAAATGATTTTATATAATATAATTGATGATAATTAAGTGATGTACGATTGATTGATATCTATAACAACTGAAGGGATGCGGTGGTAACATAGAGCCTTCATTAACCTTTGAAATAATAAATTCATCAACTCCTTCCTTGAGCTTCCATAATAACTGAAAACGAACGCCAATTCCCTCTCCCTGGGCTCTAGCCATTCTATTCTATTCAGATAAAACATTGTTGCCTTCTTCCTTAGGAGTTAAGACATATTATATCAAACAATTGATCGATGGCCAAGTCCATACAGCAAGAACGAAGAAGCGGAAAATGTTTCGTATATTTTCTGGCCGCCTTTGTCATCTTATGCGCTCTTGTATTGGTTTTTGCGTCCCTATTGCGCGTCAAGAATCCATATCTCAAATTAAGATCAGCTACTTTCAACCAAATCAGTTACAGCTCTTCACCATCACCTTCCTTCAACGCCACCCTCATCATCTTTCTTGGCATCAACAACCCATCTTTCGGTGCCTTCAGTTACCAGAATAACAGGGTGAGTGTGCTCTATGCGGGTGTAAAGATCGCTGATAGCCATATCAACGGTGGCAGGGTGAGTTTCAGACAAACCAAAGAAATTCATGTTACTGTCAAATTGATGTCCGCTATTGACATTACTTCGGGGTCCTTGAATCTCACCACTAATGTCGTTTTTAATGGCAAAGTTCATCTGTTTAAGATTATCAACATCAGAAAGACCATTGAAATGGCTTGCTCTATGAACCTCAACTTTACCTCGCACGCAATTCAGGCTATTCAATGCCAATAGCTATTTTTTCTTTCTTTCTTTCGTTTAATTTTTACTGCTTGTTAGTTTCTTGCTGTTCTTTTCCTTTTTGTTTCCCTTACATTACATTATTGCCGTACTACGTGCATAAATTTTGGTACATGTTTGGTTACATGTTATAGTTCTCCGAATATTCGGTTACGAATTCTTAACGTCTAATTTAATTTGGCCCACGATGATGTGTTTTTAATGGGGGCCCATATTGGGTAACATAAGTTGACGCAGTTCCGTTCGTTCCCAATCAATTTCTTGTATTTTTTTTTTTATATTTTGTTATAAAGAATTTAATTTCAACAATGGACATGGTTTAGAATTTGGAGTATTAATTTCAAATAGATTTTAGGACTTATTTTTACTATATATGCATTTAAAGATGTGTCTAATTAAGTTTATAAATGTAATTTATGATGTTTTATAAGACTTTTAATTTTTTAACAAATTCTACGAAAAATTCAATTAAAATAATTTTATATGATTAAGTTTATGCTTTGGTGTTTATCAAAAAAATTTATGCTTTGATTTTCTTTTACTTTTATAAATTATAAATTAAAACTGAAACTTTGATAAAGAACATTTGTGCGCCTTAATATAGTGCTTGAAAGTGGATAGTGATCGATTTAGAAGATGAACATGATCAAGCATAACAAGTAGATAATGTATTTATTCAGATTTCAAACTATCTAGTAAGTATATATCATTATTGGGCGGTTATGACGTTACTCGATCAACAATTTTTTTAAGAAAAAACAATTATATTTCATTACATTCATTTCTGAAATAATCTAATATCTTATAAATTATAGAAATTTTTATCGTTTGAAATAGAAAATTTTCGATGATAGAAATATCTATCAATTATTTTTTTCAGAAAAAGTTAGCAATTACCACAAATTATTTAATACATTTATGAGTGGGGCAAAACTATAAACAACTTTTGAGGCAAAAGTAACCTTCATAAAACCTTGTAAATTGTATTAGAAAAAGCTAAAAATAGTAGGGTCATATATTGTACATGCAATAGATAGAGCTCCAGTCCCTTCCGTGTGAATGACAAGAAAGCCAACGCATGTATTGGAAGCAGCAAAGATGGATCTTACGCTTTCTGTGTCACCACGCACTGCACATATATAAAAAGCTTGCCACAAGACTCTTTGGCTAGGTGGATTAACTCGTAGTGTGTTCTGGTTCTAGAATTTAGTGGCGAATCTATATACTGGAAAGTGGAAAATGAAAAGAAAAGAGTTATATAATGTGAAAGTTTTAATTTATTTATAACTTATGTGAGAAGGCTTTCAGGAAATTAAGAAGAAAAAAGAACTTCTGTGAGAAGTAATTGAAAGCGTGTTCCGTAAACAAAAAAGGTTTAATTATTCAATATGTACATTCGTTGCCTCGAGTGCTTTTTATTTTTTGAGAATTGCTTGTGCTAATAAGAGAAAAAAGAGAGATGCATCGCGTAAAATTTGCCTTCAACTAGCTAGTAATTGTAACCTTAAAAAAATTGCGTAAAATTAATTCTCCATATAACTCCCAGGAGTATCTCATAGCCATAAAACCCAGGTAATTTGTGTATGTGTTTGGACTTTGATTTTGAAATTTCTAAATCATGTTTTGAACACAAGAGATATATTCTGTTCTATACAACTTTCATACAGAAATATGATTTAAAAGTTATAATGAGAATCTAAACACGTTTGTTCAGATTCTGATAGTTATTTTACCAAAAAAATAGTTTAGACCACAAAATACATTTTTTGAGACTTTTTTTTCGAAATGAAAAAAAAAGTATGCTGAAACCTCACAACACACTTTTTGAAACATTTTTAAAATAAAAAAGATAATACTAGCAACTATCTTTGGGACGCTCATTAATTAAAAAAATTAAAAAGAAAAAGAATGGGATGTAAAACTATGAGCTCGAGTTAAGTCTAACACATACTTTCCAATTTCTAACAACTTTTCTTCTCAGCTCGTTTATGAAATTATAAGTACTATACATATACTCGATCTGAAATGAATAATATTAGAAGCAGAAAGCTAATAAAAGGAGTAAGAGTAAATAATAAAATACCATGATGAGTGTCTACATGAAAGGATGTGAAAAGAAATTTAGAGATAAAAAAATATAAAGTGTGAAAAAGAAAAAGAAAAAGAAAAGTCTATATATATGAGTAACCCGGCATATGTATTCTCCCCCAAAACAAAAGGACTTTATCTCAGCTTTGTCCTACACGCCAAAGCAGAAGTTCTCTGGCAAAATTTCAAGTTTCAGTTTCTGAAATTAAGAAGAAAATAGAAGAAATCATGGCAAAGTCCTTTTCGAGTCCTTGTCCAAACAAATATAACATGACAGTAGAGGAAGTGATCACCATGTTCCCATCACGCAGAGAAGAAAAACAAAGCAGCAGCAAGTGTTTGGTGTATGCTTTGGTTGTCCTTGTAGCCATATTGTTCATTTGGCTTGTTTTTGCATCTACCGTGTTGCGCGTGGTTGATCCCCAGATTCAGTTGAAATCAGCTAGATTGATGCACAATACTAAAAATCATAGTTTTTCATCAACTTCTTCCTTGAACGTGACTATGATTGCTCGTGTGTCCCTCACGAACCCAAACTTGTTCGGTCGCTTCTATTACGGTAACAGTACAGTGAGTGTGCTATATGGAGCTTCTAGAGTTGGTGCTTGGGGTTTGGAAGGTGCGAGATTGGAGGGTAGAGAAACCAAAGAAATCGATTTCATGGTTCACATGAGGTTCAGTACTAAGCTTTTGGTAGTAAAGGAAAATCTAACCAATGATACCCATTCTGGCTCTGACTCTGCAGGCATGCTGAAACTCAGAAGCTACACAAAATTAAGTGGTACTGTGAACATGCTGAACATGGTAAATAAGCAAAAGACCATAGGAATGGCTTGTATTATGAATCTCAACCTGACCTCATATTCCACACAACATTTCCAATGCTAATGCAGCTAATACCAATTGTTAATGTTCTTCTTTTTATACTGTATTAATGTCAAATCATTAGAAAGTAAATGTTTCATAATGATCATACTATTCAGGGCTTTAATGATGAAATCATATTTATCAATAGTAGCAAAATATTTTGCATTGACAAATGGCAATTCATTACATTCCAATTTTATAGTCTGTGTTGCTAGCTGCTACCGTGGAAAGAAACGATGCGAGATAAAAGAAAATTGAATTGAAAGGAAAGTAAAAAAACAAAATGATTTTTTGTTTCTAAAATAAACATTTCTCTCTTTTTTGTGTATATTTTCTTTTTACTTCTATTTTCTTGGTTCCAATCCACATATGCCAAAGAAAATAACTAATCACCAGCCTTTTGAGTGGCATCTGATATTGCTGTTAACTGGTGTCTCATAGTTCATTCAAGCAGCAAATTTTTATCTTGTGTGACTTACACTTTTGCCAACTTAGTTGCACATATATTACACATATTAAATATTATAACTTATAAGTAACAATTTCATATTATGGTTGAAAATAATAATAAAATAATTATGTTTTGACCCACACTTATTTTCATATGGTTCATTAACAATTAACTTTGCTTTTTAACTTTTTCGTTTTTATATATAACGTTATTATGTTAATAACTATCTTAAAATTATCAAAACTATTATTGCATGTATACCACTAGAATTATTATACGGTTTTTCTGTAAATTTTCTCACATGCATTTCATACAATTTTTTTCTACGGATTACTAATTATATGAACATTTTCTTATGGATATAAAACTCAAGGGATATTCTCTTAAAAAAAATCACTGGATATTTTCCCGCCAAATCGTATTTTTTATCCTGAAGGATTTTCATGGACATTTCAACATTATCCACATGAATTCACAGGTACATTTACTAATGGATTAAAGTTTCCTACAAAGTTATAGTTCCTGAAAAAGCTTACTTTCAAAATAGCGGTCTTAAATATATTTTTTTTACATCAATTATTTTACAATTAATTCAACTAAAATATAGTGGACTTACCCAAATACTGAAAAGCATGCATTATTGCTTAGTCCACAAGAAAGTTAGTGGGTTCTGTCCAATAAACGAGCGTGAAACGATTCAACGCACAAGAATAAGTTAATAAGCTAATTAAATCTTTTAACATAAATAAAAAGATGAGTCGTTATGCAAATGTTAAAAGTTATTTTTCAGCCAAGCACGTATAAAATAATACTTCTCTTTTATTTTTTTTAATTACTTCAGTTTTTTAATTTTATTTTCTAACAAAATGAAAAAAATATCTATTTGATACATAAATACAAAGATATATAGCCTCAGCATAAATAGGAGGGGGACTATCTAACAGAGTTCAATACAACGAAGTGTGTGTGAATCAATTTTTGTAAAATTGATTTTCAAGTAAAATAATTTATGTTTGGATGTTTTTATTTTGAAAGTAAGTTTGCCAGTAAATTTAGTATAAATTTTTTAACTTAATACAAAAGCTACATTTGATCACTTCTAATCAACTTGAAATTTTGAGACAAAATCAACATTACCTAACAATACCAAATATTTATATTTCTAAATCATGGGGGTATGCAAGTCACAACTAGCTAGATCAATCTAGTTAGACTTAATGGGGAGTGTTGAAGAAGTATAAAAGTCCTACCCGTCGCATCCCGCCATAGCTCCCCTATCTTCTTCCAGCTTTGCAATGCTATTCAGGAGAGCTTTTTTCTTCTTTTCCTATTGTAGATGTAATAAAAAAAAAAATATTTTCATTGTGTATTTTTGTTCAGTACCAAGTTTTCATACAAAACGAAAACATTTTTCTATTGTGTTTCAAAACACATTGAAAACAAATTATCATTGTGATTGTGTACCCAAGTTTGATATTAATTATTACTGTTGATATTTTTGTGTGTGCACACTGTTTGACATTCTGATTCATACTTTAATAAAATTATATATCATGATCAAGGATATTTAAGATTTTGGTTATATGACACGTGGGATTCACTATATAGTATAATAGAAACACATTTATTTTGTATATAAAATCACAATACAAAACAGAAGCGTATTTTTTTTATTTTATGCAGTCACACTTCCGTAACAAAGTAGAAATAGATTTTTGTTGTGATAAATATGCAATTAGAAATATATGTTTCTGTCAAGAATATATTTTTTTTTTGTAAAAAAGGTGAGAAAGTTCAAATGTAAGCTTAAAAAAAATAAAGTATAACAAAGCCCATACCAAGTACGGAATGGAACAAAATATCGAAGAAGCCCAATGGACTCAAAAAACCTATTATTTAATCATTAAATATCAAATAGTCATTTCGGCTGTCCCATGAGCGATTGCCATTTCGGCTGCTTTTAAAGAAATTATCTGTTTGAATATAATTTTAATTTTTTCCCCTCATTAGTTATTTCCTAATATCCTTAGTTTCACTTATTATGCACTTATATTTACATATATTTCACAAAAAAAACTACTTTTAAAATTTCTTTTAACCTTTTTTGATATATACTGGACTATGATTTTGTTAGCTAACGTTAAGAGTTTTTATCATAAATTGAGATAAATAGTGTGCACAGTAGTTGGTTATAGCAATTTCCAACGTTGTTATGACTTGATTTTGTCGTAAAATGGGAAGATGACTTACTGAAAAATCTTATAATTATACACATTTACAGGAAAAAGGCTGGAAATTTCATTTTTTTCAATAATAAATAAATTACATATTAGAATAAGATGTCAATTTCATCTCTAAAATGTTACTATCTCTCTTAAATGGTTCTTAAAGTAAGAAAATTATATAAGTAATTCCCAGATGTAAAAAAATATAACAAGAAGTCCTTCAAGTATAAAAAAATCTGTCAATTGGGTCCTGACATTAGTAAAATAAACCAATTAAGTGAGTAAACCGATAGATATGTAATAATCAGGGGATTGCCTATATATTTATATTTTAGGGACTAGATAAGAGAGAAGATAATACTTGAGTAGTTGAGGCCTTGAGGGATTAATATGATGGTTTATTCTTTATTATTATGTAAGAATGAAGAGTACATGTATTTGAATGAAAATCTTTTCATATTAAAATATATACAATCGTTATGATTATAAAATATTAATATTATATTTTAATTTGGCTCCTAATAAAAAATGCTGATTATGCCCTCTTCTGTCATTGTGGGTAAAGGAAGACTGGGGGAAAAAAATATAGGTGAAAACATTTTAAACGTTTCGAAGTTCAATAATTGGTCTATAAATATGATTCACAAATCACCACAAGATATTGTAGAGTCATTTGATTTATGGTATCATCTAGTGAAATAAGACTTAATTGTAATTGTCATAAATATATTTTTTTCGAAGAAAATATTTATTATAAAAAAATAGCTTAATTTAATTGTTGCAGAATTAATCGATTTTATTCTTTCGCTATCCATATTTTCATGAAGAATTAACTGGACAATGATGAATCCCATCCTCCATACAGTGCATGTAATGTCGAAAACGTTCTTGCTCATAATAGGGAAACATTTTGTAGCAGGTTTGAACCGTAAGCACACAAGATCCAGGAAAATACAAGATTGTGTTAAATCACAAGTTATCAATCCTAGAAGCGGGAGACATAAGCTATTTAACTGTCAAAGCGAAATTATACTTTGATTTGTCCTCATCTTCCCATTCGCCTCATTTTGAACTGACGAAGTAACCAGTCATGGATTTATTGTAACCTTGTACCGATTATATTATTAAGTTGTCTCCTTCTAAAAGGAAAATGACGACAAAGTTTAGTATCATGACATATGCAAGCGGTGGGAAAGATTTTAAGGAACTGGGTTTTCTAGTGGGCCCTAAAACCAACATGATGATCAACGTGTATGGGCCCATTGGGCTGAGGAAGGTGGATAGATGGGGGTTCCCATCCAATTTTTAGGAGGACGTGGCAAGAGCCCTAAGTAATTAGTAGGGGGTATCTTTGAGTTTGGGGTCCAAATGTGACACAAAGAGACAAATTGAATATACGACGCCATATCCCGACACACACGAATCGGTGCACCAAAATTAATAAACAGACACAGTTTCGCCAATTCCGATACCTGCTGTGCTAGCCATCACACACATTGTGATTGCAGAGCCAAAGGCCCAAACCAGTATGCACATTGCGCAGCACAGATTAGAACATGGCTCCTTCTTACTTCTCCCATGTAAAATTCCATTTCCATCCTCCTCACTCCCCACGCCATCATTTTCTCTTCTCAGTCAAATACTACTCTTTTTCCTCTCTTCCCCCAAAAGAAAATCTAACTTTCACTGCCCATGTCCATCTCTTTCCCACTTCTCTGACCGCATTTTCCCTTCTCTCGAGTAACTATGATGCTTCATATTATTAAAAGTTTCAAACTTTATGAAATCAACATCAATAATTATTAGTTGTGAGCCAATTCTTTCTACCCACCCCTTGACCGCTAGATCAGGTTTAAAATACCCAATTATGTCTACCCGAAAACATTAGATTCGTGAACCAGCTTTCAAAATATCGATTATTTAGATCTCAAAAAATTAAAAAAAAAAAAAAAAGGAAAACAATGAATCAAGTCAATGGTACTAAGTACCAACCAAAGCAAAGCAATTTGTACACACGGATTAGATTTAGGGTGGTATTTGATCTTAGCCTGGCCAGTGGCTAGTAGCTACATCACATTACAAATAGATACACAGAGATACGTCCAAGAGAAACATACAGGGAAAAGCTCTGATTCTTCTTTCGCTTTATCGGAAAGAGCTTTACAGTTTGCACTACCAAGGAATAAAAAAAGAGAGTCACTAAGCTAATGGATGACGAGCTTCATTCATTCATCTGAATTCTGAACAAATGATGGTGGCCCACGACTCAAGTTTTACTATTTTTATCTAGTTCTTTTTCAGTTCCTTGTAGTGTAAATTCTAGTCTAATCTAAGTAAGTAATAACATACATTTGTCCTTTTTACACTGACACCGCCGGAAGGAAGCAATATTTTCTAATGCTGAAAGGAGCTTGTCTTTGGCTTCATTGATGGCTCACAGAACGCGGCAGCTGAGAAGACTCACACTCTGTTTCAACAAGTACACACACAACACTAGTTATTATCAATTAACTATAAGTATTAATGACGAAAAAGAAAATACAAAATATATTACCAGGTCTGGATGCATTGAAGGATCTCTTGCAGTGTAAGATGGCTCCTTGAATCCCATCCTGTTGCTGCAACAGCGAATCATCGCGTCGTTTCGAAGACACTAACGCCAGCGGAGGAGCCGCCGCTACCGCCGCCGAAGATGCTGAACGGCTTTTCCCCAAATGCTTGCACACAACGCTAAGCCCTGCTGGTAGTTTTTGACTTTGAGTACTACTGTTCATCACGTTGGTTTCGCCGCAACCAACACTAACACCTTCTGGTTCCGCCGGTCCTTTTGCGGCGGAGTTTAAGCTGAGTTTGTCGCCGTAGCGGCGGGAGACTCTAATGTAGAGAGGCTTGACCATTTTCAAATACTTTTGCATTACTTCCTTGGAGAAACGTTTTTCTTCGGAAGGTTGGTCCTCGGAGGATTGTTTTTTGTTACCTTTGGAGCTGAAGAGAGAGACGATGGGGACCTCTTCGACTTTGAATTTGACGGTGAAGTGCTTCTTGTCTTTGTGGGCCTCAGGAAACGCGGCGGGTGTGGAATCGGAACCGTTGTTTGAGTCCCTGTCGTTGGGCTTGGGCTTCTTGAGGCCCAACATGAAGACGCGGAACTTGGTGGCGGATTTTAAGAGGGAGGCGGTGAACTGAGGCTTGGAGTTAGGTTCGGAATTAGGGTCCACGTGCACCAGTTTTCCCTTGAAGAAGAGATCCTCTGAAGGAGACAGCAGCGAAAGGTTGGGATCACTACGATCGTTGCTCGAAGGGGACAGACTGAACTTAAACTCTTTCTCGCCGTCGGATTCTACTATGTTAATATCATCTTCTTCTTGGGTGTGGTTGGCGTTTGGATTTTCATTTGCGTCTTCGTCGGGTACGGTGAACTCTAAGTCGAAGAAGGGGCCGTCGTCGTCGTTGTTGTCATCGTCGTCGCTTTCGCTTGCATTTTCGTTTTCGACGCCGGTGAGGATGCTGGTGGAGGTGGTGGTGGCGGCGTGTGAAGAGGGAGTGTCGGAGGAAGGTGGGTGTCCGAGAGCACCGCCGCCGCCTCTCCAGTATTTGAGCAAGGTGAAAGCTTCCATGGTTGGGAGAGCCAGTATACACAAGTGGGCAGAGAGGGGGAGAGAGAGAGAGAGAGAGAGAGAGTGACTTTGCCTTTTAGACAGAGAGAAAGAAGAAAGAGATTTGGATGGTGGGAGGAAAAAAAAGGAAGAGAAAAAGGGTGCTTTTTTTTTTTTTTTTTTTTTGCTTAATGGAGTTTGCAATAGTAATGGGGAGTGACAGAGGAAACAGAAAGAAAGAGAGGAAGAGAGAGAGGGGGAAGTGGTTTCCTTTGCTTTTATTTATATATTAAATTTTGTCAGATTCCTTAGTTGCAGGGTAGTCATGTGACCTCAGTCAGATAAATACGGAGGGAGGAGAGAGTAAATTTTGTAGGAAAAATAGTGTGCTCTGAACGAATTCAGTAAGCGGGGGTGGGGGTAGTATTGTGTACAATTCATTATTTAATTTTGGAGTATTACTCATGGTCACTCTTATATATTGATTAAGGAATTAAAACTTAAAAAAATATGTATTTATTATATATATTATAAAAAAACATAAAAATAATTATAAGGAGTTAAATTTTTTTCTTCATAAAAATTAAATATGATATTAAAATATTTATTACATTCACATGCATTATTCAACTAATTATATTAGATTATTTAATATAAAAAATTCAATTTTAATATCCCAATATATATTTTATAACTTTTCAATCAATACATAAAAGACCTAAAAGTATGATTAGCATTTGCCTTAATTTTGTAGTGTAGTACTAGTAGTAAGTACCTTACCTCCCGTGTCGGTGTCATGAAATCAAACTGACCGTGTTTCGTGGTATTTCATTATTTATTACTTGTCTTACCAGTGGTCCAAATAGAATATAAGTTTAATTACTACAGTAATTTGATTTTTAAATTTTTAAATGTTTGATTAGTTATTTTAATTGTTAAAATTATATTAATTAAATTTTTCTTCCATAAGTTTAATGTTAATGGCATTAAGTTGAGTACATATGTGTTATAAGACAATTTTTTTCTTTCAAATTAACATACATGGAAAAAAAGACTTAATTAATATAATTTTAATAATTGAAGAACTAAAATGGAACGTTTTAAAATTTAAGGACTAAATTAATATATTTTAATTGATTTATGAATTAAATTGATAATTAAGCTTATAATATGATACTCTTTCTGTTTTATTGTAATTATCGTTTTAAATTATTTTATATTGATAAAAAATTAATAAATAGATAAATATAATAAAATTTTACAAAATTAACTTTATTATCATTAATTTATTTTTAATTTTTTAAACTCATATTTTTAATATTATAAGAGACATAAGTAAAAATAATAATAATAACATTACATTGAAAACTAAAATAATAATTATTATGGGACGAAAGAAATAATATAAAAAATTTAAAAGGAAAGTAAGATTAAAATTAAATTAATATTAGCTATTTATATATAATTGCGCAATTAAAATCAATCTTGTATATACTTTCATTCTATGCTGACCCATGTACAAGCAGCTCCACGAGGTCCGGACTCGACTCAGATTGTACTGTACGATCCTCTGCCTTTTTCCCTAAAACATTGCCTTTTTGTTGTTTTTTCCTGTTATTTTTGTTTTGCCTTTTTATCCAAAATGTCAAATACTAGTTAATTTCTGCATTCCGGAAAAATGAAAATATTGGTTTTCTGTTAAAAAAAATTGTAATAATTTCATAATAATAATAAAATATAAACATTCATAACTTAACAAGTTATAAAAATTAAACTAGTCATAAGATAACGAAGAAATTTTAAGGTAAAACCATTGTATATAAAAAAAATCAGTTTTCTTAACTAATCCATTTTAGTGATTTCATCTATGCTTAATAAAAAGTAATATTTTTAAATCACTTGAATTTAATACAAATTTATATTTATATAATGTATTTCTATTACAGCCTTAAGAATATTACTAAAAATCTAAACTAATGTTTGAAAAGAACATGAGAATAATTCAAGTTGAGATCTCTCCGACGGCTTGACTTGAAGTCCCTTGTGAATATGTTGAACCAAGAAAGTGAACTTTAAAATTGGCCGAAAGGTGGGCCACTCGTATTATTAAAAACAAATGGATAAGTGGACAATAACTCACGTGCCGAGTTCACTAATGGGTGCGGGTAGCCTGGCCCAAGCCCTATTAGAGTATTTTAAACCAGCTAGAACACTAAAAAAAAAAAAAAAAAAAGTTAACTGCTCAATGAGTCCTAGTTATAGAAATTTTCTCTTTTAATCTATATACTTATACAGTAATACATCTCCTTAACTTTTTTTCTTTTAGTCTGTCTCTATATTTAAACATCTCTTTTTATTCCATACACATCATTTTTATTTCTTGTAGTGCTCCCTGCAAGAACTAAAATGATATATGTAGTGACTAAAAATGATTAACAATTATATGTATAGAAAATAAAAGATGTTGTTTTTAAGTATAAAGACTGAAAGAGATTATTTTATAATTATAGGGTAAATAAGTAATTAAATCTTAAAAAATATTACCTTTAGAAAAACCTTAAAAAAAATAAACAACAAGAATATATAGTATTGAAGTTTATGTTGGAAAGGACCTTGTTTTTCTTCTTTATTTTTTGTCGTTTTACATAAGGCATAATTTCACTCGTAGCCATGTATATTGGTAGGAGGAGATAGTCTTTATGTAAAATTGCATTTGATTTCACGTGTGACACAATAGAGTCCCAACTCATTACTTTCCTCAGTTTCCTGCATACAGGGAAGAAAGATTAGGACTTCCATCATAATACCTTATAAACCATTTTACTAAACACTGGCATGTGTGGAAACCTGAGCACTCTGGCTCTCTTTAAAGTTTAAATACATCAATCCTTCCTTTACTCTTTCTGTTAATATAACTTCGTAAAGAATTGAATTAAGTTATCGAAAAATATGTTATAATCAATGCTATAGGATTCCAAGATTTTGGAGTCGGATACAGCGAAAATGAAATTGACATTGCCTTTTCATGTTTGAGTCGGAGTCCAGGTCTAGGAAGTATGAGGTCACAGGGTTAACTGGAAAAAAAAAATATCGAGGTTGTTTTCTTGAAAAGAAAAATAGTTGTTTTATAGACAGTTATATATAATTTTTTAATTATAAATTTATTTGCGGCTACTGTATATTTTAAATTAATAAATTAATGTAGTTCTCATTTAATAGGGTTGCTCATTTTCTTGCAAAAATTGAGCATTTCACTTTATTTTTTTTACCTTACATTTCTTTTCTAATTCAAAAGATTGTCACATTATTATAAGATCTTGTTACGTTTATCAAGTGAGAATAATCTATTTAGTGAAAAAATATATGTTTTATTCATATAGTATGTAAAATCTCATTGAATCAACAACAATCATCTATAGTAAATGAGATTAATCTTTGATTTAATAAATTGGAATACACCCATAAACTTTAAAAATTACCTTAACTGGACAGGTTATTTTCAAAGGCTCAGTTTAGTAAAAAAAGTCCATAAAACCAATGCTTTTCCATATATGATAACTTATTAAAACTATCGATAAAAAAAAAAAAAAAAAAACGAAAAGAGTAGCGACCATAGCAACATCATGATTAATTCATGCTTTGACATTTGATTCCTGTTTCAACGCAAACCAGTGTAATCTAACCCGTCGGTTTAGTTTTGAGCAAAACAAGGAAGAGGCCAAACATACATATGATGCCCCACAAGAAGAAAATGATTGATTGGATGCGTTTGGTTTTGGGGAACGGATGAGGGAACCAAGGCAATCTAATCTTGAAAACACTTAATGTTAATGATGGGATGGGTGGTTTCATGTGAATTTCGGTTTGATTCACTACCAACTACCGTTTGATCTATGGACCATCTACTCTATATTTTCATTCTAGTCTTACCATTTTCTTTATCTTATTTGGCATGCTAATGATATTAATTTGAAGGGGAAAAGGATCCAAAAAGGGGTATAAGGAAAACCAAAACTAAGAAAAGGCTCAATGCAACTTGAGCCTAGCTGAAATAATTACCAATTATTAATTAGAGTTATTGCATGGGGATCTGTTTAAAGTCTCGGGATTGCAATAATCTATTTTTCTATTGAGTTGAATTTGCAACGAAAGAAATTATGAATGTTAGGAAGATGTTGATGTTAAAATTGCTCATGAAGAATATAGGGCATTGCTGCGTTGATTATTCACACTCGTACGTATTCACACTTGGGTTATTCCATGAACTATTATTTTGTTGGGAGAAATTCAATAGATTGATATTTTAAAAGGAAAAACTCTCGTGTTATTTAGGGAAGAGTCCTTGAAGAATATATAAATTAACATTGACTTAAATATATTTTTAATGCGTGTCAAATGAGCAAGATTTTATATATATTAGTCTTTATAAAAAAAATTCTTTTGTTTTTATTTTTTTAAAAGTTAAAATGTTGCGTCAATAAATGATGCGTAACTCACGGCAAGTGTACTGATCGTTCAAGTAATAATTTGATAAGTAGAGTATCGTCTCCACGAGGATTGAGGCACTAATGTAATTGTAATAATTATCTTAAAATTGGAATTAATAAAATAGAAATAAAATTGATTTATGATTTTGTGTTGTAAATTAGAATATATTAAAAACATAATTAATTTTGATTTAAAAGAAGGTTATGCAGTAATGAGAAATAATTGCAGTAAAAGCACAATCACCTCTGATTCCTACTCGTTTAATTGAATTGATAATTAATTTCAATTACTATAACTACTCAAAGGTATGTCTTAATTAATTGGTTAAACCTAGATTCCTCGGTCTTTTTAACCCTTTAATCCTAATTAAGTGTTCTAAACCCTTAGTAACCCCCTTTCGAATTAAGCTTTAAGCTGGCATATAAAAACTTTGCAATCCTTCATCCCTATCCCTAGGTAATGTCAAACCGTCGCTTTATCGCTTTCAGAAACTAAAACCCCAATATCCCTTTTGTGAATTAAAACCCTTAGTACCTCTAATAGAGTGATCAATTCCATTAATGGAATTTAAACTTTGAAGAACAAGATAAAGAAAAGCAATCATTATAATATTCATTAATATCAATGCAATCCACACAAGAGTTCACATTGGCTTTTGGCCTTTACCACAATTAAGAAGGATTAGCTAGACATGATATATCTAGCTCAATACAGATAAATCAAAGAACAGAAGAGAATGCAGAGAAGAGAAGTAATCAAACCCCTAATCTTGGCTTTCTTCTTGAATTTCTTGATTCTTGATCTCTCTCAATGCCTCCTTATTGATGTTTCTGTGTATCTGGTGTATTTTGGACGTCCCCCTACTTCCTTATTTATAACCAAAACTTCCAAAACCCTAGTATCTTTTTGTTTTTATCTTATCTTTATTCAGTTTCAGCTTTCCCGCAACTGCCGCGCGACTGGCGCCAACCTCCAGTGTTAGTGGCGTGAATCGCGCGAGTATGGCACGATACGTGTGGAGTTCCAGTAGGTCTGACGCGAGTGGCGTGGACTTGGCGTAATCCGCGTGGATTTCCAGTTTCAATTGCCTCTTTATTTTGCTTCTTTTTCTCTATTTATTGTTCCTAAACATCAAAATAAAAAAAATTAATGATAAAGAACAAAAAGTATTGAATTTTAGTTTTATTCTAATATTTATTTGTTATTTTATGTTTATTTCCTAATAAAACTAACCTAAAACTACTATATATATCATAAAACTATTATTTTTGTCCCAACTATTATGTGATAAGTGACCATCCTAATTGATACTTAGGAGTAAGTATAATACCGTGCCAACATGTGATTTTTTTAATAAAAAATATACATTTATAAAATAAATGTATTTTTTTGTTCAATAAGAATTCGAATCTTACATGATTTGATTTACGAATAAGTATTTGTGTCTATTGGTAAAATAAATGTTATTTGTTTACTTTTAAATAAGTGTTAGGAACTAAAAATAATAATTTCATATTTTGATAGAATGAAAATCAAAATAAAATGTTATATGGGGACGAAAATAAAAATGTGCTCATATTAGAGAGACAAAAAACAATGATATGAAAATTTAAAGAGATGGAAAACAAAGAAAGGGATTAAAATTAAAATTTGCCCATTTTAATTATAGAAACAAAAAAAATCTAGTTTGTTGGCAATTGTTGATTTTAGATCAAAATCTAGAGATGAAAAACAACGGAAAAACTTGAGAGAGATTTTAAGGTCTCAATTGTTGTTTGTTGGCAGATTAATTGATATGCGTACGTAGAAGATCTTGCTGATAAACATAAAAATTCTGCAACATAATGCACGATCTCTGGACGGGACCTGCACACACGCAACATGCTCAAACGTAAATGAAGACAGATATATATCACAATTCACATCCCATCTGATAAGTTGAGAGTTAATTAGTTGTATAGAAGGGTTGAACTTGTTAGCTTTTCAGTGTTGCAGTTTGGTGGACTCATTTACAGATGACTTAATTTGTTTATAAATAAATAAGCTGGAACAACCCATGCAAGTGATTCACGTACTTGGTGTGGCTGATTAGTTTGAGTTTAAATTCAAAGTCTAATCCAATTTAGTAGACTATATTTTTTTTTAGTTTTGATTTCATCAATAGACGTACAATAAATTAATACTAATTAATGTCTAAAACACACAATAAATAGAACAAAAATGAATTAAAAGTATTAAATATTCATTTCATTGACGAATATATACGTAGCCAATAAACTCTTACGAATATATTAAATAAAAAATACGCAGAAGAAAATATATAGCACAACCCAATTCGCATTCCAAGGACTTTCATGCTGATCAACTCATAAGAAAATGATGACGGTAATCACAATCTTTGGCAACTTTTTGGTCCACTTAGTTTCTTTTCGTATATAAAGTTTTCTGACTCATCATTTTTTTCTCCTTTTCGTCAATCTTCGCTATTGCCTTTTGTTTTCCATCATGGGTATGTACACCAATTGATTGAAATATATATATATATATATATATATATATATATGAAAAAGTATTTTTATTATGAAAAATAAGAATTATAAATATAAATTATTATATATTATATTTAAATAATTAGAATTAAAAATATACATAATTTTAGTTAATCATATAATTATCAATTATTAATTAATTTTAATCACATAATCGTGTAATCTAAATTTATGGATTTTATTTTTTATATTCGACCTATACTGTATAAATTAAGGTTCAGACTTCAGCGTGATTTATTGGATGGGAGAGATTAGGGTTCAAACCTCTATACTTATATTAAATTAGATTTTTTAAATTTTAAATAGTTGTAATTTTTTTATAAAAAAATTTGTATGTAAAACTTAAACACGTACATATCATCAACGGAGTTAATGACAAAGATCAATCCTTAACATGCGTATAAAAGCTAAAATTAACAAATTTTTCCAACTAAAACTTAAAATTGCGGCAAATATAACAACAAAACGAATAATTAAACCTTTTCTGAATTTGTGATAAACCAGGTGCCGTATTATGTCTTTTCTCTGTCATTAGATGTAGCCGTAATTTTTTCACATCTAATTTTGATAATTATTATATTACTTTATAATTTTTAATTATTTTTAAAATTTGCTCTAAATTAAAAGTTATTTTTATATAAATTATATATATAAAATTTTATATTAATTTGAATTTGTTTGTTACTCGTTCATATGTATTAAAAATTTCAAAATATATTATTTGATATAGATAATCTTAATAATTTTTAAATATAATTTAACAATTAGATAAATAAAAATCATGTTTTATATTAATTTATAAAAATAATATAATAATTGTTAAAGTTATATTTATATAATTTAATTTATATATATATATATATATATATATATATATATATATGTATGTATGTATGCGTGGAAACAACTTTTGTTTTGTTTCACGCTATGCCGGTGCTTTATTAAAAGTCAGAAGATCAGGTGGACTTATTTGATGTAAGGTTCTTCTGAGACCTTTGAAAGAAATAAAGACTGAAATGTTTGAATTCTGGTTATTAGTGCCGATAAATATTTGATATCAGTCGGGTGCCATCAAGGTTGTAACCCTTACACATTGCAATGTATTGTTTAAACTAATAACTTAATTATATAATTTATCTCTTAATCATATATTTTAAAGTTTAATTTAATTTATTAATTATCTAATTATTTAAAGTTTTAATTTGATTTTTTAATTGTTTAGACTAAAAAATTATAACCTTAAAATGTTGTATTTTATATTAATTATTTGACAAAACCGATGTAAAAAGTTTAATTTGGATAAAACTTGAATAGCTTGAAAACATTCTTTTATATTGGTTACCAAATAACTTATTTAAAAAATACAATATTTTACATTAATTATATTAACAACAGATAAAAAAATACAGATTTTTATTGATATTTCAATGTATTTGATCTTTTTGTTGCGATTATCTTTTGAAATTTCTATGTTTTTTCACTTACATTTTGAATTCTTTAATTAGATTTTTGTAATTTGTTTTAATTTTGCAATTTCTTCACACTCTTTCTATTTGTGCTTTCATTGATATGATTAGATTGATAATCAAATAGTTTATACATGTCTTGTTTAGAAGTATTTATACTTGTTCAAGATAATAGTCACCATACTAATTAAATTCATCATTTGTCTGATGACTAAATCAAAATTAGTTATTCACTTATTCATAAATCAAGATTTTTTTATCTCACAAACATAAATCAAGATCTTAATATCTATGAATAAAAATCTTAATATTTTCATTCATAGATACTGTCATCAACTGAAATTTTAATATTTTTTTATCCTAATTCCCAAGTCCCCAAATACTAGTATAAAATCAAAAGATGAAGAATATTTTAATGAGACTTTGAATAGAAACTCAAATCGAATTAATAGAAAATCTCGAAATGAAATTTACTATCAACACGCTATAATATTGAATCACTGACCTGTTTTTTTTTTGTTTTTT
This sequence comes from Glycine tomentella, assembly GCA_007407185.1. Taxonomy (NCBI): domain Eukaryota; kingdom Viridiplantae; phylum Streptophyta; class Magnoliopsida; order Fabales; family Fabaceae; genus Glycine; species Glycine tomentella. The sequence goes on along the minus strand of PYAF01000142.1, from coordinate 5,518,798 downwards.
TTTTTTTAATCTATTGTACATAAAACTAAAAGCAACTTCAACCATGGTCATGATAATAATGCCACTTAACATTGCCTCTTTTCTTTCATTGACCTACGACAAGCTGTGAAAGCACCATTCTATGGGTCTAATATAAGCTGCATAATTAGCTACAACAACAATATTCACAGCCTCACGGGCAAAATACCACACGTGACTAATACATTTAATCAAGTATTATATATGAGGCAACTAGATACTACTGGAAATTATACACGAATTGTATATCACTGGCAAACTCCTGATTGCCCCATGGATGTCTCGTATAGAACAAGAGCAACTAGAAGGATGCAGCTACAAATTCTTTCTTCCCTCGGTAATTTTCATAGGAAATAAGATAACTGTTCTTGCTTCCTTGAACCTCCTTCCCCATACAATTCATTCCACTGCTTTAACTCATTCATTCCAGCCCCCTCAGCTGCGTAGCTTGCAGCAACCTGTGTTCCAAGAAGATGGTCAAATCAAATGAAGCAATCTTATCATCATGTCACTAGATTAAATCAAATAAGCAACAAAACCAGGCACATGCGACCAAATTCAAGGTATATGATGGTAAATCTAAATGTTGATTAAAGAAAACAAGAGAATTCTAGAGGTAATAGAGCAGTCTTACCTGACTCTTAGCCTCTTTGAAGTCCTGCATGTTCAAAGGTCTAAGGGTAATAACTCTTTCTTGTTGAACTTCCTCTTCTGTATCCGGAGCGTCTTGGACATCGTTATTCTGTCCTCCAGCATCCTTCTGCTTTTTCTCCTGCCCCAAACAAATGGAGAAATCGCCATGATAATCATAATCATATATGATTACATTAGATCTTTCAAAAGATTGCAAAGTTACCAGAGTCTTTAGTCTCTCTTGCTGAATTAACTCTCTAACAGGCCTGTAAGCAGCAGTTGTGCACAAGTTCTGCATTTAGCAATTAGCAACAGTGAAAAAATGTGTTAGGCACTTGCGCATCAGAAGCTGTAAAAGCATTTATAGATTGTGACACGATAATTAGAAAATTGTATATACCTTGAGATCACTTCCGCTATATCCTTCGGTCATGGTTGCGACTTCCTTAAAATCAAGTTTCTCATCCACCTTCTCTTTCGCCAAAAGAGTCCTCAAGATCTTTTCCCTGTTCTCCACAGATGGCATCCCTACCATAATTCTGTAAACAAAAGATGAGCATTGTAGTAATAATAAGCACAGATGATCAAATATTATTACTGAATTTCAGGGCATTCAGATTGTCACAAACATATATATAGCCTTCATATCTGCTTCTCACTCCCTCGATTTAAATTTACATCAAAGAGGAAACATAAACATAGATGAAGAAAGTATAAATATTGTGGCAAGAACTAGTTGAGATACCTCCTTTCAAATCTCCTAATTATTGCTTCATCGAGGTCAAATGGCCTATTGGTTGCAGCAAGAACAAGGATGCGCTCCCCGGAGTTTGTCATAAGTCCATCCCAACGAGTCATAAACTCATTCTTTATCTTGCGCATGGCTTCATGCTCTCCAACTCTGGTCCGCTGTCCCAGCATACTATCAACCTCATCAACAAATATAATAGTTGGGGAGACCTTGGCGGCCAGCGTGAATAAAGCACGAACATTCTTCTCATCTTCACCAAACCATTTAGAGGTGACGGTAGACATGGATACATTAATGAAACTCGCGCCAGCTTCGCTCGCAATGGCCTTTGCCAGCATTGTCTTCCCGGTGCCAGGAGGCCCAAACAGCAATATTCCTTTACAAGGCTTTAGAAGGCCTCCACGGAAAAGGTCTGGCCTTCGAAGAGGAAGCAAAACTAGTTCTTGAAGCGACTCTTTGGTCTCATCTAAGGCACCAACATCCGAGAATTTTACACCAATCTCGTTTGCTGGTATTACCTCAGGCCTTATTCGCTTCTCAAACTCATTGTCCGGGGGGACTTCCTGCGTGTGGATAGAAAATGTTTGAAATTTTACATATGATTTACAGAAATAATAAAAAAGGGAGAATCAACGCAAAAAAATAGAAAAAGGTTGAGATGATGTTCACTTGCAAGCATGGTTTCAATACAATTTTTAAAAAATGTTTTGATAAAAAATGAAGGAGGAGGCTTACAACTTTGGATACAGGAAGTGCATTTTCACCATCAGTTTTTCCCACTGAAGTTGATGTATCTGATTCAGCCTCTATACCGGGAGCAGGATTTTCTGCCTTTTTTTCTGGTTCCACAACAGCTCCTTCTTCCCTCTGCTTTATGCAAGATGATACAAAAATAGAGAAAAAGAATATACATATGTTAATAGTACCTGGTAGGTATTATTCACAACTTAATGCACATTCATGTCATGCAGAACAAACCTCAGACGTGACTGCTTGGGCTTCTAATTTTAATGTATCATTTACACTGAATTTCCCCTCCTGGAATATACCCAATGCACGGGACAAACTGTTTCACAAACAATAAGTACAATAAAATTACATAGTACTTGTAATTAAAGTTCCCAGTCTCACCTATTGCATGGAATAACCAATTTGCCATTTCTGTATTCAGGATCTTTGCTATTCATTAAATGATAAGAAATTGCTGACACGACAATCTCTTCTATATAGTTACTGAGAACCATTGTATCTGCCACGCAGATTGAGTCCAGGTCATCACAATCAAGATCATTGGCTGCAAGGACTTCCATGATATGGTTCCTGTTATCCTGAATCTGTATCATCTTCATGTCCTCTTCAAATTGAGACTTCCAGCTGACAAGACAAGATTCATCTTCTGGGGGGCTGATTTCTATGTTGTAGGGGAAGAGGGAAGCAAGTCTCTCATCCACTTCTCTGTAGTCACCATAATCTAGAACTCGTGAACCAAGAATCAAAATTGGTCCATGTAGTTTATTCAGCATTGTCTGGAATAAATTATATATCCTTTGTGATCTACACAACAAATTGTCAACATCCCGCAAGTATAGAACAATGGGATAGGTTTTTGACACATAAACTAGAACCTGCCAAAGTGAAAATTTCACTTTTGAAATCATTGTTTATGCAAAGCCTTGACAAGTTAATGTTAAAGCTAAAATCTGTGTGTGTGTATATATATATATATATAAGAGTTATTCTATTCTTACAACATTTTTCTACAATATTTTCTTGCAACTCATTTTGTCTCTCTCTCCCTCTCCCTCCATCACATTACTAATCTTATTCCACACTTTCTCTCGGTTACTTCTTATCTTTCTCCTAATTGTAGAAAAATTTGTAGAAAACATGAGTAGGAATATAATTTATAAATAAAAAATAACATTACCTTGTAAAGAGTTTGTATGAGAAGCTTCTCATCAAAAGGCCAGCTGGTTATGTGCTTCTGAGGAGCTGGAGATAGATTGAAGGATATACGGAATCAGAAGAGAACATGACCAAATTAGAATGGCAACAGTGTGATTCAGAACTGATATGAATATGACTTGACTTTACATTGTGTTAAGGCTCAGTTTAAATAAAATTTTAATAAGTACTTACAGGGAAAAAAATAAAATAAAATGAATAAAAAAGCTAAAAAGCATCAAACTTCTGTTTTAAGTTAAAATCAATTTATCTACTTTAACATTTTTAGAAGACCACCCATTAAAATTTTCCATAAATTGAAGTGTATAAGTCAATTTTAACTTATTAGAGTAGTTTAATTTATTTTACCTTCCTAATTCATCATCTTATTTTCTTTTCCTATAAATATTTGTTGAAAAGTTTATCCAAACTAACACTAGTTTTCACTCTAAACAAATAATTTATGTACTAAGCCAATCCTATAAACAAATAAATTGTAACACCACATTAGAAAGCATCACTTTGGCGTATGTTTTTGAAGTTAATCCAAGAAAACATGATGACATTGTATCCTTTTTTTTCTCAAATTCATGCTTCTCGCTTTCATAGCATGCCTAAATCAGGTTCTCTGTGCAAAACTAAATCTCCAGCAGATGGTAACAAGTCATCACGGAAAAAAACCAAAAGTTCTAAGTTCTAACTAATCTTTTTAAATGTTTCTTGAATCAACCTGAATTTGTAGGATTGCTTTGTAAAGCAAGGCTACTGATATTTGCAGAAGCAGACGCATTCCTACGCATCTTAGTAGGATTATTAGATCCTTCAGTCTCCCTGCAAAAGAAAAGGTAAAAATTCAGTTATATGATAAATAAACTAGCAGAGAAATTATATGTCTTCCCATAGTCAATAGATAAACATCAATTCTTCTTACATTGACCGTAGGTCAACGCCACTGCGTTGCCTGTGGAAATTCCCTGCAAATAAAAGCTTCTGGTTAGAGATATGTTTTTTTGAGTTTTTAACAAATACGCATCAGATGGGAATGCTAATGTCCAAAATTAACCAGTAGCTATTAAAACTTGACAACACGTGAAACCCTGCCTAACTCATCCAAACCCTGAATTCTGAAGCATGCCTTCATCAAGTAGAAACAAGAAAGTATCAACATTTACTTTTCTCCCGATAAAATCTGAAAAACTTATTCTTGAAACCAGAACAAGGCTGAAAAATAATGTATCAAAGATTAATAAAGCATTTGGCTATTATGTCGTGTGTGTTTGGAACCTCCACTCTCTCTCTACATCTACTAGAAGCAACAAGAAATTAGATATTTGTGTGTCCAAACACACCGGAAGTAAGTTCTCCACCCTAGATCAGAAAATGTTCACCAATTTGTACCTTTAGGCTCTTCTCTCTGTTGAAAGATTGAAAATGACCCAAATAGCTCAGATAGCCGCTCCAAAGCTGTCTCGGAGATAGACCTTTTGAAAGACTGCAATCACAAATAAAGGAAAAAGAATTAAACACCTGTGTTAAGTAAAAAAAGCATGAGATCTTCATCTATAATGCTTAGAAGTAAACAAGCAATAAAAGATTAACTAGGAAGAGCTTACAGATTCTTTGTTGGAAAAACCATATCTATTCTGAATCTGCACAGATGACAAAGACAAACCAAACCATTATGGACATAATTTAGTAGAGAAAGTATGAAATGTCAGCAAAACTTTTCATAGTCACCTTCAGTGAAAAGTCAGTTAAATCTAACAGAAGCAACTTTGCCTCAAAGTAGTGAGCTAAAGCCTTGGCAAGCACTTGTTGGTAAAGTTCTGTAAGACATGAAGGGGAGAAAACATTAACTGATAGTGGAAAGTAGAAACATTAGGCTCGTCAGAAAATAGCATATTCCAACTAACCAACCTGCTGGTCCTGAAAGCAGAATAGTCCGGCTTGCAGGAGCGAGATTCCGTGTATACCTAGAAACCTCGGCATGCTTCAAATGGACATAGCCAGCACTTGTTAGCAAGACCCGTGTCTGCTCTCTGTCATCACGTATACAAATGGAATCGTTATATACTTATATCAGAACAGAGATTTAGAATTTAATTAATTAAAATAAGTTGTAGCATTAGATATTTGCTCAAATGAGAAAGGCAATATACTTTTTAACACCTCTATTATTATTCACTCAAATTTATTAGAAATTATTGAATCTCACGACTCTCGATCACTTCTTATTTACCGAGTTTCAATTATAATTTTATAGTTTTCAATCATTTTTAACTAATACTTCCTCTAATCTATATTAGAAGACATTTTGGACACCAATTACACAAACCAATAAAAATAATTATTTCAGTTGATTTTATTAAAAATTTCAAAAAATATTATTAACGTATCAATTATATCCTTATTAATAATTACAAGTGATATGATAATATTAAAATCCAAAGCTATTATGATCCACTATCAATAAAAACACATAAATATTTAGAATATTTAATAACGCCAACTAATAAAATAAAATTAAATGTTTCATAAAAATTCTAAAATGTCTTATAAAAAAACACAATATTTTTTTCCTAAAACTAACAGTGTACATGATACATTTTATTAGCATACAAGATTAATCCTGAAAATCATCTAACCCTGCCCTGCCACCTGTAATTTTTTGACTGGCAGAATATATCTTACAAAATACTCCCAGTTATAAAGACAAATAGAAAATAAAAAAGAATTAACACGAAAATCTTATAAGAAAGACAATAGCCATACCAACTAAAACATGATTTTCCAGAAATTGAAAATTTTGCTATAACATAGTTACTCTAGAACCAGGATAATAGAAATTATACAATTTGTATAAATACAAGAGTTAATATACAACTCGAACGTGTAGGAAAAAATATGAATTGACGCATTAAATATGAATACCAGGAAGTGTTTTTGCAGACACATAATAGAAAAGAAGGAAAAAGGTTTTTTATAAGATTGAGAAAATACCTGAGATAATAAGGGAATTGATCAAAAGTGACCTTGCTTTCTCTGCCATCGACAACTAGTCGTAGCATTTCGTGCACCATGTTCTCTGGAGTAACGCCGTTTGAGGATGAATGTTCATTAGCACCCCATTTCGTAACGCCTTTTCCAGCCAAACCAATTCCCACTCCTACTCCCACCCCAACACTCAACGCCGACAACAATACGTTTTTCTGTTCCATCACTACAAATTATTATTGTATCTTCTATTTCTATTGATAAAAACAAGTTCCTGTGTTTTATTTTTTCAAAATGCAACAGCAAAACTTAATCTGTGAATCCCCGACATGGGGAAAAAAAACGTACTAGGAATGAAGAAAAAGTGAAAGAGAAACAGGGAAAGTTGTTTTTTTTAAGGAAGCGTGTGTGTGAATGGTGTTTGAGAGCGAAATGAACGGATCAGGAAAGAGAAGGAAATTTTAGTTAACGGCGGAAGGCAGAGTTCCCGCTATTTGTGGAGCGGCCCTTCCACTAAACACCGCTGACTCATATCTCTATTCTCTTACGTGTCATTGTTTTAACGGTTTATTTGTCAGTCTAACAGTTTTCTTTTTCTGCCCTTTCTCTTCTTCTGTTTTAAAATACTATTATTCTACAATATATTTTCTCTCTCTTTTCTTTTTTTGACAAAGATATATTTTCTCTTCTGATATTCTACAACAATGCAATTAAAAATAAAGTACTTATATATACATGATCTACTTTATTACAACACAAGTCGTAGTTATTCTGTAAAAAAGAAAGTAGTAGTTATTGGAGTTGTGTTTTTGTACTAGTTGTACTAATGTGTTTTTTATTTGATTTTAACGCTGGAACAAGATCTGTAATTGGCAAGTGATCGAGGCGACAATGCATCAACTATCATGTTATTCAACAAGTAGTAGATTGCTACTTGCTAGGTTCTTTCTTGCATTCAGTACTGGCACACTTTCCTATTTGTATAGGAGTTGATTGATTAAATATAAATGGCACAAACTCATACAATTTACCACTGAAAGTCAGAAACGGAATCTGGTTTGATTGGTACATGCAGATCCACCATGTTAATTTGTGCTCTGAATGGCACGTGATGCAAGTATGGAGTGCAGTGGCTGAAGGAGTTTGACGCATTCACGTATTCAGTTAATTGCATGAAGATATATAACTTATTTTGCCTTTATTCTCCTTGAAGTATATGTTCAAAAATTGAATCACCCCTTCTTTATCCAATACGTCATACATGAATACGTGAATGCATGAAATCCAATTCCAAATCCGCAACTGTATGGAATTGCCTCCCAAGTGGAACTAACAACTATTTGGTGCTATTTTTTTAAATTTAAATAAATATAAAATACACATTTTAAAAATATTTTAAATAATATAAAACACGTAAATTCAAATCAAATAAATCAAGTAAATAATATAAATAATTTATATTTAAGAAGTAAAATAATAGCTTTTAAAAGTTAACCAATATAAGTAAGATATATGAGATATCTTATGAGAGAAAATATTATACATAAGAGTGAGAAAATTAAATTTGGACCATATAACCATATATGAAGCGTTGAGATTTAATGTCAAAAAGTTACATGACTTTTTAAAAACTCATAATTTTTTAAGTGATCACATGACATTAAATCTTAACCATTTATGTTTGATTATACAATTCAGATTTAATCTTCTCACTCTTTGATAAGATATATTCCTCTCATATGATATATATATATATATATATATAAAAGAATAATTAATTTGAG
>PYAF01000142.1:5497975-5510574 GCA_007407185.1 Glycine tomentella | reverse complement strand
ATATTTTATTTTAGATTTAATTAAATATATAATTTAATGTGTTACATATCAATCTATCATTAGCTCAATGTATTAATTTTCTTATTGAAATTTACATGCTATCCAGTTTAAGAAATTCAAGTATAGAGCAGGAAAAAGGAAGGAGAGAAAAAAAATTATTTAATACTATAACTTTATTATAAGAGAGAATAAGGAAAGTAACTTATGCTTTCCCTTATCTTATCTGGCTAGTAAATGAGAATATAGGCAAATAAAATAATTTATTATTATATTTTATTTTACCAATATAATTATTAAAGACAATTTAGTTAATGTAGCCACTAAATTTGGAGTCATGATTTCTTTCTTCTAAATTTTCCTAATACTAAAAGAGAAGCACGAAGTAAGAAAAATAATTTGCTACACGTATAACATCAACTCTTAATTTTTTTTTTTTTCATATGACTACATTCCTTTATATTCTAAAGTGAGTTGCTTACCAAATTCTGATTAATATCAATGTACTTCGATGGTATATGCAAGAGCTGCAACATAAATATTACATGAAAGGAATCAGAATAAACATCTATTATATTAAAGGGAACAAATGATTTACCAAAGAACCATGTTAAAATTGAATTCCCTATGTTAAAAAATTACAAACTCAGTAAATTGTCCCACGAGACCCGCATACTAGCAGGCAAAGAAGCATAAATACTTTGTTATAGAACAGCTCTAAAAAACAACAGGTGAGAAAAGAGTGTTGAATTGAATGCACACAACGTAGTCCGTGTCACAATTTTTTATCAACTTGATTATTTGCGACGTCTGTTAGTTACAAAATCTGGATTGCCTTTCCTCATCATGGCTACAAACTCGTCATAGTTAATTCTTCCATCCTGCAATAAATTTGGGAATGGATGATTAAAATAACAATTAAACAGAATATACAAAACATCTAAAATGTCATTCTAGGATAAGCACCAACGAGAACAAGGATATGGAAGAAAGAAGCGTACATTGTCTGCATCAACTTCTGCAATGATTTCCTTTATTGTTTTCTCATCACCCATATTATATTTTTTAAGGGCAGACTCCAACTCTTCCACTGTGATGTACCTACGAAAACAGAAGTAGGTACATGAAATCAACATAAGATTCAAGGAAAAGGAAATTAACATGACTTCATGTTCATTGAACGAGAGAGACACAAAACGATTGTGAGACCCATCTTCATTTTTGTATGACTCACTCATTCTAATTTTGTGTCTTTCTCCCTCCCTTAGCATGACCTGTCAAGTTAGTAAATAATATGAGATGTTTTTTTTATCCAAAAGAAGAGATTACCCGCTTCTATCCTTGTCAAAATATTCAAAAGCTTTATATAGGTGGTCCTCTCTTTCCATTCTATTCATGTGCATGGTAGCTGTTACAAATTCAATGTAATCAATGGTCCCATTTCCGTCTACATCAGCCTGAGAACCAAATAATAATGTCATAGTGGAATAAAAACCATCATTAAAATCAAGAGAAATGGTAAACTTATTATTAAGCAGCTCAAAAGATATAATCCAACTATTTTCCCAGCATTGTTATACCAATAATATGATCATTAAAATTTCACTGGACAATAAGGGTATTCTGTAAATGCACAGCATATTCAAGGACTAACTGTCATCTTAATCACAATTCACAAGCACAAATCTAGGATTGGATATATAAAATCATCAAGACAAGAGGTGAAATTGCAGGGAATGAATGTATACATGTATCAGGGGTGTCATCAAGCGAGAGCATAAAAGCAGAGAAGAGTTAAAGTTAGTGTTCAATTTTATTTTTTTTAAAGTTACCAAATGAAGAAAGTTAACTGCAGGGGAGTAGGTAATACAAAAGTACCAAAAATGCTAAGTTATAATCAAGCAAAATTCTTACCGCTTCCATCAACTGCCTTACTTCAGACTCAGAAACCTTAGTACCCAGTTTTGGCAGACCAGCTTTCAACTCTTCAAAAGTGATTGTTCCACTGTTATCTGTGTCCATGGATTTAAACATTTCCTTCAAGCCAATGATTTCTTCTTCAGAAAGGTTTTCAGCAATAACCTGTAAGAAAATAAAAGAACTTTTTTATATATAATCCTTTGATCTAATTCAGTTATGAATTCCTCTCCCTATTTATTTTCTAATTTGGCATTTTGATTGACATATACCATTTTCAATCTTTGAGGCTTTTGACATAATGGTAACTTTACATATTATACTAAAAGCTTGATTACTAAAATATTGATCAATACAACAAAAATGATGATAAAAGATTATTTACCTTCAGAGCAACTTTCTTTAGCTTGTTCATTGCCCTAAATTGTTTCATTCTGGATAAAACAGCAACGTCTAGAGGCTTATCAGATGCTCCATCTTCTCTCATCCAAGGATGATCTGGAGTATATATATAACATATTATTATGACTGGTTGACTCAAATAGGCAAATTGCCAAGAAAGTTATGGCCCAAATGCTCCATACCAGAGACAAATGAAAAGAGAAGAGAACAAGAGAAAGCACACTAGTATATGTGTGCAGGTATATGCATAAGAAATATATTATCATTATCATGTTACTTGAGCAAGTCAACTAACCAAAGAGTAGCATAATCAAAGTGAGCAAATGGAGACAAATGGACAACTAATTGTTGCATGTATATTCAATAATATTATAGAAGCAATGCATGTATTTGAAAATGAATGATAGCATTTAACACTTCTAGTGGAATATGAATTTCTTTTGTTCTCACTTCTTATCATCATATTTTAAAATAAATTAATATCTTCAATATTATAATACTCACTAGAACTTAAAATTCTCGAGATTAATTTTTTTTTTTTTTTTCAATTCATACTCATCCAAAGTTTTCAATTTGTAGCATTCAAATTGACTTTGAACAGAAGGAAATTGATCTAATATGTATACAAAATAATCAATATGAAAATAAGCTTTAGTTAAATGTGTGATCTTAATATTTTAAGCTCTGTACAAATTTTAATAGTCTTTTTTTGGGTGAGATGAGAAGATTGAGTCCAAACTAGATGCAAAATCGTTTTTCTTAACTTTTTTTTTTGAATAAATAATAAAATTGCGCTTAAATGGTTTACATATCTGAAAAATGTGTGATCTTACTAATGAAATAATATATCACATTATAAATATTTTATCACCGAATTATAAAAATATGAAAAATATTTAATTGAAAGCCTAAGGCAACTGCCTTACAGTTGCCACAGCCCTGCTGAGGAGAGTGAGCCTTGTCACAATAGTAAAGTTGTTGCCTAGTGATCAGATCACATCACAAGTGCAAATCTTAAAAACAAAACAACCTCTCTCCTAGTTGGGGTGGGGGTTAAGGCTGCATTTATCCATATACCCCACTATGAAAGATCCTCATGGACTGGGTCACCCTCTTTTAATGGGAGACAAGGCCGCAATCACTTTTGACACAAAAAATTAAAAAATTGCAACTACAAGAAGAGTTAAACTTACTAAGAACTTCAACTGCTGAGAGTCTTTGTTTGGGGTCAGCTTGTAACATCTTCTTGACCAGATCTTTGGCACTACTTGATATGGAAGGCCAAGGATCTGATGCGAAATCAATATGGCCACGAAGAATAGCATCAAATATACCCTGTTCCTTTTCTTCATACAAAGGACAAAAACATAGTAAGAGAAAGATAGGAAAGGCATACTATTTGTGTCATCAAGGTAAGGCAGCAAATAAATGACAAGAAAAAGGAAATTTCCATACTAAAACACATATGAACTAAATCAAAGCTAAAAAATCTGAACCAAAAAACAAATGTACAACCATTTAGCATCCTAAATCTCACGCAGATATACAATAACAGCAAAACTCAGGGTCAAATTGTGATGCAGGATAATCTCAATTACAAAATTAAAATCCTAAATAAAACAGTAAAACCTAATAAATTAAACATGAAATATGAAATTGGTAACAAGAAGGGGAGGTTTACCTGACCAGAAGGGAGGGACGCCAGAGAGCAAAATGTACAATATAACGCCAGCACTCCAAATATCAGCTCCGGGTCCATAGCTTCTACGCAGCACCTCAGGAGCAACATAGTACGCACTCCCGACAAGATCCTTAAACACATCGCCTGTTCTGAAAATGGTTCGTTGAGAACCGACACAGCACACAGCAGACAGTAACAAGGCGAATTTAACGAAACGGAACTAACCGGGCTTGAAGAAGACAGAGAGACCGAAGTCCGTGGCCTTAAGCGGCGAGTTCTCGTCCTTGCTGAGGAACAGGAAGTTCTCCGGCTTGAGATCCCTGTGCATCACTCCCATGGTGTGGCAATCGTGGACCACCGTCACGATCTGGTGGCAGAGGTCGGCGGCGGCGCGCTCGGAGTAGTGGCCCTTGGCGATGATGCGGTCGAAGAGCTCGCCGCCGCCGCAGAGCTCCATGATGAGGTTGACGGAGTGGCGGTCCTCGTAAGCGCCCTTGAGCTCCACGATGTTGCGGTGGCCGGTGAGGTGGTGCATGATCTGCACCTCTCGCCGGACGTCCTCCAAGTCATCACGGTGGACGAGCTTGCGCGTGGCGATGGATTTGCACGCGAATTGCTGTTTCGTGTGTTTGTGGGTCACTAGGTAGGTCACGCCGAATTGGCCGCGGCCCAGCTCGCGGCCGAAGGTGTAGGTGGAGCGGACGTCCTCCATGGGCCGGCCCAGAACCCGGCCTACGGAGGGCTTCGAATTGGGAGGAAGGACGGTGATGCCGTTGGAGGGTTGGGGGTGATGATGGTGGTGATCGGAATGTGGCTGGGTTTGGTTTTGGGAAGACGGTTCGCTGTTACAGTTCCCCATCGAACGGTGTCGTTAGTGTTAGTGAGCTGATGCTTCTGCAACTGCTGCTTCTTGACTTTGATGACTCAGTTCAACACTTCAACGTTCGTTTTTGGTACAACTGTACAAGTGTACAACCCATACCCAAACCCATTTTTACGCATTAATGGATACCGTGTCGTGTAAGATTAATTAATTAACTAACAGTTTAACACTAACTTATGCTCAATAGATCTAGAATAAAATTAAATAATCACACATTCACATATTGAAGATGTGTTCTGATGTGATCCTGAAATCCCCGTCTCATTTTTTAATACTGTAATAATTTTTGGCTTTTAATAAAAGGATTAATTGTATCGTTTATTTTGTTTGAATTTATTTTTCAAATTAATTAAGACTTTTTTGTTGGACAAAAATTATTGTTAATCCGACAAACAAGGAAAATTTATATTCATAAATGTCATAAGTAATCATATAAAAATATATAACATCATATCTTAATTTAAAATCTTATGATTTAAATTTATGAATTTTTTCTTCATTTATATTCAACTTTTTCATTTTTATTAAATATAAGATTTTATCTCATATTTATATTTCAACAATTTTTTAATTTTAAAATAAATCGACCGACTTAATACATTTGGTTCCTTCGTCCTCGTTCTTTTGCCACTGTCATTGATTATTACTTCAGCTTAATTTGAAGAAGCTTCTTGATGCTAATTGTTTTCATGTTCTAGTTCCACTGCATGTTGGCTACTTGGCAGTGACATGTTCATCCATTGAAGATGTTCATTCTTCTCAATATGCACATTTTACTGTTTTCTCTTGTGAAAGTTTTTGTGTATTTTAATATTTTGTTTAACAAACAAGGAAATAGCAAAATTAAACTTATTTTTACTGTTTCTTGTATATTTCTTTGAAATTAACACATGAAAAAAAAAAAGATGATGTTATTTACATAGTTATTTATTAACACAGGAAATAGAAAATACCCCTTTAATCATTTTCATAAGATCCAATTAACTTTTTTTTTTATCATGATATTTTGTTTAGTAAATTTGGACTAATATTTGACGGAGACCATAAGCAATAAGATCCAATTAACTACCACCATCATTATAAAAACATAGTTAATAACATTAAAATTGTTATTTAAAAAAAATAGCAAGCAAGCTTTAATTCCTTTTTCAAATATTGTTATTAGTTTTAATTTCTATAATCTCTCTCATCATTAATATATTTTAATTTTAATTTTTCTTGACTATTCATGTGAATAATCAAATTAAAATTTTTAAAATGCTTTTTATACAAGATAAAATTAAACCACAAATAAAATAATGATAATCTCTCCGTTAACTACTTCAATTTAATAAAATAAAAATGCATGTCCTATGAAGATAGAATTTATAATTTTTTGTAGTCTTGCTTAGCATGCAAAAGTTTACTTCTGGAAAAAGGATTATTCATTCAAATCGATAAGAGATTTCAATCACATTGTATTATCAGAATTTATGTTGTGTATGTTAAAAAGATTGACCTCCTTACTTTTCTCATATTACCATAGCTTGCCATTGAGCTTCCTTTCTCTTTGGTCTCAGAGACAAAATGTATGAGTGTTGCAAACAAATAGCCTAGCTACAAGACTTTCTAAAACCAAACTACAAGCCCCTTGGATACTTTCTCAACTACTGGAGTTTTTTTAAAGAAAATAGAACCATAAGAGTTGAATGAATCACCATAGGATGAGATATTAAAATTACTTGATTATTAAATCTTAATTAAAAAATATATATAGTTTTTATTCTTCTATTTTCAAATAAGTCATTTTAATCTTTTATTTTTTTAATTAACATATTTCATTTCGTCATTCACTTCTAAAAAATTCACAATTTTCATTTTCATTTTTTATTTGAAAATTTTTGTTCCCCTATTTAAAAAATCAATAATTATAGTCCCGGTAACTAAATTTAAAGGCTGACTATATATTTTTAAAATTTTTGTATAAATTAAATTTATTAAAAATTAAATAATTTTATGAGTCTATACTCTATTATTTTATTTTGTTAAAATATAATTTTAAAAAGAAATATACATGATAAAATAAGAGATTTAATTAAATAAAATTAAAAGGTAAAATATAAAAATTACCAAAATTTGTATGAATTTTTAGTGAAAATAACATTAATAACAAGCAATGTGTTGATTCAAAAAAAAGAAAAAGAAAAAGAGAGAAAGAAGGAAGCAATTAAGTGTCTGTGATGTGATGATCACCCTCAAATAGAAATAAAAAGCAGTGAAGGTTTATCTTGCGCGCATATTATCATGTAATGCTGCCTCATAAAGTATGGGATGAATTTGGCGATCACTTCTGTCAAGGGGAATACCGGCCAGCTGTCTTGCACTTCCATAAATTAATAAGACATTTTAACTTATACAAAAAGTTTGCACATATTCTTATAATTAAGAGAATAATAAAATAAAAAAGATAATATATATATATATATATATATATATAATAGGAAAAAATAAGTTATACAAAAGCATTCCATCTATCTAGTTTTATTTATCAGTTTTAAAATATTTTTCTGTTTCAAACTATTTATCATTTTAAATCATTAAGAAAATGTTAATTAATTTTTTATAATAAATACTCATAAGACATAAATTAATTTAACTTACCTTTATAATTTTTGATTTCAAAACATAGGATTATTTAATTTAGTCAATACACTCTCCTTCTCTCCAAATCTTCCAATATTGAAGAGCAGAACAGTTGAATGAGGAAAGATGGCTCTCCTTCATTCATTATTGTTCTCCTTCACTTGCCTTCCTTACCTCCTAAAATTTAATTAAGAAAGATTTAGAAAACAGCAGATATATACTCCGTCGAGGACGCTATAATTATAATTTTAATGAATAATGAAAGTCCAAGACCATTAAAGTTCTTAAATTCTGTGACTGCGTCGTATATATATAATGTATATGCAGGTATAAATTAGCTAGGGACATGATATTATATTTTTAATTAAGAATAATGGAATGATATCTTACAGTTAAGGAATATGAAAGGGTATATATGCATCATATATAGGAGAAAGAGTAGGCAACTTGGACCATTGTTAATGTCGGAGATGATCGTATAAATTAAAGCAGAGAACCCAGCAGATAACTGAACATGAGGTGGGTAAAAAAATTCGTGCGTTATTATGTTAACAACTTTGGTATCTCCATTCCCTCAGGACAGAACAAATTTGAGACATGGAACTATATGGAAGTCTTTGTCAAGGGAAGAAGATATTCCAAATAAATCAGGGTTTTTACATGAATAAATCATTGTTCAATATATTCCTTTTGGCGCGTCTCTCTTTTATATATATATAATTGAAGGGGCTCCTTTAAAGAGTGTGTGTGTGTATATATATATATATATATATATATATATATATATTTGATGTAATAATAATAATAAATTACTTGTTATACAAAATTTACACAGTTAATTCCCCTCCCTCAGTTATAACATTGTTCAGGTTATAACATGAAGACTTTATACATAATTTCATTATATTCAAACGAATGCATAGATAACCTGTGTTTACAAACCACATGTATCTTTAATTATGGGAAGACAATTTGTTGAAATCAACTAAGATGATTATAGACCATATAACATTTTTTTTAAAAATATTTAATGTAACTGCATTTCTAAAACTCAATATTTTTTTTTAATATTTGAAGCAGCTGCATAATCCACTAATCATGTCTATACTCTATAGTCATTAGTCATAACTATGGGCCTTCGCTGGAAGTAAGTTGACATGCAGTAATCAGTTTTTGCTCTGAACTTCGATGGACCCTAACGTATGTGAATTTGTGTGCACATATATACAGCTTTAATTATTATTTTTTTCTTTTTCCCTGTTATTGTCTGTGTCAGTTTGGAAACAGCTCGGTTGAAAGTTTCCGATTCTAATTCTTCATATCCCTGCATGCATGGAGTATTGTTGAGCCTAATAAGCATCTTTATATAGAGGTTGTTTTCAGCTCCATTTTCGCTAAAATTATTATCGAATCAAATCTTGTATTCGATATATCCTGTAGCTAGACGCCTTTACTGCTAATTAAAATCATTCTCTTAATTTCTTTCCTCGCTCCATCATAATACATACATACATATATATATATATATATATATATATATATATATATATATAACTCAAGCTGATTCCTTCATTATTAATTTTTGTTACTTGTTTTACTAGTTTAGTCATCATTAGATTTACATGTAAAGGGGCTCTTGATAGGCAAGAGCCTTGTACCTATTGTGAAAAATGAACACAAAAATGGAGAGCATTGAAATTAACATTCCTACTAAACCTAAGTTGCATAAGAGTGGCACGAAATCTGGAGCCAGCAAGGCTTGGTTTCAGATTCAGAGTATGTGGGAATTTTGCAAGGAAGGCACTGGTAGAGAAATATTTGCACTCAAAGCTGGTCTAGCTGTTCTTCTGGTGTCTTTGCTTGTATTATTTGAAGCCCCATACCAAATCTTTGGGCCCATTATTGTATGGGCCATTCTCACTGCTGTCCTTGTATTCGAGGACACTGTTGGTACGTTGCTATTATCATGCCATTGCGAATTACTAATTTGTTGCTATACATCTTAAGTATAATATGCATTATATATCAATGTGTACAATACACGTACTTTGTATATTGGATTTTGATGGTTACATGGTTGTGAATTTTAAAGGAGCAACATTTAATCGAGGGTTTAATCGAGCACTTGGAACCTTGGTGGCGGGAATCTTGGCCATTCTTGTTGCTGAGACAGCACTCTCATGTGGCCATGTCGCTGAGCCTATTATCATTGGCCTTAGTATTTTCATGATCGGTAATTATAATTACATGCTCTCTAATTTTGTCAATATAAAATAAATATAAGACCGAGGTTGGCTAATTATGAATGTGACAGTGTATCATCGTTCAGTATTTTCCAAAAGTATATTAACGAATATGAATGGTGTTTTGTTATGCAGCTGTCATAACTTCATACATGAAAACGTGGCCACCGCTTGTGCAGTATGAGTACGGGTTTAGGGTGGCACTGCTAACCTATTGCTTGATCATAGTTTCTGACTATAGAATGGGAAATCCAATTAGAACTATGTTCGATCGGTTGTATTCAATAGCCATTGGTCAATGTCTATTTTTCCTATATGGGCTGGGGACCAGTTACATAAGGAATTGGTCAAAAACTTCCATTCAGTGGCAGATTCACTTGAGGGTAAGTTCCAATAAAAATGGAAAAATAAATTTACTATAGTTATATAAAAATAATAATTAATCAATTAATTAATTCTGTTTGAAAAGTTAAATTGGAGTATAGCCTTTAAGGTGTTATATATTATTTTAATTTGCAGCATATATACCAAAGTTTTTTTTTTCTTTCAATAATATCAGAATGTATCAATTAAGAAATATGTAGAAGATGTACCAGAGAAGTCTAAAATCACCACGGCTAGCATAGATGCATTTCCTGATGAACCGGCTTATAAGAGATGTCAAAGCAGCTTGAATTCGATCAGGGTCAAAGCTTGAGACTCTGGTATGTGTTCATTAAAATAGTAGCAGTTTTTAAGGTTTCAGTTTTCAACTGTGGATATCGAAAATAATGTGTTGTCCTTGTTCTTTGTTTGCTAGGCAAAATCAGCAAAATGGGAGCCACCACATGGTAGATTCATGCACATTTCATATCCATGGTCACAATATGTTAAAGTTGGCGCAGTCTTGCGATACTGGATGAAGTTATGGCACTCCATAACATTGTACACGCTGAAATTCAGGTTTGTTCTTGTCTGTTTTTAGCGTGCGTACATGCTAGCTGTTGGTGTGCATCCAGCGTTCAAATATAATAGTGACTGATAAATAAATTGAGTTCTATTAATCGATAAGAATATTTGTAAATGTCTTATCCTCGCTCGTAATTAAAAGTTAAGTTACCTGGTGAATTCACTTTCACACGAGATATAGTTAATTATTTATAACCAAATATATCTCATTATTATACAAATTAAAATAAAATATTAAAATGTTTGATTCATAATATGTATGTCTAATAATAGTTACACAAATTATTACACTATCAATTTTTATTGCTCTAACTAATATAAAACATGATTTTAAATAGGTTATATATTATATTATACAATTTAATTATACATGGAATTCAATTTTCTCGCTCTAACTAATCTTGAATTATAACTATAATGTACTATTATTATTTTGTATCAAATTTTATTATAATTATATGATTTTAATATATATATATAATAAAAAAGCTATTTTTATATATTTTAAAATCACATATTACATTATTTTATTTATATCAATGGAATATTAAAAAAAAAATAGATTATCAGAAGATTTTGAAGATATGATCTATGAGATAAGAATTTTTAGTCTAATGGTAAATTTTGAAATAAAATTATTCAATAAAAAACTATTGAATAGTATAATAAATTTCTATTAGATAATTTTAATTATCTCAATAATTTACTATTGGATTGCAAGCTCGTATCATATACTAACCATTAGGCATTAGTTATGACTTCAATGTAGTGAAAATCTTTTAATTATTAGTTGGTTTTCAGGTAGCCTAGAAGTTGCGGGTTGTGTTCCAAACTCAAATCCAAGAGGCATCAAACCAAGCTGCAGAGATAGTAAGGATTTTGGGAAGAGACATTAGCCGCATGGAGTGGAGTCTGAAAAATTCCCACATTAACATTCTTCATAGGTCTATTAAGAGGCTGCAACATTCTATGTACTTCCAATATTCTTATCTATTCACACACACTTTTGAACACCCTATCCTTGATAACCCTTCAAAGTCCTTCGCTAACAATATTTCACATATCTTCTACCATTTACCATATCAAAGGGAGATGGCAGAACAAGTAGAATGTTATCATGAGATAACGAGGAAGCAATTGACAAGACAGTATTCTTGGGAGAAGTGGATGCTTTTGAAGAAGACAGTGAGAAAAACATAAAGTTGTTAAGGTGAAAACCTTAGAGAGTACCGCAATATTGCCATTGACTAAATTCGATTCCTCGCTCGTGGAGTTTGTGGCAAGAGTTGACCATTTGATAGAGGCAGTTGAGAAGCTTTCTAAGATGGCCAAGTTCAAGCCTAACGATGAGTTGTAGAAGTAAAGGTGCAATGCACTTCTGTGTGTGACATCCTAATTTTTACTTTGTAAGTGCCATTAAGGATTGGGCAGTGTTGTCATGGACTATCGAAAAGATTTCCAAGTAATTAACAAGAAATGATCGATGATATTTAGAAACATATTTGTTATTTAATTCAACTACCTAAAATACAATATTATTTAATTAAAATCCTTTCTTATAAAAAAAAGGTCATATCGTTAGTATTTCATTTTATATATATATATATATATATATATATATATATATATATTGTTTTTAGCACTAAAGTTGCTTATGAATTTTTATATATAAAATACAAATATTTTAATATAATTATATATTTAAAATTCGTACTCAAAAGACTGATTAAGCTAAAAACTTAATGCATATTAGTTAGATCTAACTTTTAAAAATAGTAACCAAATCATTCTAAAAGCAATTAATAGCAAAATCTTCAAAGTAAAAATAAATTAATTGCTACAAATATAATTACTATCATGCGAAAAGTAATACTTTTTTTTACAAAGGGAAAAGTATTACTTATGC
>PYAF01000142.1:5485142-5497875 GCA_007407185.1 Glycine tomentella | reverse complement strand
TTTTTTTATATAATTTTATTAATAATAATTTAATTCCAATTATATTTTGACCAATTTCATTTTACGTTTTTAAGAAAACTATTACAATTATAATTTTAGTCTACCATAATATACGAATCATTGTAGAGTAATATCCTTTTTTTAATAATTAACTAAAATTAGTGTATTATGCATTTCCATTAGTATAAAAACCTGTATATTTGATAATACATGACATAATTAATTGTTTTCAAAAGTACCTTTTCAGTTTATAATTAATAATCACCAATGTCATTTATGCTTGTCAAGTAATTTAACTTATATAATATTATATATTTAATTACTGATCCAATCAGTCACACTATTGATTTTACTTCTTTTCCAACATTACAACTTCCATGATACGGTTAAAAAAAATGACTAGTGTAAGAATAAAACAACCCACAACAAATTACTGGAGAATACAGAATATGATTAACTGTTGAAATTATCAAACGGGAGTAAGCACAGCCTATGTAGGCAGTCAAGCAGTTATGAAAGAGTAATCATGAGCTAAAATATTATCAGAACATATTCGATCTCATTCAGTAAAGAGGCTTTATTACAAACAAAATACAAGGTCACACTGACAGACTTTACAAGGCAACCTGCAGTCACAAACTGCATGCTAGCCATTTTATCAGATAATAGATAATATGTACAGAAGGATCAATGAGGAAAGAAAGAAAAACACCAACTGCATATTGTCCTACCTTGACATCCCTTCCTCAAGTATGTAAAACCACGTACATATTCTCTCCGCTTTAACGATTGCCAGATATCAGACAACGACTCCAATCGTCAACAATCGAACTTCAAAGTAAACATGCAGATAAAATTTTCCAACAATGGATAGCCTGGCAACAAAAGCAATAACTAGCCTCAAATTTTACTGGGGCAGGATGCCAGCTTTAATTGTCTTCGATTGATCACTCAATAGATCTCTCCCACAGCATGTACCAAGGCCAGAACTCTCCATCAGCAATGCCATCAGACTTCCACCATGCACCCTGCCTTCAGGAACCACTACTGGCATTGGTGTGTGACCATCTTCGCCAGCTGGGAGACGAGTACTTGCAACATCATTTAGTTTAACATCAGAACAGGTTATCACATCAGCTGCCTGTGGGCTACCCATTTTCATCATATCTATGTCCATATCTTCATTGATGACTATCTGCTTCGGTTCATCAAGTTTAGTAACATGAGTATCCTGAATAACTGGTCCCAAGGATACACCTCCATGAACTCTCTTATCCAGCACTAGCCCACCATGAAGTACACACAGACCTGCCTTCCCCCTTGCAAATGAATTACAAGGGCCACCCTGTTGATTGCTATATTCTGACCCAGGATGGCCCCAAGAGCATCTCTTCCTTCCCCCATGTGCCTTGCAAAAGTCAGTGCCACCTTGTGCACTCTTTCCACACCCTTCAAACTTGCATCTCTTGCCTCCTCCATGACGTACACAATAATCAGTTTGTTGCCTGTCATTCTTCATGCAGTCAGGTACAGCACACCTCATTCCACCCCCATGTGCCACACAGAAGTTGGTACTACCTTCATGCACACTTTTAGTACAAATTCCCCCACTCTGGTATGCACAGCATTTTCCTCCACCATGGCCTTTGCAAAGTGGCGTGGTCCCCTCAGCACCTTTGGTGCACCCTGGTGCTGTACAGCGTTTTCCCCCACCATGTGCTTTGCAGATCATAGTGCTTCCCTGTGCCCCTATTGTGTAACCAGAAGCTTCACATCTATGCCCTCCTCCATGTGAGATACAGAGACCTGATAAGTCTTCTGAATTCTTAGTACAATTTTCTCTTTGACATCTCTTGCCACCACCATGAGCAATACAGAAATTTGTATTTCCTTCTGCACTGTTAGTGCAACAAAGATATTCACATCGCCTGCCTTCTCCATGAGACTTGCCTACAGTCTGGCCTTCAGCTCCTTTATTGCAGCCAGGTTTCTGACACCTCCTACCACCACCATGAGATATACAACTTCCAGAAGCACCTCTGGCTCCCTTTCCACATCCCCTAACTTGACATATCTTAGAATTACTGTTGCGATGTAGTGGTTGTTTCTGTTGTGTTAGTCTGGAAGCACAGGTGACTGAACTTTTTGGTCTGGTTGATGAGAGATCCAGAACATTGGTATTATCATCAAACTTCTTTTCAGCCTGGTTTAACATTACACTAGCACCTGCATTAAGTGAAACAAGCCCTGGTTTCCATCTACATGAGGTTGATCCCTCATCCGCATTTGGTGTCCTGCAGAATACTAATGGGCTCTCCAAGTTCAATTGAAGAGGTGGGGCCTGAGAGGGACTTAGACAAACACTAGTAATATCTGACTCAGAGGGCCGTTTGGAAAGGCTCAACTCCAAATCAACCTTGGGATGCAACTCAAATATCTTCAAATTTGACTTAACAAGTTTTTTCGGGCTCTCTACCTTCTCACAGCCAAGATGAAGTGTAAAGTCCAGTTCAATATCCATAGGCATAGACGATTCCTCATCAATCTCTTTGGCTGAAGACATAGCAGTGCAAGCAGTAGCTGAACTCTCCTTGCTGTCTAAGGAACTTGTTGAAATGTCAAGTGACAAAGAAGGGCCAACACTCTGACCTATACATCCATCAATTAAACCCCACTTTCTTTTCATTCCCTTTGAAATTGAAGAATCATGGGACTCAAGTTGTAAGATATTACATGTACAATCAGCTCCCCTTACTTCAACTTGCATCGAGTTTCCCAAAATCTTGAATGCATTTGCAGAAGGGTTAGCTGTGAAACTCAAGGTCTGGTACCTCACGTCCATGAACACCGACAGTATAATTCTATACCTATCGTTTAATTTCAACAGAACATTTGCCTGACTTCCACATAAAAAAGAATTGGATATCTACAAAATTCAGGTTAGATGCACCTACAAGTCGTAGGGGCATCTACAAGGGTAAAATGCATCCCCCGCTGACAAATCCTGAAGTATCACATCGATCCATCTAATAGAATAGAAGATTAAATTGATGTTGAGATTATAAGTTATTGTAGGTGCACCTTAATTCAGCAAGATTTGAATCCTCCCAAAACCCAGCTTGGAGATCAATCATCTTGTTCATGATACACCACATGGTTAACACTGGGAACTTCTTCCAAAATAAAAACGATTGCAGTCAGATTTTGGCGTATTTGAGCATCAGTTTATTAAAAAAAAACAAAATAAAATAAAGAGAAACTTTTTTGTGATTATATTAACTCCATTCATAACAACTAGCAAGCACACATTTGCATTGATAGTATCAAAAGGTAAAAGAACACAAATAAAAATAATAATTTAAAATTGATATTTTTATTGATAACACTCAGCCGTTAAACAATAAAATTGATTGAAAAAGATATCCAAGTCTCAATAAAATAAAATAAAATAAGAAAACCAAGACGAAAACCAGTGAATCAATTCTTGCTTCATGTTCCACATTTTAATTTTGAGTATCAGAGCCAGGGCTGTTATTTTAGAGATCAGAAGCAGAAGTTTACTTTTGAACAATAACAACATTATTAATTATTCTTTAAAATTTTGAAAGGTTACAAGCCAAAACTTGATCAGAAAATCTTTGATCGTTGATAGTCTCCCCCTAACAAGCCAATTCAATAGGGGATGGACACTCACTCTCTCAGATGCCGCCACAAGGGAAAGTTACGCAGCCATTTTTTACGGGGTGCGGGGGGCTGATTGGATAACGCTACAGGGGCAGTTTTGTAAAATTTCCCCCAAAGTGACAACTCACAGATTTGATCCACATTACAAGTAAAACTCACAGGGTCTAGAGTCTAGACTAATGCACTAGAAAAATATATTGGTTAAATTCTTCCCTTTTTTGCACTTCTGAATCACCAATTAAAACAGGGTTGTTATAACAGATTGAAACCAACTAAATGGACTCTTAACTTCAATGGTATCTCAACTTCCTTACATATTAGATGGACACCAGAAAAAAAAAATATAAAATAGTCCTCAAGCATAACATGTCCATATGATGAATAAAACAACAAAATATGCACAAACAGAACAAATAAAATAGAAACAGAGAATTTGAATTAACACAAAATATAGTTTGTCTTTGTGGAAATTATATGGAAAGTGAAAGCCAGGTATCTTCCATAGGTTACTTTGAAAGACAGAATCCTTCACTCAACATAAAATAACCTACTAAGCGTAGAGCTGAGACGGAGAAAACAATATATCTCAGTTAACGGCTCCAAGCCTCCAAGTTCATACAGCAAATGCAAATCAAATAAATAAGATTGAGATGGAAAAGGCACACAAATGATTGACTCGAAAAACATAACAGCACAGTGTCGTAGACGAACAAGATCAACGGCGAATTAAAGAGGAATTAAGATTTAATACCTCGCGGTAATTAATAGTAATCCCTCAATTTGAAGTGATTTAATTATGTTGTTTCCGCAGAGCTTGGGGAACGATTCTAGGGTTTTGACTTTTGACAGATTGGGATTATGATTTTTTTTATGAAAAAAGCGTAGGGAGGAGGGCGACACACAAGACATTGATGATCGAACGACAAGGCCATCATCATTTCAGGCAATGGCCGGCCGCACTTACAACTTATTTGGTGTAGTTTTTTTAGCCTTGAAAATTAAGCTAAGTTTTTCTTCCTTTTAAGTTAAACATATCCTTAAGTTATCAACGTTGGTGGACACGAGTAACAGAGCGACTTCTATATTTTAACCAAGTAGTTTACTGTTCAGGATCGAAGTCTGACCATTGAGAAATGATAATCGTGGTTATGAAAAAGCCAATGAGGTCATTTTCTCAGCCCTTCAAAGCTAGGTTCATTTCAAATTCTTAGTTTATAATAGTTAAAAAATTTAAAAGATAATAAATTAAAAGAAATATTATATTAATCTTAAATTTTTTAGTAAACATTAATTTAAAATTAGTGGTGTTAAATTATTTGGTGAAACAAATATAATCAATAAGTACTAACTAAAAAAATCAATGTTTTATTTAAAATATTAAATTATATTCTAAAAAAATAATTCATTTAAATGCATGTAATGTTTGCATAATACTATTAATAATATTAGTAACTATTGTCATTTTCAAAAGAAAATAAAAATTAATTTTTTAAAATTAATTTGAGATAAACTCTTGCAAAGATATTAGTTAAATAAATTACTATTGAATAAGATGTTTAAGTTGCTTAGTTATTAAATTTTAATTAGTAATTTTTTAAATACAAAATTCATCTAAGACCTAAAAAATTCTAGACACAATTCATCTCACCTTATATATAAAATAAATCATATTAAAAGAATAAATATTTATTTTATGTATAATCGCGATTCCTTAAAATTTACTTTGGACATGACAAAGAATCAATTTTGGGCTAAAAAATCATGATATTATTGCAAATTTTAAGAAGCAATAATTTGCTATTGTGGCTCTATTTTAGGGTTGGTTACAATTTTTTTTCACCGTATCATCTCAAATATACTACGAAGTACAAATCGTTTCACTCGTACTGACAATATATATGTAGTATACTTTTAAGCTTAAATCTTTTTCATAAGATATTTTTATTAAAAGACATTGGTTTTATTTTAAATTTTCATAAATGGTATTTATTACAAACTTCTATTTTAAAATTTCACTTGTCATATTAAATAAAATGGTAAAATATTGTTATAAAAATCTAGATTTTATAGTATTAAATTATTATTGTAAAGATAATCCAAATTTAACAAATTCTCCCATTAATTTAATATTTTATTCAACTTAAAAGTTAAACAATTTTTATCAAGAAAATGGGTAAGTTAACATTTTGATCCTTAAATTTGGCGGAAATTAGTCACTATTGTATCTATTTTTTTTTTTTAAGTGTACTATTGTAACAAATTTAATGAAACAAAAGAAAAACATATTTGAATTTATATTTTGCTTTTATTCACGCTGCTCCATCCATTAAGTGGTCTTCCTTGAATTTGATATCAAACTTATATTAATATCCGAAATAGACAAAATTGAAAAATAGTTCCTAAATCTATATTTCATCCTTCTTATTAGTTTAAATATTAACTCATATTTATTTTCTTTAATAGAGGGTCTTAGTTGAATATAATGACTCACATTTATAAATTATTATTAAAATAATATTCCATTAACTAAACTAATTTTAAATTTTCCAAAACTAAATGTTTTTTAAACTAATAAAAATGATCATTTTGATTACTAATAATAAAAAATCTTTCTTAAAATATATAATACTTTTTACATTTCATGTTCATTTACAAATACTGGTATAATACACTGAATAATTATCAACAATTAAATCATGCTTCACATAATTTATAATTTATAATTTATGTATTTAAAATGTACGTTTAAAATGAAATAACAAAATTTCAATGACTAGCATGACATAATTTATGAGGCTTGCATTAAAAGGTAATAAACTATTCCTAAGACAGATGCTGTATTATACATTTTTTTTTTCCCTTCTGGAGCCGCCATTAATAAAGGGAGTACAGAATCATAACACTCTAGATGTCATTACGTTCTTGAGCCCTTCGCACGGTTACATTGCATTTCCTTTAACCCCTATCGCACAATTTCAAATAAGGTTATTGCTGCAAAGACGAGAAAGAGAACACCTCCGATGTAGGCAATAACCTTCAAAAGGAATGAAAAACGGTGTTTTTAGTTTATGGCTGCATAAAGGTAATATTCCAAAACAGAAACACAAATGTAGGTCCTAGCTTCTATTGTAGTGCACTATCTACAGAATATAAAATGTGTGATTATAAGAGCATCAGCATTTTCGTACGCTAAATCTTAATCAATACAAACCAGCATGGAGACTTCAGTTGGCTATATATATTATCCGGGTGAAAGAACATATTCATTCCCAATAAGGCCCACTAGATGAACGTCTAACATTGCACTGTTCGTAGCAATCATATATATTTTATGCAGGAATAGTGGAATTCCATTGCAGAAAATTATGTACAGAAGAGCTCCATGAACCAGACTCTATGAGTAGCAATAATTTAAGAAAAGCATGTTAAAGATCATAACTCAATTTCAGCTATTTTCCCTAGTATTATGCCCTTTTGGTTAAATTGGTTAGTTATCTGCTTGAGATGATAGCAAACGTCTAGAGAGTTTCATATTTATAAAAGCTGGTTGGGTTACTCAACAGGGAGAACCATGAGGTTGGAACCAACAAAATACAGCATATCAGGCAAGAAGTTACCTTCTCTGACAAATACGCCCCAAGTAAAGAACCCCCAAGTACAGCTAGCTGCAGCATGTAAAACATACATTGAGAACATAAGAGTCCAAAGATATTTACAAATTAAATGTGTGAAAGGACAGTCGGTTCAGAAAATATGAATCACATGAATTAAACTGTACCAAAATTGTCAAGGTCTTCTTCAGATAGCCTCAATTTCACTATTTATTTATTTTGAGCTTGTTGTGGGTATTAAATATAGCTTCTCACTTATCAGGAAACAACAAAAATATAGCTTATGAGACCTGTTTTAGCTATTTTTATATTATGGAGTAAGATGTTTTAGAATAAATTATCAAAAGCCATCTCGAAAGTGTTTGTTTAAACTTACAAAGAGCACTTAGAAAATGGAATCAGCAACTCATTTTGCACTAGGCCTGTATTTATGGCCAGTTTATTAATATCTTTCCTTTCTTTGTTGCCCTTCAGTTGCAGATTTTGGCAAATCCAATTTTCATATACTGTTCCAGAAGCTTAAATTAAATATTATCATATCAATGTTACTTTGAAAGAACAGATCCCCACATTTAGAAGTGCTATCAATTTATTACTGAAAAAAGAGTTACCAAAGTTGCAACACCATGACCGGCCAGTGCTCCAGCTATGACTCCAAGGGGAGAAGAAGCTGCTGCAAGGGCTGAAAAGTAGGCGAAAAACAATTCAGGATCTTTGAAGATGAGTTCAGTGCATGACAAGAAGCAAGATAACATGTCTTGGAATTTGAAAGAAATGAAAATTCAACAAGAAAATTATATAAACTGAAATTGTACTGATCCAAATCAATTGACACTCAACTCTTTACAGGACAAGCATATAAGTTATCTTCAAGATTTGTCAATATCAATATTTATTTATTTATACATTAGTTTGTTTAATAGCGATTTCAGAGCAAGATTTCTGTCTCCTATACTTTCAAACCGAAGAATAGTAAAATCAAAAAAGAATGATACTAATGAGAAGAAAGGTGTTATAATTATAAATGGTCCATATATAACAGTTATTTTTGTGAACCAAAATTTCTAACTTTAGAACTCACCAATTGTGGAGAAAAATGACTTATCACCCCATTCAGCAACAAAAACCAAGAGAAAAGTACTGGCAACTGTGCTAGCAGCTGATAGTATCCCAGCACCATTTCCAGAAAAATCGGAAACTGCTAGCTCTGCCTGGTTAAGAAAGGAAACATTAAATTGTAGGAACCATATAAAATATTATGAACCTTAAACATTGTGAACCAGTTCAAAGTGAAGAATAAAAAAACTGAGCTTAAACCAATATTCATGTATCCGGCACATTGTGCTGCAGTAAATGATAATTAGATACTAAATATTACCTCGTTCTGCTCTTCATTGGATTTTTGGCTATCACTAGATGAGGCATCCAGCAGGGTGGAGACCCCAAAGTACACCTGAAGTCAATTCAGTACAACTTAAGAGAGGGAAAATCTAAAACAGAAAATGTAAATACTGTGTGCCATAGCAAACACTATTACTCTGTTAGAATTTTACTACACATGAAGGTCATATTTACCAATAGGCCAACAGCAGCAATATCATCAATAGGTAAATCAGTTTCTCCAAACCTGTGCAAAGCAACCTATTAGATGAAGTTTTTGAAAAGTCTTTTATGCCTTCACGTTACATGGTTTTAGACCCGAACCCAAAGGAAGGCACAGAAGTAACGATATTTATAGAAAACAAGGAACGTCAACAAACTAAAGATATGTATGCGTCACAAGCAAATAATTTTTTGCAAATGATTAAATATGTGTTAAGAAGAAATTTGACGTTGTATTATGATAAAACTGTTTCATAGTTGGTCAAGGGTTCATAAAGGTTGAAAAACAACATTTCAAGTTATTTTCAAACCATATCCTAGACAATATTAATCATATTGTTTAATTGTAAACATGTGAAGAATGATTGGAAGTTTGGAATTATCTTCACTCTTCCAGTATGGCCAAGTCATATTTATAAGCACACAGTTCATAAATAAATCAAGGAAATAAGAAAAAACCTGAATGGCAAGATTTCATCAACATAATGAAAAGTTCGTCCAAGGACAACAGATATCAGAGTCATTGCCCTGCCAATAACAAATAAACTCTAATATTAACGATTTGAAGGGTAGTGTATAACTGAAGATACATGCATCCTATAAAAAAGTTAGCATTTATAAAAGTGGCACTCCGTAAATGTTGATATGGTTCTTTTACATCTAGACACAACATAAGCCAGAAGAATTCTGTACAAATGCACCACTTTGCCTTTCCAGAAGGTACATATAGAAAACCATTAAAGTATATTAATATTGTTCACAAGCCAACTCCCTGCAGGATTTTATCATTCTAGGTTGTGTGAATATTTTCACCATAGTTGTTTGCATAAACTTATATGCATGGCGAGTAATCATAAACGAATTTAATTAGAATGCATTGACAGGGTAAAGGTATTTTTATATTGTCATCTAATCACATATGATAAATTAGTTGACTTTAACAATAATTATTTAAAAATTCATATCTAAGATTATTTCTTATTGGCTGTGTCAGTGCATAAAAGTTAAATTTGTCATGAAAAAACGCCATCAAGTCAAAAAATAAACAGCAAGGACATTTAAATCACCGTGAAACAATAAAACATACGCAAGTGCACCAAATGTTCCAATAAAAACAACACCAGCTGAATTCCTAGCTGCTAGTAGCGCCTGCATAAAACATCAAACACCCAAATCACTAGGATCGTGTTATTTGCTTAGTGATAATGCGATTAATGTGCACTTACTGCAATGAAAAAGGTCTTGTCTCCCAGTTCAGAGAAAAATATCAGCAGAAACGCCTGTGACGGAGCATAAAAGAAGCACAAGTATATTATTATGTTTTTGAGTAGCGCAGTAATATATATCCAAGTGATTCTACATAAAATGGTAGAGTACACTCTAAATCACATAAGGAATAATAAATGTTTAAGTAAGGGTAAAGAGAAGCTGCATTTTCCATTGTCAATTGCAATACATCAAAGTATGGTTCATTTGTCCGCTTTTTATTTTTGAACGCATTGTAATTAAAAAGGGTGACAGGGAGATTTTCCTAACTGAAGCAAAACCTCTGCTTAAGTCACCAATATCCCCAAATATAGTGGAAATGTCAGAAGAAGCGGCAAGTGCTGGATAAGAGTCTTGAAGTGTGAGGAAGGCGAAGAGCAGAGTAAAGTTGAGAAGCTTGGTGGATGAATTAGTAATAGCAGGAGCAGAAGAAGAAACAAGAGGAGGAGGAGGCAAGGGGAATTTCCAATTGGAGATGAGAGCAAGTGATCCAGGCGAATTGTTGGAATTCTTGCAAGCCTGCGTTGGAAATTTGGTTTCATTTCGGGAGGTGGCGAAAGTTGAGGGTTTCAGCCTCTTAGAGGTGCGGAGAGTGGAAGGAGGAAGAAGAAGAATCAAAGAAGAAGAAGATGGGAGTGAATGTGGGTGTGAGGGAAAGTGTAAGTGAGAGTGCATTTCTAATTTCTATGGCACTTCCTTCCTTTGCTCTTTGCTCCTGCCTTGGATAAGCCCCGCGCCACAACTCATCAACCAACTGTCCCGGCTTATCATCTCTTCTTTTCCAACTTCAAAACTAACCCCCTTTATTGGGCCCAAACGCAGTATTTATTCATTTATTTGGGCTTTGGTTTTTCGAGATTCAGCAACCCCGTCTTATTTATTAAAAATCAAACATTTTATTATATTATATAAAATTAGATACTACTATTATATCATCCTATTATATGTTTGAGATTGACCCAATAATAATAAAATTTATTCAAAGATAAAATTGTTCTTATGTATCAGAACTAAACATGATTTTTTTTTAAAATTAACAATTAATGTTGTTTGAATTTGTAGATCTTAATTTAAGTTATAAAAATTATACAGATAAAAAACATCTATTTTATATAAAATATTTAACTATAAATATATATTTTAAATAAGGGTATACAAAATTTAAAATTATATTCTTATAAGAGTGTGTATTAAATTAAATTACAAATATTATATTTGTAAACAAAATAATAACAAATTATGTAATGTAATTTATATAATTAAACAAATTCATTCACATTTTAAAATAACAAATAAAATAATTTCATTAACAAAAATAAAGTTTTCACATTGTGCTGGAAAGTTAACCAACATAAACAAATCTCATCAAACACATGCATAATTGATAACAAGAAACAAAGAAATCAAGAGTGGAGTAGTTTTGCATAATTTGAGTCCACTCACTGGTGTGGTAGTTTTGCGTTACATAAGAATCTCTCCATCAAGAGACAAGGGTGGAGCTAGCTAGCTTATATATAATATTATGCTACCAACATTCGTATAAGTTTATATCCACTCGAAGCCGGAAATAGACTTCACCCTCAAAAGCATCCGTGCTCAGAGTGGCCACTCCCCTTGCCATGAAAAAGTCACCAGTCCTACCAATAACCGAAATGTCTCTGGTATTGTTCGTCAAAGGATCAGCACCAGCAAAGTTTATGGAACCCTTGTGCATGGTGGAATTGAACACAAAGGAAAAACCAAGCCAAGCAGTGTGAAAACGTCTTTCTTGTCGTACATGTAAAATCCCTGAGCGTGTCTAACTTGGGGCGAGTGCAAATTGTTTTCCAAGGTGATGGGGTCATCAAACACGACCAAGTCACCCAAATGGTTCTGCCCAGCCAAGATTGTTCTATTGGCCCATGTGGGTGCACTCACAATGACCGCAGTTGCATTCTCTGAGTTGTGACCATTGTATATAATGTCGTGAAAGTAAAAAACTAACTTCTGGCATGGCTTACGAACCTTTTTCTCCAACTGGTGGTTGGAGTAGTGGAAGATCCGAACGAGGAGAGGAACAATAGGAAAATAGATGAAAATGAGTCTCATTGTTGAAATGAATAGTTTGTTACTTGTGTCAATGCAACATATAGGACTTTGAAGTTGAGATTTATAGGAAGCAAATTAAATAGACGCGCGCATAAAGCAATGGGTGATGAGGAGCAAGTGGCAAATAATTAAAGACTTTCCAGCTCAATATATATAGGTGAAGTTTGTGCAAGAGTACTGTACGGTGTTGAAGCAAAAAAGAGTTTGTTTTGGGACGGAGGCTAGCATACGAAAGTAAAACATGTTTCGTATCTTACGAAAGTACTTTCGACCGTTGGATTTTATCATGCATTTTTGGTATTGGACGGGAACCGGTATCTTCGGTTATTTATACATTTTTTACCCAACGCGCTTAGGCAACTCATTCCTATGCCTCTATGCAACATTCAATAATTAAATTAAAAATAAAAAAGGGGAAGTCGTGGACTCCCAATAAAAAGAAAAAGAAAGAAAAAAATAAGAAAAAAATAGATTAAAATATT
>PYAF01000142.1:5431488-5477359 GCA_007407185.1 Glycine tomentella | reverse complement strand
TATAAAAGATAAAAATATATTAAAAACTTATATAATATTATTTAATGAAATTTAAAATATTAGTCACCTTTTAATTCCTGTGTAAAAAATCTTAATGAAAAAGGTTTATGATAATTTTTATCATGGTTTATATCATCGTATGGAGTATACAACATACTACTCTTACGGATAATACAGTAGTAATAAGAGAAATTATTAAAAAAAATACGGATAGACAAATGCAACCATATTAGGTTAAATTAATTTTTTAATTCAATTTAGTTTTAATTTTTTAAAATTTATTTAATTTGATCTATTATGTAAATTAGATTAATAATATTAAAAAATCACGTTTATAACAATTTAAAATAATCACTAAATAATTTTAAATTGTCACAAAATATATATTTTTTAACATCATTAATTTAATTTAAAAAATTAAATTAAATCAATTTCAAAAATTAGAAAATTAAATTAAAAAATAAAAAACCAAAAATTAATTTAATAAACATAATAATCTCTCCACTAACAATAATAAAAACAAAGATGAATGGCAGCTTTTTAAAGTGATCTTTATATTTAATGTTAGATCAGGAACGGCGGAACGCCTCGTGGTTTGTGGTCCCACTCTCCATTCTTACGTAAGAAGGAACATTCAATAAATAAATAAATAATGTATAAAGAAAGTGACACTTTAATGCTAGATCAGGTCCACCTCCCACCCTTGCGTGAGCAAAATAAATACTTAAGCACGGTTACGGCGGCCATCGAAGAAGAAACATTTTTACTATAATTTCTTTAAATAAATGTATAAGTTTTTCTTAACTATATGAAAATGATAACTAATGAGAGATGATGTATGATTAAACAAAAAATAACACTCTTTTTATTATTATTAACGGAAACGCGCACGTAAAGCGCATGTGTCCGCATATTTATTTTATTATTATGTTTTCATATGTTCAAATTAATATATTTTTGTAATTTATCTATTGTGTATTGAATTGTATATTAATGTTATTAATTACTTTAACACTTGTTTGTTTGTATTTTTATTGTGAAATCACATTCTTATATATTACGTTAAAGTTGTATTGATTTCTCTTGAATTAATATTTGACTTATTATGTGTACCATGTATTTCTTTGAGTTTTTATGTTATAGATAAATATTAATTCATATTGAATTTTATGTAAATATCACTTCTAAAATATTATTGGTAGTGCTAAAAAAACATTATTATTTATTATTATAATTGATATAAAAATTGTGTAGAATTTTTTAATTCGGCAATTGTTACAAATATTTATCCAATTTTAAAATTTAAGATTTCTTAAATTCAATCAATTAAGACTTTGAACATAAGGAAACATTATTAATATTTAATTTTAACTTGAATTTAAATCCAAGATAGAATAATGGAAAAATAAAGTAGACCTAAAAAAGAGAAAACTTTAATTTTCTTGTATCTTCTCACACATGATTGTAGAAAAATATAAATAATAGATAAATTTAATAAAAAGGCAAATAACATGGGAAGTCAAAGCAAGTAAAGTAATGAGATACTAATTTTGATATTATTCGACATTACATATAGGTGCATAAAACAAAGTAGAATATAAAAAGTAAAACTAAATAAACTAATAATAAAAGAGTACAATGATTAATCTTTGTTTTTCGATGAATCATTTCCATTTCGACTTTCTTCTTCTATAACCCATCAAGATCCATGTTGTTTATCTCCATTCAAAGGCTCTTAAGAACATTTATCTTCTTTGGCAGACCAAAATGCATTTATTTCTTTTAATCTAATTCAAAATGCACACAAAAATCGTTTTATTTTTTAAATATAGAATAAAGTTGCACATACCAATCATTTTTTCCATCCTGATTTCTTTAATTGTTTATACATTTTTGGCTTAAGAGGTTTTTATCTTTCTTTGCAATGTTCAAATTGATGAGATAAAAACTAATCAAATTCTTCTTTTTCGAGTAAAAAAATATAACCTTAAACCCAAATAAAAAAATTTGAAACAATAAATCCAAAATGATAAGATGTAGAGATAGATGGGTGGTTCAAATTGCAAGAGAAAAAATTGGAGAAAGCATAATACCAAAACTTCTCTATATTGTTCCATTTGTACGTGTAAATAAAAAAACTAATATGAGTTAGAATTAAGATAGAAGTCCAATGAAACTATGAAAATAGAGAAAGAGATTAAAGTTGAAGTAGCTACCATGTTTAATTCAATCATAATAAAACCAAATAAAAATGCTTCAAAGACATGTGTCCTCACACTGGACAAAATGTTTGAAAAAATAAATAACAAAAAATGTAAACATAAGACTCGTAAAAACACATTTGTATTAAAAAATCAATTCCTTAGATTAAACGTGCATAATTGCATGTGTTAATTAAATAAAGTAAAGTTAGAAATCACAAAATTTATTAGATAAAAATAAAAATTGAATTAAAAAACAAATATAACAATATTATGTTTTGCAATTCCAATTTCATGAGAGGAAATATGGATAAGAAATAAAAGTTATGCAGATGAAATGTGAGTTGTTACGGATGAAAAACTAAATATAATTTATTTTTATGAAAGAAAAAAATAATTAAATTAAAAGTGAGAGAAAATTTAAAAGAAATTGGCATAAGACTTATTTGGAAACAAATCAAAAAAGAATTCAATAAAAAAAAATTTAAAAATATTTTTAATCTTATATCTAAATAAGCTCATATTAAATGTGACAAAAGGTAAGGTAGTGTGCGATTATTTAAAAAGAAATGATGATGTGATTATGTATTTATGTTGGAGGAAAGATAGCTGCGATTACGTTTGCCTGTTTTGGAAAAGGTAGTTATATGTTCTCTAAATTTCTCTTTATATTAGTTTAACTTTTATACCTTTTTCCTATTTTATCCATTAACTATTTCATACATATTTTTTCATAGATGAGGGCATAATGATCTAATAAAAATGGAGATCAAACACAGTTAATAAAAATAGTATCTTCTTTGTCTATTGTTATAGATAGATATAATTTATTAATATATTCTTCTTTTAATATTTTTAATTTAAAAATAATTAATACAAAGAATATTATAGATTGAATATTATAAAAATATTATTTTAAATTTGTTTCTTATAAATAGTAACGTAAAAAGTAATTAATTAATGAAATATTATGTATCCAATTAGTAATATATGGTTATATACTTATAGCTTTGTACAATTAAATTTATCACCGAGATAACTATAATTTTATATCTGACTTTCTATTTTATACATCCGTGATTCTCCTCTCCAAAATAGATTCCACTTTTCTCCTCACCAAGATATATTCCAACAGTACAGGAGTAATGTCCATTATAACTCCTGGCTATTTTGATTAACTAAATTATCTAAACATCATTTTTCTTTACTTTTCTTTAACAAACCTTTTTAAATTTGAATCGTCAAAATTTATATATTTATATTATAATATGTATATTTTCTTAATAAGATTTAAATTCATTTACGCATCTATCTATTTTTCAATAAAAATACTCCCTCCATTTCTGTATACTTCAATCACTTAATTTATCAAGATTAAAAAAATTGATTAATTTAATTTATGCTAATAAATTTATCTTAAATTTATAATTTATTTTTAAAATTATCTTTGTCATTAATTTTCTTCTCTTTTCTAATTATTTGTCAATCTTTCTCTTCTTTTAATTAAGAATATTTTTAATATAAAATAATTAATATAAGAAATATTATTCATTGAATCTTATAAAAATAAACAAACATAATTTTAAATCTAGACTTTATAAAGAGAAACAAATAAAATAATATTTTTGAAATAAATATGGTCCTTTCATCGTTTCTTAATGACATTTAAAGTTGATTATATATGAATGTATTGTTTTCCCACGAAAATTTGATGTTTTTGGCATACTTATTAAATTAGCTACTACTACCATTCATAGCAACATGACATCTTACTGGATATACAAAGTTTCCTATGAGATAAGTATAATATTTCAACAATGTCCGGGTAAATGTAATTTTATAATTTATAGTTTTTAATATGTTATTCATCCTATATGCTTTTTTTTATATGCAAATAATATGTATTTATAAAATAATGATAGGAGAAGGTACACGAAGATATATATATATATATATACATATATATATATATATATATATATATACCTATCCCCACACAAGATTACGTCAGTATCCTCTACATTCATAATCCCACCGAGAATGGTTGGTTAAATTTATGTAAGTATTACACGTAAATAAATTCATCCTATATGTTAATTTTATTAATGATTAATTTATGTAGATAAACTTAAATAGTCACTTTTAGTAAGATGTATTGTTCCCTCCAAATATATTATTTTTTCTTCAAAATTTAAAATTTCTAAGCACAATTTTACTCGTATCACCTAACAGTAGTTGTTCTTATTTCTTCTTATACACTTTACAAATAAAATCTCATAAAAAAATTATTTGAGTAATTTTATGAATAAGAAGTTTGGTCAAGTTATTAATGTCTTCTTATAACTTTATAGCTTTTTTTGTTGAGGGACAAACTTAATGGGTGTATCATTCAACTGGAACTTCAATGGTATATTATAATTAAGGAAACACAGACCACGTTCTCATCATTTAAAAGGAGTTAGATTAATAATAAAATAATTATTAAAACTTGATTTAAAATTTTAAAAAAGACGAGTATAACGTAAATACGAGGTTTATTTTTATTTCTTACAAAATAAACAAGAGGTTAATTAATATCAAGAAAATAAGATAGATCAGATTACATCATAGTTATTTGTTCTGTTGTTAAAGAATACTTATATGCTTCTGTAAAACATATATATATATATATATATTTATATGCTTGGAGCATTCTCTAATATCAAGCAAATAAATATAAAAAAAGAAAGTATGTTCGTGTTCACAGCATGGATTAATAATAATTGTTGAATGCGCCGGTGAGGTAGCTAAATACGCTGATATGAGACGAGAACGAGAGAGTTGGTTCGTAGTACTAGTAACAGTAACAGTGGATGATGGCAGAGCGCACTGAACAAATTTGGACGCCAAACACAGTGTTAGACGCACCCACGTGTATTAACAATAACAAAAAGGGGGAAAAAAATAATAAATGAAAAGATAAAAGGTAAGTCGATGAGAGAGAGAAGATGAAAAGCGAGGAAGGTGAAGCGGAAAAGGTGGAAAAATTGGGAGAAAAGTTAAGGAGAGGGGTGTTGGTAGGGAAAAGTAGGGGCCTCTGTTCTCCAGTGCCCTCTTGGTCTTGGGGTGCTCCAACTCACTCACATTCAGGACCGCTACAACCATATCAGCGTTCTTTCTGTTTCTGCTACAAAGCTCGCCGCGGCTCTCTGGGAATTCAACCACTCTTTCCCACTCTTTCAAATGCATCATCATCGTTCTGCTACCAACGCTGCCGGTGTTGCTGGAGGCGGAGGCGGCGCTGATCCCAGACTTCGCCGCCACCACCATTACATCCTTCATAAGGACATGGCTCCGGACATCTCCAACTTTTTGGCTGATGCTTCTCCCAGTTCCCCCGATCAGGTACTCCTTCTTCTGTCTTGGCGATGGAAGATTCGCTTCATGATCCTTGAAGGATGTTGGGGATTAATGTTTACTACTACTTCTACTAGGTTAAGAAATAATATTAGTTTTTTTTTCTTCTTTCTTTTCAGTATCTATGTTTACTTGTCGCTTATGATATTAATGACAAATGCTGTTTCAGCATCTGCGATTTATACTTTATATTTGGAAAATTTCCTCACTTGTCTGTTTTTTAAAGGGCATACTGAATCTATATTTTGATGTACCTGATTCTTTGACCCATTTTATGCCGATGCTGCTTAATTATGGATGGACATTTTCCCCATTACTTTTGTGTAATCTGAAGTTTATTTAAACTGATATTTCTCTGCTCTTTCATCAGCCTGCTAGCGCAAGCAGTTTGAGGAGGCATGTTGCGGCATCTCTGATGCAGCATCATCGGGCAATAGAGAGAAACAATCATGCACTGCAACCTTTATCTCCTGCAAGTTATGGTAGTTCCATGGAGGTGAGGATCAACCTTGCCCCAGACCTTTCTTTTTCTTTTCTACTGGCTAACACCTTTAAAACTTAACTAAAAAGAGGCACATGATAGTATCCTTCTAAGTAAACATGTTTCTTTTGCGGGATTTACCAATTTGGCATCTTGTATAATGTGGATACATAGTATTCATAATTTCAATGTACAAGATCGGCTGGGCTTTAGAAGTTCTCTGAATAATAATCTATCAGTGTAGCCTGGGAGAAATATAAATTATTATGAGTAAGCAATTTCCCTCGTACTAGGAAATTCAGTTAATAACTAATTTTTATCTAATATAATGAAATACCATGCCGGGAACAACTATGTTGTAGTTTCGTTGGCTGCCAAAATAATTTTTCAGAATGATATCTATAAATAGAACATATGTAATAAATCATAAGTTTGTCTAGAAAATCCAAGTTTGAGTCACTGTGTTTGTAGATATACTTCCAGAATAAATTACCACTGAAGTGTAGGTCTTTCTAAACATTGGTGCAAGAACCACCTTCTTGTGCCAGAGTATTTTCTAAAACATTTACTGCAAATACTAGGTTGATCATTCATCATCTGTTGAGTACAAAGGATAGTTAATATTTATCCCTACTTTACTCTAGCAGCTTGATTATTGTTGGATAAATATCCAATACTTTATTGAATGCTGTGCTTGTCCTTTCTTGGGTTGCAGATGACACCCTATAATCCTGGAGCCACTCCTACTAGTTCCTTGGAATTTAAGGGAAGGATTGGGGAGCCACATTATAGTCTCAAAACATCTACAGAACTTCTAAAAGTGCTAAACAGAATATGGAGCTTGGAAGAACAACATGCTTCTAACATTTCACTGATAAAATCATTAAAGTCAGAGCTAGATCATGCAAATATTCGGATCAAAGAGTTGCTTCGAGACCGACAAGCAGGTCGACATGAGATTGATGACCTGATGAAGCAAATTGCAGAGGATAAATTGGTTCGGAAGAGGAAGGAGCAGGATCGACTCCATGCTGCCATTCAATCTGTGAGGGATGAACTTGAGGATGAGAGGAAATTAAGAAAACGATCAGAGAGCATACACAGGAAACTAGCTCGGGATCTTTCTGAGGTGAAGTCCTCTCTGACTAGCGCCGTAAAAGAATTGAATCAAGAGAGAACTAGAAGAAAACTATTGGAGGACCTATGTGATGAATTTGCTAGGGGAATAAATGAATACGAACAAGA
Source organism: Glycine tomentella (assembly GCA_007407185.1). Lineage (NCBI taxonomy): Eukaryota > Viridiplantae > Streptophyta > Magnoliopsida > Fabales > Fabaceae > Glycine > Glycine tomentella. Next base: position 5,470,036 of record PYAF01000142.1, on the reverse strand, counting down.
GGTGCATACTGTCAAACACAAGTCTGATAAGGATTGGGTTCAAGGAGCTGATCATGATCGTTTGATCCTCCACATATCCGAATTGTGGCTGGATGAACGTATGCAAATGCAGCTGGAAGCAGTTCATAATGGTTTTATGGATAAATCCATAGTCGATAAACTAAGTCTTGAAATAGAGACTTTCCTTAAAGCTAAACAAAATAGTAGGAGTACAGAAAATATTGCAGTAAGGAATTGCCGTAATTCCTCGGAATCTGTACCACTGAATGATGCCGTCAGTGCACCACAAGAAGTTGGTGATGACGATGATTCTGTGGGCAGTGATTCAAATTGTTTTGAGTTGAACAAGCCAAGCAACAAGGGATCTAAGGTACATGAAGAAGAGCCTGTCGTCAAAATTTTTGAGGAGACATCAAAAACCAACCAACCAAAGAAAAAACCAATACCACGAGAAGGGTTAAAACATCGTAGGCCATCTAGCCTGCAAGTGGAGTTTGAAGAACAGATGGCTTGGGCCATGTCATCTGATTCGCATAAGAAGTCCCAGTCAATTGATGCAGATAAGGGGAAGACCACAGATACTATGCCAGTTGAAAGAATTGTATCTGAAAAGTCTGAACACTATGAGATTTACGAAAATGATGATTCTGAAAGAAAAAATAACCCCAGTGAATTGCACGGCTCTAGTAAAAATCACATTATTGATAATCTCTTAAGAGGTCAACTTTTGGCGTCGGAAGGTGGCAATATGCATGCTGAAAATAATTATGGTGAGGCTTCTTGCAGCAATGCCGGATGGAGGAATCAGCCAAGCCCTGTGAAGCAGTGGATGGCAAAACTTGCATCCCAAGACCTTGACATATCAGAGGCTTCCAAAGTGCCTTCAGGATCAAAGGAGAGTAATAATACTTTGAAAGCAAAGCTTCTTGAAGCTAGGTCCAAGGGGCAGAGATCGCGTTTAAAAGCCTTGAAAGGTTCCTTTTAGAGGTGGTTTAGCTTAAACATGGGCTAAAGGTAATACTAAGTTGTGGGGAATTTGCATCCTGTTGATGGTGGTCATTACACTTCCCTCTCGTCTCTTCCTTTCACGTGCAACTTTTGCTTTGTTCATAATTTTCACTTTGTATCTGTAACATATTTTTCCTTTGGGTTTTATTCTCTCTCTCTCTCTCTCTATACTACTGTAGATGTCACGCATGTAGCTAAAAGAATCGGATCGAGTTTTGAGAAGTGAAAAAACAAATATACAATTTTGGATAGTTTTTTGTTTCTCATTATTATGACATGCTTGCTCAAAAATTTCATACTGTGATGCGTTATTAAGACCAACCATGAATTGATTCATGAATATTATTAATCTATAATTATATATGTTGATTTGGCCTCGCATCACCATTTTTGTTTTTGTAAGTTACAAGATTAGTTTTCGTGAATAGTATGAATAACTTACAAAAGAGTTTCTAAAGGAAAAAAAAAAAACTTACAAAAAGAGTGATAATAGTATAATATGAATGAGGATTTCGATAAGTTTGTGGTTCCATTATTAACTGCTAAGTTTTGTTGGGTTGGGTTCAAAATAATCAACTAGCTAAGCATTCTTGACTATGGAGATTTTTTTAATTGTGCTCCTAGTTATGTTCAATTTAGATACACTAAAATTATTATTTTAGACATTTAAACTTATTTTTGTCTAAATCATGTATATTTTTTAATTGAAAATAATATTGTTTAAGTCGGATAGGATCATTATGGGTGACAAAATTCTCCTTCCAAGTATTTAACAAAATTGCGTATTCATGATTCGAATTCAAAATCTTTGATTAAGTTGGAACATGTAAGTTGATCCACGTGCTTTGTGGTAGATATCTAAACTTAAAGAGAAATATTATGGAAATATATTTTAAAAACGATTTTACATATATTAATTAACAAAGAATAAGGTAAAAATTAAAATAGAAGCTAATGACAAAGCCTGTTGAGGTTAAGGCAACTATCAAAGAGGTCCTGTGACCTGTGATAACCAGAGGGGAAAAAAACAATATGGGCCAAATTGGTCGGGCCCAATGGTAGAATCCAATTGAAGAGGCGTGACCTGACTGAGAATGAGATCCAATCCACCAGACCACACGTGTGTCTGAGAAGAAGATCGAATCGCAGACGGTGTCCCTAATGGCAGCGTCGTTCAGGTGGATATTACAACTACACAAGGATGTTCCAAAAGCCGCACGCTTCTACTCCGAAGGCTTGGACTTCAGCATCAATGTCTGCAGCCTACGTTGGGCCGAACTCCAATCCGGTTCTCTCAAGCTTGCCCTCATGCATTCTCCCAAGTACCCTTCCTTTTTCTCATGCCCTCCATCTGTTCGATATTTTGTTCATTCCGAATTAAGCCTTAATTAACAATGACTAATAACAAGATTACTTTCTTATTCAGTTGTTTTTTATTCTTTCTTTATGATTTTAAAAGAAATGTTTGGCGTGCAATATTGGTCCATGGAGTGGTCAGCTGCTGATTCACTTTCAAATTTCAATTTCACAGTGAGCAGCAAGCCACACAGAAAGGGTACTCATCGCTTCTGTCATTTACTGTGACTGATATGAACAGTACAGTAACTAAATTAATGGCGTTAGGAGCTGAACTAGATGGACCCATCAAATATGAGGTCCATGGAAAGGTATTGCAATTCATTCATAGCTTTGAATTTGATATTGCTGAGTTATATAAGGTCTGATGTGATTTTCTTGTAATCAGGTTGCAGCTATCCGGTGTATTGATGGACATGTCTTAGGCCTCTATGAACCCGTCTAAAGATACATAAAATAGGAGATTCAGTACAACAAAAACCTCTTTTGTCATGGTGGATTTCCTGCAATAATTGATCATGTTCTCTTGTCAAGACCTATAGCAGTAATAGATCTGAGAATAAGGCAAAATGATTAGAAGATTGAAAAAAGCTATGCAATTTCAGATATCTCCAAATTATCTGTCTTGTAGATGGGTTTTTTTTGGTGCCATCCATATCTGCTAGAAGTGACAGGAAATCACCTTTTGGTTTTATTTTATTTTTCTCTTTAAGGATGACAGCTTCTCCTTCCTCCCTGTTGATATTTTTTTTTATTGAATTTTCGTCTCCCTGTTGAAACATTGTAACTTGACGCTTTTAATTGTAGACTTTGCCCATGCAATTACTCAACGATTGAAATATTTATGGATTAATGTATTTCTCGTGTGCTAATACTTGATTTGGAGTCTGATACAATCTGTGCCATCAGTTAAAAAGATTCATGTGTAAATAGTAATTTTTTCATGTGATACATGAAGATGCAGTGTGATCTTACCCAAGCTGCTACAAAACATGATGTTTTGTATCACTTGCCACGGAAAACAGGTGTTTTCGATTCCAGTTTTGAAAAAGGGGATAGTATCACTCATTTTCATAGCTCTAGTCACGGACACATGAAAAGCCCGTTGGTGGAAATGCGTAAACGAAAGAAACAACAGCGGATCATTTTCTCATTAACGGGAGGGATTCAGATCCTCTGCATAGATTTGAACGGTGCTGTAATGTTCTAAATAAATGCTAAATTTAAAATTATTGAACAAAACAACGTGAATAAAACAAATCAAATGTGATTGTTTACTTAATTATCACTCCAACCAATCCATGTATGGTTATTACTTATTAGTTCTATGATTGGTCAAATCATTAACTTTTGCTTTCCTGTTTTCTTGATAAGAAATAGCATTACTGAATTCTCTATTAACTTTTTTCTCAATCATTATCTATCTTTAGCAATTCGACTGTTCTTATAGTGTGTTTACGTATGATGGAAATAGAAGACAAGAGGAAAGAAATGAGTTGTTTAACATGTAAAAATAAAGAGAAAGCTTTTAACATGCTACAATTGATTATGACATGCCTCGGCTCCCTTTTTATCTTGTATATGATTTCTTATATAATAATAATAAAAGTATTAAGAAAATATTTATTTTTTAAAATCAAATAATCTCAAAAATTAAGTTAATTTTCACTTTATTTTTTTGCTGTATTTTTTTTCAACCAAACAATATCTATTTCCAATCTATTTCTTGCATATTTATCTTCTTTTCTTTTTTTACCTATTCATTTCCACAATGTTGAGAATAACAAAAAGAAGAGAGAGAAAGGGAAAGAAACTAAGAAAGTGCCATGCAACAATATTATTATTATTATTATTTTAGATATGTAAAGAATAAATTAAACGTGTGATTTCTTTTTAAAAAAACTTTTTAAAAGTAGATAATAAGAGGAATTATTATTGTGTAAATATTATAACCCATATGAAAATTCGGGTTTCACTTGTTGGCTGTGTGTAGCTTCACGAATATCCCTGATGTCACACAAGATACAATTTCATCTTCCGTGGGAATACAAAATATTAGGAGAGAATAAAGCAAATTTTAGAAAAGTTAACATTCTTGTACGTAACCACGAGTTCTTAGCTTGAACATCAAGTGAAGACATTTAGCTCGAAAGGTTTTAAGATCAACATTAATTTTTCACAACGTGATACATGATGTACCCTTGTTTAGTAAAGGGGAAATATCATGGAGAAGATTGAAATAAGTGAGAAATAAAAAAAATAAGAGGAAAAAATTAAAGAGAAAAATGGAGACAAAAAAAATAAAATCAAATCTTCTGTAACTTTTGTCTAGATCCCCTCTTCAATATTAATTAGGAAAAATTATATTTTCTTCCCATCCTCTCTCTCCACTAAACAGTCCATTGGTGATCTGTGGGGTTGATGTTTGATCACATTTCATACCCTCGTTGAAACTTGCATGGTCCACGAAGGGTTGTTCTCTTTTCTTATTGCTTCCTCTTTATCAAATAAAAACTTGACCAAGAAGGACCGAGCAACCAGAAATATCTAACATTTTTAATTGAATCCGAATTGAACAAAATGTTATTTTTCTTTCGAAAAATAAACAAACTAGTAGTTGCATACGGATCATGCCTTAATGGAAGCATCTTGAATATTGATTTGAGAGATAACCAATGCCATTCACTAAAGTTTAGAAATTAAATACCAAATAAGGAGATCATATGTATGATTTCCATGTTCTCCACTAATAAAGAAAAGAGCATAATGATAACGTTATTATTGTCACATCAATTCAAATAAAACTCCTTGCAGCATTACGTTATATGAACATTCAATTTCACTCACTTCCTCAGTTCTGTGGCTCCTAGAAGGAAAAACAACTAGAGCCACATCTTGTATTGATTAGTTCCTAACATATTGTTTCCATAGTATTGGATGAGTATACACTACACACAGATTCGCAAGTGGACTATGATGATTTATTTATTTCCATATCTTCAGATGATAATGGACGAGACTTTTGTGATAATAACGGACAAATCCACTTCACTAACTCTTGATACTTTTCCAGATGGGTTGGAAACATCTAGGCCCCGGAGAATAAAGGAAATCAAACTTTACCTAAATTAAGTATATTTGCACGCAAAACGCAATGCAAAATTCCATTGTCAAATCTTGAACTCTATAACGTGTGTATATTAAACGTGGCAACGGTTCACTATAGGTGATTAGCGCGATGAAATTCCGGTATTTGGGTTTTCTTAAATCGCTTATAGTCTGAAATATTAATAACTAATTGACAATAAATGATAAATAACTTTAGTTAAATCTTGTACGTGTTTAGAGAAATGATCAATATAATCATCAAGTGATGTTAGATTCTGTACAAGGGGAAATACTACTATTGCCTTGTTCCAGATTTAGACAACCGCATGTTGTCGATGTCGAACTCCCAACTCCCCACTCCCCACTCATTGCACTTAGACACAATGACACAATGTGAATTATTATAAATTTTTATTATTTCTCTTCCACTCTTATTAACAAAAAAAACAAAAAAGAGAAAAACCTTTACTTCTGTTTTCTAAAACTACATGTATCATTACATTAATCTAAAATTTAGTTATTAAATTAATCTTCAAAAATTTAGACTTTAGCATTATATTAATCTTTCAAAAATCTTATTACCAAATTATTCTTTCAAATATTTAACCAAGTTACTGAGTTACTCTTTTAAAAATCTAAAATATCAGCATATACGTCTTTACCAATATTAAAAAGACTTTTATATACTAATTTGGTAACAAATTAATTTCTGAGAAATTATTTTGGTGACAAAATTCCTTTAGAAAATTAAAGTGATAAAAAAGAATTTTTAAAAGACTAACACGGTGATTAAAAATTAAGGTAGCATTTTCATAGTTTGAGGTTTTTGTTTGATAAAAAAGTGAAGCTGCATGCTGCCTGATGTTTTGTTTGAGCTTGATTTAATATTAATTATCTTTTCCATACTGAATATCATTTAATGTAGTAACAAAGAAAAATACCATTTGAAGTTTTTATACGAAAAAAGGTTATTAAAATTTATTAATTTTAAAAACAATAAATCTATATAATTATATTATCATTCTACTCTATTGATAATCTATTATTTTTTAATAAAAAACATCAAAACATAATGACAAAATGAAAGATAAGAAAAATGGTGAAAAAACTCAAGTATCGATAAAAGAAAATTTCAAGAGATTAAATTTATCCAAAAAATTATTAAAGAACAAGTCGGGTTTATTATCTATAGTTTATATTATATTTGGGGAATATAGGTGATACTTAATATGTTAGTTAAAATTTAATTTTAAACTATTTAATAAATTAATTGTTTAATCAGCTGATAAATGTAGAAAGATATAAAAACATGCATGTTCATATATTTTTTGTATATCTAATATATATTTTATGTAAATATAGTTTTAATACTTTTAATTGGTTTTGAATTCTTATTTTTATATTTTTTAACCATTAATATTTTATTAAAAATATAAATAAATATTATAATATTGAAGAATTGATCAATAAATGAGGAATTTATTAATACATTGAAAGTAATAATAAAACAATAGTAATAAATTACATACATTTAATATAAATATCTCAAAGTACAAATTTCTAATTATATGAGATAAACATATTTATCAAACGCATTTATAATGCGTAAATTAAAATTACAATTAAATATTAATACATTGATAAGTAAAAGTTATTTCGGTAATTCAATATCTCTAGCTCGCGCTATTTCCTATCAGAGAAAACTTTGGTTAAGTAAAGCGCGTTAGCTCTTTTAAGTTAAGGCGCGTATCCTCTTGTTGGGAGAGGGGCTAATACCACTCGCCCTAATGAATAAAGAAACAGGAGAGGGGTGATCCACTGTTGTGTTCCCTGTCTCCCAACGAAAAAATGAAGTGCGATTGAAACCTTTCTTTGACATTCTTTCAGAACAGTGCAGTGCAGTTGATTTGTGTCGGAGTTATGGTATCCCGGCTATCGTATGATTTTCAAGAATATATAAGACAATTCGAAGAACTAGCTCCTTGCAGCCTCATCATATATATCATATGCATTCCGCTCTTAATTACTTGAGCTTCATGTATATCAAAGCCAAACATCTTCATGTATTGGAAATCAATCTTCAATTCACATCAAATAAAGAAACATATGTAAGATCATCGAAAAAAATTTAAAGATCACGAAAAATAAAACAGCAGTAGCACATATGTAATTTCATGGCTGGCAATTTCGGAAATGCAATTATTATTGCACCTGCAAGTCTGGAACTACACATGTACACGATCAAGGGTGTCTATATGACAGTTTTAGTCTTAATCCTCCGATTCTTCTGAAGAAAAAAAATCATGACTAATTCAGAATTTAATCAGAAAAAAATAAGTATATATATCACAGTCGATTGCACCACTGTGAACTTCTTCAATGGAGCGAGACCCATTACGGTATGCTCAGCCTATTGTTAGTACTTGGTGACACAATAATCCTTAACCTAACTCTACTTGGAAGAGTAGAAAAGCATGAAAACAAAAAACAAGGTACGTGTGAACCTTATTTAAGGAACTTAATCTAATGTAATTTATTTGTTTTCATTTTTTTCTTCTAAATTTTTTATCTGTAAAATTATTTACCAAAGTTTGAGGATACAATAATTTTAACATTTAACTCCCTCAATAAAATCCAGAGAATAAAAATAAAAAAAAAGTAAATTATATTTGAGATATTATCGGTTTATCCCCTTGACATTTTTCTACAAGTAACAATTTGATATTACTAAATCAATTGAAAAATTTATTTGTAATAAATATAAAAGTGTAAAAATATAAAGACAGAAAACGTAAATTGAATTAAATTTAAACCTAAAGTACAGTACTTCTGGTTAATATGCTCTTTCCGTATCAACTTTTGTACAAACTCCTTTAAACCTAAAGTACAGTACTTCTGTGAGTGAATAAATGATTAAAAACAAGTATATATAGATAAATGAATATGCAACACCCACCACCAGATGTTCAAATCTAATATTATGTAAATAAGAAGCTAGAAAAAGCGCAGGAGAGACAGAAACTAACAAGAAAAGGGAGCTCCCTTCAGTCCAAGTACAGGAAATATAAGATTCAATTTGTCTCCCGCATCATTCACTCATTTACTGAGTATTGTTCACTCATTCACTCAGTATTTGTATGAATGAGTCGGCAGCTAATTAAATCCTATTATCACCCATTAGTGGACTAAAGAAAGCTCTCTTACCTGATTAACCACCTCAAATGGTTATCATCACTATCATATACATGTGTCCATTAGACCAGCCAATGATATTTGTAATCTGTTTGATGTTCAAGTTGGAAACAGACAGAGCCACGTCCAAGACAGTGAGCAAGACCATCACATGATGAGATGAGAACCTTAATCTTATTGCCGTGTAAGCTTCTCACAGAGGCACTGAGGGAACCAAAGGCTTTTTATAAGCTCACATCAACAGGAACCGGTAGAAGCACTCCTGTTAAAGTGCGTCTATTATCATTCGGCTTTATAAATTTTTTTATAAAATCCAAAATAAATAAATTATGAGTTTAATTTCAAGGCATAATGCCTAAACATTTTAATACTGTAAACTAATTAGAAATTATAAATAGATATAACTTTTTAATAATTGTTGTAAAAATTAGTAAATTTATCGTACATATACATTAAACTGTGATCGGAAAATAATGTAAAATATATTTATTATTTTTTATTAAATGATAAACTTAACACAAAATTTGAATTAGTGAGACAACTTTCTTTAATTTCTCTTTTTTTATGAAAAGGAAGTTATTCATATTCTCCTTGTCAGAACATTAGCCCTACCAATTAGTTTGCGGCATCATGAGTACAGTCGCGACTTGAATATATATAAAACAAAAAAGAAATAAAAGAAGGGAAGTGCTCAGCGAAAAAGGCAAAGAATAGAATACATGACCTGTGAACCGGATGCCATGCTTCTAATTTTATAAACAAGTAAAATTAGATTTAGCTTGCGCTTGATTATATTAATTAGATCGTGATAAGACATGTCACGCTGTGTGCCTTACAAGCTAGAAGAGGCTGTATTATTTTCTTAATTTTCAGAATAGAATTATATCGCCTAATTAATGTGTGTCCATGCGACCTTTACGTATTCATTTTTTTCATGCATACCCAACTTTTTTTTTTCATTACGAAGATTAGTTTTGCATACATTCTTCCATGTGTACTCGGGATATATATATATATATATATATATATATATATATATATATAATAAAGTTTATTAGTTTAAAAATGAATGACAAGACAGATGAAACGCTGGAGATTCCAATGAAAAACCAAATCTTCCTAGGGTTTACCTGTGAATTAAAGACAATACTTTAGCTGGGTATAAACCTAGTTTGACAAGACCAATTATAGCCTTTCTATGTCTGCCATGTAGCTATATGTATGAAAACGGAAAAGTTAAGGGGAATATTCAATTCTTGTAGGAGAATATATTTTAGAATAATTTTAAAGTTTTTTATAGCATCATTTTATAAATTCTCTCATTTATTAAATATAAATAATGAAATGTATTTTATATTTTTAAAATATTAAATGTATTTACTATTTATTTTATATTTACAATATAATTTTTTTATATGATAGGAATATATAATATTACTCGATATTTTAAGAATGAATTTGGCAGACAAAAAATCTCATAATTAAACTCCATACCCATGTTTAAAGTAAAATTGGATGAAAAGAAAAATAATAATTAGATTAAGAAAATAAAAAAAATGAGTTTTATAAATAGTTTCCCCCCCTCAATATTACGTCTAGAAAACAGATGAAGTAAGAAACAAAGAAAACAAATCATTAAATGCAAAGCAGAACAGTTATTTTCAATCATCTATCGGGGTGTGCGAATCGAATTGATTTGGTTCTATTTACATATAGTACTAATATTTTTACTTGATTTCATTTGACTCTGATTGAGTTTTTTGAATTTTCAATGTATTATTTTTATAGATTTTATGATTTTTAATTTGTAAATGTTATTTTAATTATTTTGAATTAATTTAAAAATCTTAAAAATAAATTTTATTAAAAAATTTGATTGATTTAAATCTAAAATATGGTTTGAATTTGAAATTAAAATATGTACTTAGATTATAATTTAAAATTTAATATATTTTTACTTTAAAATATATATATTTTTCTATATTTTAGATCAGACAGAAAAACCCAAACAACGGCGAGGGCATCAAGCTTCAAACCCTCGGTTCGAAACTGATTCAAGACTCAAAAAAAAATAACAACATATAAGATCGAGTAAGCAATGTCATGACAGTCAATATCTACCCCAGTTTGGAACTATTCTACAACCAAATTATTAGAATGTATAATTACACCAAATCCTATTCTTTCATCTCCTTAATGCAGTTAGAGACAATAATAACAAAAAGCATTTGCCAGCTCTATAAAAGTCAGACTAATACTGCCATACCTAATTACTAGAAGAAAAATATAGGACATTAGTCATCAAAAGCTAGAAAGTAGAGTGCACCAATCCTACAAAGTAGTCATTGTCTAATAGTAAGTTCAGCCCTTAGATGAAGTAATCCCTTGATGAAAAAATGGCTATCGTCTGCTATGAATGCAGTCCATGGAATACCAAACAGGTTCCTATACCCTACAGCCTTGCCCGCTGTGAAAGTATAATCTCCCTTGCACCTGCTTATATACTCCTCAGTCGATTTTGATCTAGCAGCAAATTCATAGTCAACATGCAGAGATACTGATCCCTTGAATTGCATTGCTAAGAAAAGCCCAAAGCAATGGGATGCATTTTGCTGGTCCATATTGCAGCGAGCTGACAAGAAAAACCATTGCTCCCCTAGAGGGAATGCTTGAGAGTAAATTCGAGCATTAGGAAAAAATTGTGCACATTCTTCTTTCTTTAGGTCCAGGTATACCACACACCGCGGACGGGGCAATGCAAATTCAACCACCTTCACATGGCGGAGCTTGTAAGCTCGCTCCACCAAACAAGAGTAGGTGGTGCCAGCATCTTGTGCAGCAAGAGACCGTTGTCGATACGGTGTCTCTGCCTTGTAGAAGAGAGCTTCAAGAACAACATTTGATGCAAAGTCAGGATGGAAGTCGTTGCATGTTAAGACCTTCTTAAGCTTTCGAGAACTCATGTATGGAAAACGGATGAGTCGACCAAGGCGTGCTTCAAGGACATCTTTCCGGTCCTCAATTTTTGGATAATGTATCCTAGCCCACTTGAGCACAAACTCAAAGACAAAATCCTCTGAATGCATCTGGAGGTCATCACTAGATAGCACTGCTTCAATGCCAGCCAAGGGCAAATTCAGCACTTCATCTGCAAACCTAGATCATTCAATGAAGAACAACTTCTTATAAGTCCATGAGTTTGCAAAGCAAAATAAAGTAGGAGCCAAGAAAAAAAGAGAGGAAACTAAGAATGGAAATAAGAACAAAAATTGCAATAACTAATGGTTGAAGAAAAAACAAATCACCCAGATAAAAGGAAACATTTAGAGTAAGAAATTACTCTGTTATGTCTCTGTAGCGTGTGGCAAGAAACAACTTTGCTGTCTCTACCAGTGGTTGAATTGCATCTAATGTCAAAATGTTTGAAGGAAGATCCAAATAAAGTAAGGCAGACTCACAAGTCATAGGCATTAACCTCAACATCCTACTGCAATACCTTATGCATGACACAACCTCAAATTTATCTGCAGCCATCAGCACATCCAATACAGCAGCAGATGTCGTTCTTGATAAAGTATTACTATACATAAAATTAAGTAGGTCCATAACGGCAGCCTCTTCTGCTCCAATGATAATTTAAAAAGGAAAAATGCTTTAGCTGACATTTGTACATTAAAAAACTAACATAAGCATTATAAAGTCTACAACCTAAAGGAGAGGGTGGGCAAATAAAGGACAAAAACCTTCAGCTCATACAATCAATTCTTGGAGAAGAGAAAAAACACACACAATATTATTCTCATTGAAATATTACATATCCTGCAATTACCAGAATCATGGATTTGAAGAGTCACATTTTGTTGCTTAGACTCTCTCGTCACATTTGAAAACAACTACAAGAAGCATAAAGCAAGGAGTCATCTAATGTAGGAGTACTTGGAAACAACCTCAAGAATTAAAAAGCAAATTAACAACAAAGGAATTTGAGTAGAAAAGGAACACAGGGCATAGTACAACAACATACCTTGTAAAAGAAGGGGCTTTTTTCTGCAAGAATTGGAGAACTTATCTGTAAGGTCCTAACTCTAAGAACTTTTGACCAACTCATGCCCAATGATGAATCATTGCCATGAGAAACTTCATCACCTACAAAAGTAATACTGTAATCATAAGAACCATATCACAAACTGTGACAGTTAAATTAATACATAAACATTTAACATTTTTATAGCACAGAAGATGCAGTTTGCAGATGGACATATTCATTTTCAAACAGCAACGTGTAAGATTCTTGTGTCATGATTACCACTGAAAGCATCCATAAATTATCAGATCATAATCAATGAAGGTAATCAGAAAGTGTTTCCAAATCACACAATGGGCTCACCAGTTGAACTTGTTTTGATGTAGTTAGATTTGATTTGCTTGTACTAAATCAGCACAAACTCACAAGTTCCAATCATTACGACAGTAAGGCCAAATCTCTTTAGCCAAATATCCTTGTCACTAAATTTACCATTCCTATATTACCTGGACAAAATCCATTCAATATTAGTTTCTACTTTTTAATCTATATAACTATCACAAAACTGAATGATCAATTTCCTCCTAAAATTAAAAAATCTAGACATGGTAGTTAAAATTGGGATTCAAATCGTAAATTCCCACAATTTTATGATTTTATCCCTTTCAACAATTCAAATTATAGCTAAAATCGGACATGAGGTAAAATCCTTATGAAATTGCAATTTAAATCCCAAAATTGCAAAAATCATAAGAATTTATGATTTCTCTGGCTATTCATTTTGACATTTGACCAAATTCATTTTTTGCTGACCCACTTTTTGGTTTTCCCTCTCAACTCACCCTTGACACTGTGGGAAGCATTATCTTATTTGATTTGTTAGGTGAACCGGTGAACGATAATTCCTTTTCCTCTTCCTTTGTTCTCATTCACAGTTGTTCCATTATTCTCCGAGCATTCTTCTTCCTCCATCTGAGGCTCCAACTCCAAGCCATTCCATTCTTCCTCTGTTCGAACCTTTGTTTGCTATACAGGTTTGGTTTTTTTTCACTTTTCGGCTTTTTCTGTTGATTGTTGGAACCAACACAGACACATCTAGTCATCTAGATTTTAGGATTAGAGTATTACTATTTGCATTTGGTGTTTAAGTCATATACCATGTAATTGTTAAGTTTTTTACTACTTTACAGGTTCTGACTTATGATACATGACATTTTATGGAATACGGATTGTGAAAATGTGATAGAGATCCAACATGCCATCCCAAAGACACTTTGTGACTTGACATTGGTGGTCCAATGACTAGGTCCAAGACTAAGAGGGTGAGGCAAACTTTGCAGGACTAATGATGGAGATCAAGTCAGCTCAAGGTGGATTGGAGGCTACAACAAAAATGGGTCACTTTTGGGATGGCATGCTGGATCTCTATCAACTATAAAATTTGCATTTTTACCTCCCTTCTGAATTAAAGGTAAAATGCAGATTTTAACTACCTTGGTCACTCAAGATTCATATACATAGCAGATAAATACGTGAAAATATTTATATATTTAATTATATTCAGTATTTAAAGACACAAGAAGAAACCAACTACACCAAGTGGGGTCATGAAGCATTAGCTTGACATTTGATAATAATAATAACAATCCAAGCTATTGAAAAAAAGGAATAGATCCACATGTTATGAGTTATCATAAAACCTGAAAGTGATGCCTCCTTGATTGCCACAACTTCCTCTGCATCTGGTAAATTACAATTTAACTTTTCCTCGGGTTGCAAGAGGACATCATTGGCTAATAAACATAAGCATTTGAATTTGTAAGGGACAAATCAAACCAAATTAATAAGTTGTAACTTGTAACCTAGTAAAGACTTTGCTTCCCAATTCCCAAGAATCACACCCGAATTTGAATATCCAATAAACCAATTGGAGAGCTTCTAGTGTTGGGATACCAAAAAGACAACAGAATATAATAATACATGTTGTAAATTTGAGTATATTCTTAGACCTAATAAATTTAATTTAAGAAGCAGAATTGAAGAGTGTGTGTGTGTGTGTGTGTGTGTGTGTGAAAGACTCAAGGTTACCTTTCATAAGAGAGAGTCTGCGTCTCTTAGGATTTGGAGCGAGGGTAGAGAGAGAATGGGATTGGGCGCGGATGAAATGAGGGTCGGGTATAACCTCAATGTTGAGAATTCGATCTGAGAAATTGATGTTGTTGAATGCGAACGAGAAGTTACACTTCGTACCAACATCATCTGTGTCGGCCTCTGTCATTTTAAATCCTTTGAGTATTTTGATTTGTTATTTGTTATTTGTAATAATAAGCATCTCATAATATAGCAGGCAAAGCAAGGACAGACACAGCCCAGAGGGGGTTTCGAACACTTGTATGAGAAGTAGGAGTAACCAACAAGCCAGACGCACAGACGCACAGTTTTGTTTATTATTATTATTATTAATTATTAATTATTAATTGCCGAAAACACATTTTATTTACAGTGTCATTTGTCATATAACAATGATAGAAGCACACGCATTTTAAGTGCGTGTTTTTTATCCATTTTTTAATAAATGCGTGTTTGCTTTCACCGACTTAGAATTGATTATGAGCTAATCTAACTTAAGATAGCTTATGTCATGAATTAGAAAAATTATATTAATTTTTATTTAAAGATGAATTCTAATCAAAATCATTCAAAATTACATTACAATCAAAATCAATTAAAAAATAATTAATTTTACCAAATTAATTTTACTTTCGTTCATGGAAACACTTTAGTATTGGAGCTAGCCAAAGTATCATTTCCACCGGCCCGATGGGCCCAATCTACAGCAGATGATGTATGTATTTTTTTGGGGAAATGCATTTTATTACAAAACAAATTTTCGCCTAAATTGCACGAATGACGTGACAACGTGTCCCCTTTTAATGTTGTGTTTCAATTGTAATCGAAGTCCCCTTTTGGTTTCTGTTACAACTTTCGATTGCAACAGAGGACCCGTTAAATAAACTTCTTCAAGACCTGCAATTCCCTTCCTCGCTCGATTCCTTTCAATGTCCGTTAAATGAAATTCATAGATTGGAAAGGAGTAAAATGCGCTCCATCAATTGCGATGGTTATCAGGTCTCGACAGGTAATAGAGTCATTACCGTTAATCTTGGTATGTGGCCCTTAATTCTGTAGGGCACAATAAAATATAATGCATCATTTCATCTCTATCTCTAGTATATATACACACAAGGTTTTCTGCAAGCAAAAGGCCGTTTTTAAGAATTAGAAAATTCATACATAAAATTCCATAGTTTTCACTGTAGCTCCAGAGGGACTGGAGAGCATACCCCATTCATGAAAAACAAACAAGGGAAACTATTGGTACCGAGAATTTGTTGATGAGCTGAAACCCACCCCCAAAGTTAGATAAATTTGTTGATGAGCTGAAACCCACCCCCAATTGGATTTAGCATTATTAGCTGTTGTAGCCTTGTAGGTTCTTTGCTGTGTCATTGATTATGTGAAATAATTTCTTCTATAGATGCTCTTGGAGGAGTGCTAACTTCTCATTTAGACAAGCCCCGTGTTTATATTGGTTGTATGAAATCAGGCCAAGTTTTCTCTGAGCCGTGAGTATTTTCAAAATGCTTCAATGGGAAATAAAAATAGGGTATTATGGTATTAGAATTTCTTCTCTTTTCTTACTCTGAATCTTATTTTATAGGACACATAAATGGCATGAGCCAGACTGGTGGAAATTTGGCAATGGAAAACGTGAGTAATACAGACTTAACTGTTTTATTTATTTATTTTCTTTTATGATGAGATATTGATAATAAAGCTAAACTTGTTCTTTCTAGGATATCACCATGTTTGGAAGAAATAGCCAGTTGTTTTTTACTTACCACCAGTCTGTATGAGGCTATATGTTTTATTTATTTATTTCTGAAAAATTTACCCAATCTACTGATACCTTATTAAAAGATGTTTCATTCCCATGATAAGAACTCCTTGGTGAGATTATGCAGCTGTAAAATTTTGATCAATAATGATAAGTGAACTGGATTTTTATGTATAAAGATTAATTAAGCATTGACAATTTCCACTGAGAATGATGCATCCATGAGTATCAAACAACACTTGATTGTCAAATGCCTCATATGAATGATATTTTTTTAATGGTTTTCCTCTATAGGATTGTGTATTTAAAATAAAAAATAAAATAATTATTAGATAATCGTTTTTGAAAAAATGAAAACCATAAAAAACTGTTCTTTAAAGATTGAAAATAAAAATAAAAATGCACATAAAAGTGTTCTTTAAAAACTAATCCAAGGACACCTATAAAAATACTTTGTCTAAATCATGGTATTAGATCCAGAAATTGTTTTTCTCCCTCCATCTTCTTGGACTTTCTTTATTGACATTCATATTCATGCTTGTTTGATTCAGATAAGCACCATGCTTCAGCTGAGGTCTATGTCATTTCAAAAGCATTGGCTCAGTTTATTTCAATAAGCAGATATACTTTTCCTTTTTGTGTGTATGTATGGTTGTAATAATTTCCTTCGAATGTGGTATCAATATGAAATGCTTACTTTGCAGATTTATTCTTCGTACATATGCTCACGATGATGTAAGCATTGGATCATGGTTTATTGGGCTTAATGTGCAACACCTTGATGAAACAAAGTTTTGCTGCTCCTCCTGGTGGTCCCCAGGTCAATTTCTTTCTACCCTATTCTCTCTCACATATACTAGACAATTGTGTTCACTGTTCAACCCAGACTACCATGTAAGCAGATTCACTAACAAAGTTGACATACTGGATGAACAATAACATGTTAAAATTATAAAGGGACTGAAATGGGAAGAAAAACTTTGAAGGAACCAATTCCAGATTTCACCTATTTTAGAGGGACCAAAAACAGACTTTATCCTTAAACAAATCACATTGGATGTGTACTTAACTTTACTGTTACGAAGTAGTACTAATCTTGATTCTAGGTTATCTTAGGTATTAAAAAAACTAATGTATCCTTGTTTTTTTTTAGCAAAAGAGATTTATCATGTAGTCGCACACAAAAGGCGATGGATTTTCACTTTTATTTATTGTTTTCTTCCAATCTTTCAGGGGGAATTTGTGCGGCAGTTTGACGACTTTCCACTGACAATTAGAGTGACAGAAGAGTCTATAGCATACAGAAACCCGTTACATCCTCCATCATCATTTTTATCTCAGGTGATTTTCCGTCATGATAATTTCAACCAGCAGTTGATTCTGCCACTTGAATGCGGGGAGCTGTTGGTTAGGAGCTATGCCTCCGTGATAATAGATACTTACATGCTCCTCAGAATGTTCAAAGGTATTGAGAAATTTGCATCATGGTTGTCTGTCTTTGAGAAACTGTTCCTTCCCCCATTTAATCGTGTAATATAAGTAGCTCTCTTCCTCATCCTTGTTAAACCATACATTTTTATCTCATGGAATAAATGAAAGAGAATTTCGTAGCAACTTAATTATAGGCAACATTTTTTAAGTTAGACTTGAGAACGGCCATGTTGAATCTACACCTTCATTTGCGTATCTGACCGGGTGTTTTTCTGACGTTTCTGTCTAAGAAATACGAAACATTAAAGTTACGATGTCCTAGCTCTAACCAAAACCAACCTCAGCGTAATTTTATTATATAGTCTGATCTTCAATTTTGCTTCTAATTGTTAAGTGGGGGAAATTATTAATTGGTTGTAAAGAATTATAATATATTTAATGCTTTAAAATTTATTATCAAGTATCAGTATACAATTTAAAAAATATTTTATTTCAAAACATACTATATCTTTGTTACAAAAAAAGAACATTATATTTTAATTAGATGAATACGCAACTTTAATTATACGATATTTTTATCTAAAATGGCCGGCGCTGTTGGACTATCCTGCCCGCGTGAGACAAGTTTTCGGTTTATGATTTGTTAACTAATCTAGCTGCTGCGTACAATCATATTCGTTAGTTCATGTTTTCTTAATTTCCCTTATTCATTTTGCGATCAGATTCATGCACGTTGACTAAGCAAAGTGCACCCAACTATTCTGAAGGATAAAGCGCCCCCATTGGCATTCTCCCTTGAGCTAGCTCTCTTCTTTGAGTTCTTTCTAACTCCAAACCCACGTTTTGAAGACTATAAATTCCCAACGTTGATGTCTTTTGAGTTTTCATTTGTAATTTACGAAGTGGATCGAGAATGAACTCGTTTCGTGCTTAGATCCAACAAAGCCAAATGGTCTAGTCAGTAGTCACTATATAATGTTTTGGCCTTTTTGCTGTATGACCGAGTGCGAACTATATATTCTCCTTTCCAGCACTAGCAGGCATGCATGTTGACCTAGACTTGAGGTCTTATTTACATGTTTCACAATTCACTAACTTTACTTCGAACTAACCATTAAAAAAGAAGAATTCATGTTTAAGATATAATTAAATTAAGTTATATTAAATTTGTGTTTGAAATGTGAAAACTCACGTCCAAGACGTAGAATCTAACATGCAATTAGGTGCACGTCTAATCTCTTGGGGGTTTGAAAGGGCATATTCTGATTTGTCACGTAACTGGGTCGTTAATTCTGGTATTGCAGAGTCCATGGCAGGCGTTGAAACTTGAAACCCTTCAACGCGTCTATATAGACCATATAGATCCCTTGCTTGTTGCTTCCTGACTTTTAAACCAATAACCTTATGGCCTATAAAATGTTTATTAGCCTAATTTGAAACTAGTCATACCCATAACATCATTTCGTTTGAGGATTATGTTTATGACCCCTTCAGTATATCACTTTTTTCATTTAACCAACCCATTTCATTATTCTTCAAGATCCGCCCTTTATTATTGAGTACTAGTTTGTAAAAGCATATTTATTTTAAAATTAATGCTACATTATCCAAATAAAGTTAATTTTCTAAAAATAATTGTAAAATATTATTATCAAATACAAATTATTTTTAGATAAATAACACTTTATTTTAAAATCACTTAACTCAGTTGAAATTTGGATTAAAAGTGAATGTATGAGATGAGATAAGGTTAGCTCAATCCAATTTTTATTATCAGAAAATATAAAATTTTATTAAATTGGTACCAGTAGTACCATGCCCATGTACAGGTAATATATATGGCAGTTACATTCGATTCAATTCAGTAGTATATAATTAAATGTATAGCTAATTATTATATATATTTCAAGATAAATAATACTAATGTAAATATATAATAGTACCATTTTATACAAAATATAACTTATTTAAAATACATCAAATTTAATTTCTAAAACACATGCCCGTTAAAATTGACTTGGTATAGGACTTGGGACCCGCTATTTGTACTAGCCTTTAATGTGTAGGATTCCTAATTTATTGATCCGTTAAAGATAACTGAAATATAAAGGGTAGCGGTTAGGAACTGGGGGTGCCGAATTTTTAACTGTTGTTTTGGATAGGAAATTGCTCCAATTGGATTTAGTCGCACAACATCTGTTCTCTTGATAAACCCTATTCTTTCTGGATCTGCGCTCAAGGTAGTTGCTAGTTAGCACGAAAATACTCGTTTGTCACAAGATGATATGAAAATATATGGCCACATAGGTACGACTTATTTACCATTTGATCATCCTCTATACATTACTAAACATAATATTTTGCATTTGAATTTAGAGGTCTTGGATCCATTGGGAAGATTTACTGAAAATTCTTCTGTTTTAGTCCCAGTCTCTGTATAGGAATCAAAAGACTAGTGGATTTTGTCAAAGACTAGCCTACAATAGCAAAAACCAACATTTTGCTTTTGAATTTAGAGGTCTTACATAAAGTTACAGGATATATCTTTCGAGTTACAAATTCTGAATGAGAATATTTGATGCACCATTTTAACTTAATATATTCAGCTTCGAGTTTCGCCTAAGGGTCTCTATGGCAACAGATGGCAATCTAACTTTGACATCTCGCATCAGGAATGTCAATGGCATCAATTATAAATAAAATTCAACCAGCTCAATTAAATTTCTTTCTTTTTATATATAGAGTTGAACTTCATATTTGAAGGATTAACATTGTGATAGTTAAGTTTTAAATGATTAATACGGTGATAAAAATATTTATCAAGAGAATAGGGTTTATCAAACTTAATATATTCTATTGTCTGTTTTCTGTTTCGTATTTTTAGAACCTCTAAAAATTTGTGATCACAATTACCCGTTAAATGAATAATTTAACATTTAATGTTACATTACATCCTCTCGTGTGTTACGGACAACAAAACACAATGGGCTGAGATAATTCATCATTCTAATGTAAGGAATTACGCTTTTCTCTCAAATGAAACAACGAGCTAATGCACCATGTTTAGAACAGTCCGTTGCCCTTTGAATATGACAACACAGTCAATACTTAATAAAAATTCTTGTGTTCATTTTTGAAACGTCTTTTTCTTTTTGGTAAGTGGTGTAGAAGTTCGATCTAAACTTAAGTGTTACCCATAAATTCTTACCTGCTTAAAAGTGTAAAATCTATTATGCTTGTATGTGTAGATTATATGATTGGGGAGTTTTCCTATATTGATGTGAATTGACTTACTCGTATGAATTAATTGGCATATTAATTAACTCGCAGTAAGTGGAACATTTGCCTCGACGTATTGAAGGAGACTATAAACTAATTTGAATATGATGTGGAGAAGTTCTCTGTAGGTTGAATAGTTTCAAGTCTCCTTACTGAGGAAGCTTCTAGCAATAGCATTGCAGTTGGCAACTTGAGTGTTGCCTATATCATTGCTTTTAATTAACGATAGTTTGTAAACTTCATGTACCCTTTGGTGCAAACATGAGTCACAAGTACCTTGGTGCAATTCCCTTTATGATGGGAGGGTTTGACGATTTTATTATATCATGTGTTAATAAAAGATGTATAATTTATTTACCAGTAACTAGTAAGTAATAGGGTCCGAGAAGCTCCGAGGGCAATACTCCAGAAATAAATATTTGTCGTTTAAATTATTGGCGTGGGAATTTTAGCTTGCGATAGTGATCTCGATCCTTAGACATTTTGTTATGACCTGTCTGAAAACCGTTCAAATACAATTATCATGTGTCTGGAAATCATATTAAGTGTCCACCTACTATGCACATGAAGTTTTCCCATAGATGCACGAACTCATCCTGATCGATGTGCAATATATAGATCGAGGTAGATGGCTACCTTTTCTCTGGTAGTTAGGCCTTTAAATCACTCAATGTATGTGCATTTCTGGTCATTTGGTCAATAATAATGACGATGCAGCTCTGTATATTAAGTAATAAGGAACATCATGCCTTTTCTTTTTCTTTTCTTTTTCTTCATTTTAACATGTAAATTCAATACCATGTTATATCCGTTATGTAAAATTTGTCTTAGTTACGAAACTTACATGTAGTCTTGATAAACTCATTTTAAAAGAAACAAAAGAATACATTTAAAAGTGATCAAAGTATGAAGTAAAATTCGAGAAGATGAATGGGTCATTAAAGGAGTTTATTTCGATCAAAATTGATGGTTTCGAGGACTTCATTAAGGCATATGAGATTGGAAAGCGCTCAAAAGAAAAATGCTTTCAAAAATCTAAATATCGATTAAAGTAATTACACAAAGACATCAAATAACATTAGATCAATGTATTTAAGAATATCGTTGTATACGTGTCAAAATCATATAATTTGACAATTAGTATTGTAAATTTATAAATAAAATGGCTGACTGTTAATTTCGAGAAGATTGATACACAATCAGTTATGCTCAAGTCAAAACTCAAATTTAATTGAATTACCAAATCAGAATGATTTTGAACTTTTTTTCATAGACAGAAATCAATTACCTATGTGACAAGATTTCATTACATATCTCTATTTTGTAAAAAATATAGAAGAAAAAGAGAGAGATCATTATAAATGTCAAACAATTATGAACATCAAGTGTTCAATCATTTGCATCCACCCATCAATATATCCTAAAAATATTAGCTGCCATCATATTTTAATTTGTGATTCATTTATTTCTCTAACCTGCAAAATTTGCATAGCAATGAATTTCTTAGTAGCATTGTTCCAAATCTTAATTGAGCATGTGGATTGGTCAATGTGTCATTGTACATGTCTTTTATAATAGAACATTTTGTTGATCAATGGACAAGTTTTTGATCATTTGGTAACAAGACATTTTTTAACCTCATTTTACTTTTTTGATGGACTAACTCTGTAATTTCTTGACCTCCCAAGTCTTATCAAAATTATAAATTGCCTAGGATTTTAAGCTCGGACGTTTAGGCATACAAAAAGTACAAAACAATAGAAATGATGAAAAGTGATACATAATAACCAAATGTATTATCAGTTTGAAATTGTAACTACATTTTAGCATTTTCTTTATGTTATCTTACTATTCACATTGTTGAAATTGTTAAGCAGAAATGTAGATATTATCTACAACATAGAAATGAAAAAGTCTCTATTTTCATTTATTTTCCTTACACAACAATTTGCTTTGAAATATAGCTTGTGGAGTACATAAGAATTTGGATAAAGGAGAACAATGGATATTCTCGTGTAGTGTATTTTCCTTACACAACAATGGATTTTTGTACAAGTGGATCTTCCCCAAATCCAATTCCTTCAAATCCCATGTGCAAAAGCAGAAAACTCACTCGAAATGGAACATAGGTGCTGCGGCAATCAACAAGTCACAGACTTGGTGTGGCAATGCGACAAGCTTCTTGTTATGAGGTGGTAAGATGACTTGTGGTGCAGCGGTGACGACGAAAAGCGTGAAGATGAAGAGAAGAGAAGAGCATGACTATAAAGATGAAGAGAAGAAGAGAAGTGACTAAGATTTTTTATGTTGATTCAAAATAACGTAGTTTTTTAGCGTTGCTTTTTTTTTTTTACATGAAAAATCTAATCCGAGTTTTAAAAACCACTTGGTCATCTGATTTTTACACAAACCTGGCATAATTTGGTCATATCATCTCGGACCAGATGCATGGATGACCCAATAGTCAAATCAGTCTCGTTATGTCATCGGTCTTAGTTAGACCAGTCCGACCGATCCAACCTGGATACCAAATAGATGTTTCTTAATTTTGAGTTTGAATGTTTTTTAACATAAAAAATTAATATCTATGCAACTATAATTGTGTTTATTTAAAAAAAAATACCATTTATATATATATATATATATATATATATATATGCATCTCATAAAATATATCTGAAAAACAAAGAAACAACTTTTTATTGTTCTAACTTTGTATTGAGAACAGTTCCACTTAGTCCTTTACAAACAAATGGATAAAATCATAGATAGTCTTATAGAGCACTGTTATGGACCTTCAACTGGTCCGGTAAGCGCGGCCGTGAATTCGGTGCCGTAACAAACTTAACAAAGACTTTATTTCTTGTGGCCCAGTGAAGAAACGCTTGTCCAATGTAGAAAAGGCTATAATTTCTCACTCTTTTTTCTCCCCTTGCAGTGGCAAACGCAATCAACAGAAGGGACTATGGAGTAGGGAGACCGTGGAATACAAAATTATATTTAATAATAATATATTATTTTAATTATTTGTTTATTTATTATTATTATATGTAAAGATTTTGATATATAAATGACACTTCAGTTCTGATTTATATTATCACTCTTGTTGAAGGGTGTAAAGTCCATGCCCATGATAATTTATTTGTTCGAGTCGTTGAATTATTTGTGAAGGCTTTTAATGTTTCCACAGTAAAACATTTAGGTTTAGTAGAAGTAGGGTATGTTTGGGTAAGCTTTTCTAGAAGCACTTCTAGAAAAAGAAAATAAAAGTAAAAAGATAAGATGAACTTCTCTATAAGTAAAAATAAGTTCTCTATTAGCTAATTTGTAGAAGATCACCAATGTAGCTTTTTTAAAAGATGAGATGACATCTACAAATTAGCTAATGGAATACTTATTTTAGCTTATGGAAAAGTTCATTTCATTTTTTTTCTTCTTACTTTTCTCTTCTAGAAGTGTTTATAAAGAAGCTAATATCCAAACTTGTCCGTAATATAATTTAAACAGCAGATCTGAACTATTTAATTTTTAACATGTGATAAAATAGAGCATTAAATCAAAATTAATTTTATGAGTTGAGCGGTTCGATCAGCGCGGGGAGCATGCAGTCCGCTTTAGATTACTGCCTACAGGGGTATCCGGTTCGCCAATTGGCCTGCCACTTTCCATTAGACCAAAATAATGCCCGTTATAATTGTGAATAACGACAATAAATTGAGTTTACATCAATTAATGAGACCAAAAAAAATTAACCTCCATAAAATATTGTACTAGTATTTACTTTTGATAATTGTTTATACCTTGCGAGTTAAGATGATATATTAATATTGGTAGGGGAAAAAAACTTTTTTTCACTAATTATATATGAGTCACTGATCTCTGTTTGGTGGTGGAATTAATCATAGTTAACCATGCATATTTATTGCAATCAATCTTAGTTTCAATTATAATGTTTGGTTGCCAAAATAAAATTACTTTCAATTAAGAAAAAATAAGTTAGAGCTGAAACAATAAGAAACTGTTTTTGCTTCATTTTAAAACTAATTTTGAACTTAGCAAAATCAGTTTTAAACTTTTAGTTGTTGCAATTTTTTTATAATTTATCCACCATCACACTCAATATATGAGATTACCAACAATAAGTTAGTCTTAATAGTATCCAATTATATATCGAAAAAATATGATTGAATTAGAAAAATCACTGTAAATAATCAGTGAAATTCTCTTACATAAATTAATCATTGATAAAATTTGATAAATATTTCATACAAATAAAATGATTACCAAAATATATACACACACGAGATTTAGTTCTTTAAATCAAGGAGAGTATACTTAACCAGATTATAAAGTACATTAATAATCATTAAAAAATAAACAACTGATCATGAGATTTATATTGTAATCTCAGCGGATGATTTGTTAATCAACAGTTATAAATTTGATCGTCTGAGTTAAAATAAAAACACACGTAAACACATGATACATTATCTCTGCCATTTTTTTCAAGCAGTACTGGTGGCAATTGGCATGAATGTCCCTACAAAAATCCGCGACGGATGCTGTGCATGTTAAAGAGTCCAAGAAGAGTTCTGAGCGCGTAGAAAGGGATTTAAATTTTAGTTGGATTATAGAAAGAAATGATGGTTTATGTTTAATTCGATGCAGAGGCGAGTAGTTCTTATCAGATGGCGCAATTTGCAGCTCCAACTAATAAGGCTGGTTACGTACGATCGAGTAGCAGATGGAGCACATGCTCTCTCAGAGATTTTATTAACTTGCCTAATGGACACCTTATGCCGCCCCACTGCTACCTTCTTCTCTTTTCTGCATCACGTGCCCCTACTCTTACCCCAATACCACATGGATACTAACCCCAAACTTAATTTAACCAGCAATCATATCAAATAATAACACACTTTCATTATTAATATATTTTTTATTGATTAAAATTACAATGTGTTTTTAATATTTTTCTTATTTAATTGGACAGATCTCACAATAATGGCTTAGGTAAAAGTGTTTATATGGACTGTATTTTTTTTTCTGTATTAGGAAGTGTTTAAATGGACTGTTAATTACTAGTAATTGATTTTTTTAATATGATTATATTTACATTATTGGGGATCAAATGCAAGTTTATGTATTCTTTAAGAGCATTTAGTACGGTGCAATTTTGCGCCAACTTCCAACACATGTAAAGACCTCGATTGTGACATTGGATTTAACTTGTGGCCTGATTTAGTGGTAAGTCTCCCTGAATATCTCTTTTTCTTTCTTGGTGATATTCTCAACAATTTCTTGTGAAGCATATATGTCCTTCTTTTTTTTTTATACAGAAACTGAATCATGATATTTCATTCAAAATAATTTGAAAGATACAATTAAAAATATATGCTGAAAAATCTTGAGTCTAGCATAAGAAGTTGCCACTCTTGTTAGAGAATGAACAATAACATTTGTTTCTCTCCTAATAAACTTAACTCTATAATATTGATTCTGCATAAGTAGGCTTTCACATTGAAGAATAGTTACACATATTTCTGACTTATGAACAAAATCATAATTGACCTTATATCAACCACTACCTTGTCATTAGATATAAAAATCATGATGTTCATCGATTAATTGATTAAATTATAAATTAATCTTATTTGTGTGATTGTTAATGATTTAAGAAAATTTTGTATATGATGTGAATAGAATATGAATTTTTTTAATAAATAAATAATTTTTACTTATTTAAATATAATGAAGATTTTAAACTATTTCATTGAGTTATATACATATTATTTGGAGATTCGTCCATGAGATAAATTCACCTCAATTTATTCTTAAAGAAAGAAATTAGTGTGGGAGCATTAGCCAAGACTCGTGTACACCGACGGATCTACATCCAAATGAGGATGGGCAGATGCACCCCCTCATTTCAATAAAATCACTAGTATTTGTCTTAAAATATTATATTTTACATCCCATAATTTTATATTTTGCATCCTCTAATTTTATGTATTTGAACCTCCTTACCAGTTCACATGTAAGAGTAAGTAAATATATCATCTTATTTTAATAAAATACAAAAAAATCATATTTTACACCCCATAATTTTATATTTTGAACCCCTTAATTTTATGTATTTGAACCTCCTTACCAGTTCACATGTAAGAGTAAATAAATGCATCCTCTTATTTTAATAAAATGTAAATATTTATCTTAAAATTTCATATTTTATTTCTCTTATATTCGTGTTTGAATTCAACTATTTCGTATAATAATGATAATTATCATTTTTTATTTTTTAAATAAATTATCTCCATTAGTACAGGGTCTTAGATCCGCCAGTGCTCGTGTATATAAACTATCTCATACGATTACAAACATAATCAAGATTACACGATTAAAAATGAGATTGTTGTAGTTGTTGCGTAGTTCATAATTTCGAATTTCTATTATATGCACTATTACCCCTACGTCTTTTTTTGGGGATTGGTGACATACACCAGATGGTAGTTAAAAGTTAGTAAGATAATTGAATTATAAGTGTATGTCAGAATGATATTAAATTCATATATAAATAAACTTAATTAATTTTATATTAATTAAAAAATTAGTTGATATCGTTGAATTTTATTAATTTTATTTTTAAAATAGCATCCATTATAACTGTTATCACGAATAAAATAAATTATTAAAAATAAGTAAAATTAAATAAAAAATATTTTAAAATATAACGTTAAATAAAATAAAATTCATTATGTTTGTTTATATTTAAGACAATCGTTACTTTTTCAAATAACTTAAGTTAAATCCTGATTGTTAAAATGATATACTAAAAAACTGAAAAAATAAAATGATAAAAATAATATGTTTTTAAGATACTTTATATGGATTTGAATTAATCTTATTTAACATAAACATTTGAATTATTGACCTCAAATTGAGACAAAGTGAGAAGCAGTGAGAATGACAGAAAAGGCTGACTCTTGTTCAAAAAATCTGCCCGATTCGCCACATGTTCCTGAAATTGCCATATACTGACGTGGACTGGTGTAACTTAGATATTGATATTTGTGCTTTTTAATACAAGGGATTTTTTTTATTAAGGTGAGTGACTGAGTGTTAAATGTTAATATGAGTTTATGATACTTCTTCGTATAATAATAATTCAATGGCTTCCGGACATTGATTTCTTTGTTAGCAACTTTTTCCTTTTTTCCTATTATTTGAGGTAAAAAAATCGTATTTAATATTTTATATAATCACTTTTCATTTTTTAAAAAAGAGATTACTTTTATCATTCTATTTATGACGTAAATTTATTTATAAATATCTTCCCGTGTGCAATTTTGTAGTAGTATCATTTTATTATATCTTTTACTAAGCATTTAAATAATTTTTATAGTGTAAACATTAAATAAAAATGAATGTATTTAATATTTTGAAAAGGTAATATACATAAATTTTTATTTAATGAAAAAGGTAATTTGTAAAAAGAAATTATAAAATTATTAAAGTCATCATTTTCCCTGTAATGATATGTGGTCCTTGATCATACACGTACGGTAGCTGGCATGGAATATCACGGGAGATAAGACTATTTTGAAATATGTGTGCGACAGGGAACAATAAAAATGTGATTCGTCCAAAATAAAAGGTTCAAATGTGTCATAATTTTATTTTATTAAAATTTGATATTATATATATATATATATATACTTTAAAGAAAAGTTCCACATGAAATTGTACATGGCCTTTGTTGTAATAGCAACACACCATCTTATAATAAAATGAAATTATAAGATTGATTTAATATTAAAGAAAAAAGGATGAAGAATTCTAAGTTTGATTAGAGGATGAAGAATCCTAAGTTTCACTATTCTTATTATAAAAAAATTAATAATTAATAATTTTTTTTATAAAAACCAAAAATTATTCTTGACCAATAAAAAATAATTATATTCTTGTTAATTTATATATTATAAATTTATTGATTTTTAAATATTTACACACAAATTCATATTAAAGATAATGTGTCACTTTGTTATATATAATGTACAAATTTAACATAAACTATCTAAAAAAGTTGTACTTATAGAATTATATTAAAAGTCAGTTCTACTATTTGGCAAAAGAAGATACGATAGAATCTATTCCAATTATCATCTCTATATTTTAGATTTAAATTTTTTAAAAAAAATTTAACCTTTTTTTTCATTCTTGCAAAATTAATTTTTTCTTTTAAACTTTGTAGATTATGTTTATTTTATTTTTAGTCCTTAAAATACTTTAGATGACACTTTAAAAAATATAAAAAAATATTATTTAAAATGTTATAAGAAAAAAAATAAAATAAATATAATTTATAAGAGCTAAAAATAAAAAAATAATTTTAGATGGACGAAAAAATTTTATAAATATTAAAAAAATATTTGAGGTTATATATTTACTACTACTTGTATTAGTTAATCAGGAGTTAAAGAAAATTTGTAAGTTGTCAGAAAAATATTTACATGTATATATTGTAAGTATGACCTTGATATAGAACTTCGTGCAATTGTTTTTCTCAACAATGGATTCTTAAAAAATAATAAAATATGCACAAATGTACTGTTGCACGTATTTTATATACATTTCTCTCCGTATTAGCGCCAAGTTGACGTACCCGTAAGTAAAACCAAAACGTCATTTGAACCTACCTACACCCAAAAGATAAATGCTAGAAATTGAAATTTTTAAAATTTATAAGCTATTTGATTTAATTGAATATATTTGCTAAAATTAATTGATAAAATAATTGATAAATTATTTATAATGACATATTTAATATTTTAATTTATTGTTAGTAACTTGTCATCTTAAAAAATAGGATAATAATTTTTAAATTTTGTATTATAAAAGACTAGTAAAGTTTTGGTGATTTTACTAATGGTTTAAAATAAAAATTTAAGAAACTAATAATATTATTTTAAATAAAAAAATGAATTAAATTAATAAACTTATATGGTTTAAATTCATTTTTTATATTTAAATATTTTATTAATAATTGGATGTAAATCAAGCAAATATTTATAAAATCATCTATTTGATATGATTAAAAAAAATTAACCTTATCGAATAATATAGTAATATCAATTGATTTTATGAGTTAATTGTGATATGCATGTAAAAATGTTTAAATAAATAAAATAATTTTAAAATTATATAAAAGAATAAAACAAAATTTCAAATAACTTAGCAAAAAAAAATTGAAAAAAATGAAAGAAGAAGCTAACAACTTACTCGTATAAGGTAGCTTAATGTCATAAACTTCTTTAAATAATTTATTAAAATAAGCTATAAGTTATTAAAATAAAATCATATATCAAACAAATATACTTTTTGTCAAAATAATACTTCAAATAGTCTATGAAGATAAGCTATAAGTTATTAAAATAAAATTATATATCAAACAAATATATTTATCTGTCAAAATAGCTTATATATTGATGAAATAAACTTATAAAACTCGTCAAAGTCTTATCAGACACATTCGTACTCCTCCTCCTCGTCTAATTACAAAATGTTTATATAATAGACATAGGTTGTTGTTAATTAGTTAATTAGTGTTTTTATGATATTGATTAAAAAATTAAAAAAAATTGTTGTAAAGATAAAAAAAAAGAGCATAATAAAACTCATAAGTAATATAATTTTATATATTTTAATATAAAAATGTATTCTTTTAATTCTTTAATTTAATGAATTCTTACTTGTTAGCATTTGCCCATAAACTACGTACTTTAATTGTGAATTTGAATACGAATCCCAGTGCTTGGAAGTAGCGTGTCGTCTGAAACATCATGATAGTGTAATGATAATAAGTAAAAACAAAAGACATATTGGCCACAGTGCCCGTAGAATTCCATATTAAAGATACATATGAGTGCGGTTAAACTCCAAAATGACAAGTACCGGAGCTTCTCTGTATTTTGTGGCTCAATGCATTCATGAAAGTATGAACATCCCTAGGACTACGAGACCATGTTCATTGACTTGTGCCGTGCTGGCTATCTCTAACGCCATTATTTGCCCAGCACCATTTCTTAAAAACAAAACAAACAAAAACTAGCAAGCAGAAACACATTTAGTTCATGTGATCATAAGTTCATAACAGTTTACACTTTACATTATAAAACAATTTTAAAAATCAAACATACATGCTCCTATTTTAAATGTTCATTAAAGCATCTAGCTTAATTAGTTAAACATGATTTATGAATATTATAAATCTTTTATTATTGTATTTAATTCTTAAGAATTAAATATAAATTTAAATATTCAACAACTTAAAACAAATAAGGATTAAAATATGAATATAATAACTTGTATTCATATACCATAACAGAGGAACTAGTAGTTGTAATCCTATGTGAGAAAATTGTAAGTTTTCATCCTTACACATAGTCGCATACATGCATCAAAGTTAAGTTTTGATTTGTATTCCTAATATCAAATAACACTTTGGATTGGTGTAATACTGTTACATTTTTTTAGTGATAAATCTCTACAAAAAAATTATTCAGAAACTAAAGTTTACTACAATTTTTTCATAAAAAATTTAAACTTAAATTGAGACTAGTTATATAAACTCCCTTAAATAGTTTAGTTTTTTTTGTAAGTAATAAAAGAACAGAAAAACACCCTTAATAGAGTATCAGTCACCCAAAAAAAATAACCGCAAAGGTCTTGAGTCTTGTACATCGAAGAGGTCACCGAGAAATTAATAGTCTATACTAATCAGTGCGCCACATTGCTAGTGATATTCGATTGTAAATTACAGAGTAACGGGCATTGAGCGCTTTTCAAAGACGGTTAAATACTTTATTTTGAGCTATAGTTAACCATTAGTACTTAAGAAGTTATCTCGTGAACATTAGCAATACTCCAATTTTCGGTCAGTCTAAGGAGTGTGCTTAAAGTATAAGTTAAAAAATTAAAAGAAAAAAATATTATTGATAAAAAAAAGTTATAAGTTTATGTATTTTAATAAAAAAATATTTCCTTTTTAATTTATTATCATTATCCTAAAGATACTGATTAATATTTATCTAATTTTTTAATGATATGCTAATTGGTAGAATTATTATTAATTTTATTATTATATAACATACTCAATACTCTATAAGAAAAACAGTACTCAATAAATCAAAAGTATTTGTATTTTTTGTTATAAAAAAACATTATTAATATTAATATATCTTATGGTGATTTTAATATATTAATTTTTTAAATTATTGATACCTTAATACACCTTTTGAATTCCATTAACGTAGTATCATAACTCGCTGCTCCTTATTTATTTTCAGTCAAAGGGGGACTGATACGGTTCCAACTTCCAAGTGTCTCTTCTCACGTGATTGGAGTGGCTTTTGTCCTATCCCACGTCCCCACGTGTCGTCTTTTTTATTTTTTTGCCTGATAAGAACAGATGTATCTTGAACAGTTGCAGCCTTGCAGGTACACCGAACCACTAATTAATAATTACTTCTCCAATTTAGGTTAAGGGAAATATTGATGGAGTAGTAACTTAAGAAAAAAAATACTAGAACAAGTTTTTTCCCTATTAAAATACGGAAAATTATAAATAAGAAGGTTGAATATTCTTTTAAAATAACGAGAGAAATAAAAAAAATGAGATAAAATGTGTGATCAATAAAGAGAAATTAAAAAATCAATTATAAAAATGTAAAAAATTATCATACGAACCATATAATTCTTAAAATAAAAAATATATCATATATTTGAAATAAATTTAAAACAATTTTTAATAAGTGTACTTTTATGAAAAAGTGTTATTAGCATATTTTTGTTGTAATTTTAATGTAATATTATTTGTGATTTTTAATTGAAATTTATTAAACCACTTTTAGATCATAATTTTAAGATAAGTGACTAATTTATGTTCCTTTCGTCCAACAATCTGTTATTGTATTTTGTGTAAATTATGGCTAATTATTTTTATTATGTAATACTTCTTGTATTAAGTATATAAGAAAGTTAGCTAACTATATTTTAATTGTATCAGTTTTAATTGAAAAATATTTTTTCCAATTTATTTTTTATTGAGACTAGGTATCAAAGATAAAAATAATTATTGGAACTAACACATCAATTAAACGAAATATATTATAAAGATAATAACATTAAATAAGATAAAATTAGTTAAAAAAATTTATATTTAAAACATTTTTTTTTATATTTAAGACCAAAGAAAATATTGTTTAAAGAAAAATTATATGTGTTTTAGTGAAAAGGAAACTTACTTAGATTATATAAATATGACTATGATAGATGGTGAAACTTTCGGTCTCTTTACATATTTAATGTAATTGGATATTTAAGTTTCGAATTTAAAATTAGTGATTAACTTAAAATAATCCCGTATCGTTCAATTCATGCGTTGAGAATTTTTTGCACCTAGTTATTTGTATTATTATTTTATATTCTGTAATTGCATTGTTAATGGATCAAGATTTTTATTTTTCTATTTATTTTGTTTTTATTGGTTGGTTTTACATTGAAACATGTGCTGCAAAATTTATAACTGCAAAATAAACATCCACTATTTTTTTTAACCTGGTATTAATCTTGTATCAGTATTTTCTATTTTGTAATCTTGTATTAATTTGATTTGTGAAAAGAAAGTTTGTATTGCATTATTTTTTTCTTAATTATTGTTTGAATTCCTGAATGTAGGAGTGTATTTCTTTAGTTCATGAAAGTTTTTTTTTTAATTCCTAAATTTTGAAAATTATTTTTTATTCTCTTACATGATAAAAGTGATACTTTATGATAAATTTTTAACACTTTATATTAGTTTCAAATATAAATTTAAATGACTAAAAAATAAAAATTAAAAATTAAAACAGTTAAAAGAATATAACAAAGTGTTAATTTATTAAGTTAGAAAAGTAGGAAATTAGCTGGTTTTTATTTAAAGTTGAATACATAAGAAATACTATAGTGAATAGGTGTTGGATCCTAGTATAAAATAGGTTTGGGTAAGCAAATAAAGAGTACTTTATTCAGTTATTCTTGTTCTACCAGTGGAGAGTGGAGTAATAGTCTCTCTTGACCTTTGCCAATCTCTGAGCCTACCTATATAGTTCTTCCTATGGTTTCCGCTCTTGTTTACATTATTTCATCCCTTTCATTTTTGTAGTACAGTACTCGCTGTGATCTTCCTGCAACCATCAGGGTTCCGTTAGTTTACCATTTCAAAGCCATACAAATAAAGTACGCCAACCACAGGCACTTGCTGAGCAGTGCAGAGCTCGTAAGTTCTCGGCAACGCAACGCTGCCTTTTTCTTTTCCGGAGAAGACAATGTTAACTCTTTTTTCAAAATTAATCTTTATTTGGATGCTTTTGTTTAGGCCCACATAGTTCACAGGCTGAGCTGAGGCTACAGCTCTCGGGTCGGGTCTGGCTCATATGCCTCCACTTTTTCGTACCTTGTGTCCCCTCCTTCACTCATCATTCATCAACTTGTTCTGCAACTAGCCTCTCTATCTTTGTTTATTTCAAGCTCTTTTTAACGTAATTTTCCTTCAACTTACTACTCCATTAATAACTTTCTCAACCATATCTATTCAATCCATAAATTCACCTTACATTTCTCTCTCTCTTTCCTTTATTTATTATTCTCTTCTCCCTCCCCCGTGTCCCAAAGGAATATCTCTCTCATCCTTTTACCTTTTTCCTTTTTCCCTACTCCCTCTCAGTACTCCCTCTCAGTACTCCACCGTTTTCCCTCCTACTCCTACTCCTTTCAACGTCAATGCTACCCCCAAGAATCTAATAACATGACTGCGCCACCGACCAAGTACACTCACCACACCAAACTACTCATACCCCCCGAAGAAGACCCACCCAAACACCATTATCCCAGACTCGTCAGAATAACCGTCACTGACACCGACGCCACCGACTCCTCCAGCGACGAAGAAGAACAACAAACCTACCACTGCAACTCTTCCACTCGCCACCGACACAGGAAGTTCGTCAATGAGATTTCTATCGAGTCGTGCGCCAGCGAGAACGACGGCGTCGTATCGAGGAAGCGAATTCGAAGAAGAAGCACCACTACGCCCAAAGCGACAAGAGCTTCAGACACTCGGCGCGTGTCCGACGGTAAGAAATTCCGCGGAGTGAGACAGAGGCCTTGGGGAAAATGGGCCGCGGAAATACGAGACCCAGCGCGACGCGTTCGGTTATGGTTGGGTACCTACG
Source organism: Glycine tomentella (assembly GCA_007407185.1). NCBI lineage: Eukaryota > Viridiplantae > Streptophyta > Magnoliopsida > Fabales > Fabaceae > Glycine > Glycine tomentella. The sequence continues at coordinate 5,434,470 of PYAF01000142.1, read as the reverse complement.
ACACTGCTGAGGAAGCCGCTTTGGTGTACGACAACGCGGCCATTAAGCTGCGTGGACCCCACGCGCTCACCAATTTCATAACTCCACCTCCCGGGGAGGAAACTCGTAACAATAATAATATATTTTCTCCCACTTCCGTGCTTCACTGTTGTTCCTTGTCCGAGGAAGCTGAGTCCGTAACGGCCAAAGACGATGACTACTCCTCCGTGTCGGAGAATAAGGTCAAAGCTGAGTCACCGTTTCCGCCCGAAATAGATTTTGAGTTTCGAGCTTCTTCGACGGTGCCGGAGAGTCTGTTGTTCTGCGATGATGATTGGTCTAGTGAGTTTCTCACTGCTTGTGAAGATTTCGGTTTCAAAAGTTGGCATCCGGACAGAAATCTTGACTTTTTCCAAGATATCGACGATTTTTTTGTCTCGGATCCCCTCCTTGCTCTCTGAGTTTTTCACTTCTTTTTCTATAACAGACTATTCTCGTCGTTGTGTTGCCTCCACAATCGGCAAATTTTGTTTCGTCGGGAAATAATAGCCATTGTAATCTCTAATCTTTTTTTTTTTTTTGTGTGTGTGGTTTTTTAATTTATTTTCGTTGTGGCCATTTTTGTAAGTTGTAACAGTCATGTAGTAGTTGTGTTCAATCCTAGCTTGAACCGTTGAAGCTTTGCATTTTATTATATCAAGGGCCTGTTTAGATGTTAAGAAAATAAGAGTAAAAAGATAAAATAAGTTTCTTCATAAGTAAAAATAAGTTTTCCATTAGCTAATTTGTAGATCTCATTTTATCTTTTAGAGAAGTCATATTGGTGAGTTTCTACAAATTAACTGATGAAGAGTTTATTTTTACTTATGGAGAAACTCATCTCATATTTTTGTTCTTATTTTCTTCTTCTTCTAGAAGTATTTCTAGAGAAGCTTATCCAAATATGCCTTAATTATTTTTAACTATATGGTGATATTTCAAAAAAAAAAAAAAAAAAAACAGATCAATTGCTTTTTAGTACGCTGTAGTACGTTTGAGATTAATACTTTTACTTTATGGAGTTGTACTGTTTTAGCATTTAATTTGATTAATTTTTTAATGCGTTTCTATTGGGGGACTAATCCCCACGTGAGTCCCGACCGTAAGATGCATTCGTTTTATTTTAAATCCCTTTGTTTCAAAAATAAAAACCTATACTATAAAGCAATTAAACCCAAATGATGTTATATGCTTATATTTAATAATTTAGATTTTCATTTTTCTTTTACGGGAATTCCGTCTAATGTTAAACATGCCATAAAAAGTAAAATTCTATTTTTGCCTGTTTTTTTCAGCGGTAACCATAAAAAAAAATTATTTTTAAGTGGAAGTGCGGTCCGTCCAGTTTTGTAATGGGTTCAAGTCCTACATTGCTTGTGATGAAAAGTTTAAGTTTGATCATTTTGATTTGAGTAATGCTATTTAGTGCGAGAAAATTCTTATGAAATTAAGCACCAAGGAGTAGGAATTAATTAATAATCATAAACGGTGGGTTCCTATAAAAAATAATTTTGTATATCTGTGTACCCCAATTTAACATTTTCAACCAATCATAAACGAACGAGTATTTTGCTACGAAGCATGGGTATGCATGTTGTACGTATTTAATCAGAACTATCGGGTAAATGCGCGTATAACGACAACCCAGTATAAAGTTTTACAGTAGAAATGAATTTTTGATAGAAGGTTTACAATTAAACTGTTTGTCGTACGATCAATAATGTAGCGAGATATTTTAGCTGTATTGATTTAAGCGGAGTTTGTTCGGGTAAATTTATACCTGCCAGCTACATACTTCACCAGATATTCAAACCTTGTGAACAACTTTAATAATAAAAAGAAGAAAAAAAACCAAGGTAGGGAACGATTTGGTTTGTGGTACGTGCAATGACAATCCCCATTGTTAATTTGTGCTGATATTGGCCATCGCACTCAACGTGTTCTTATTAGGATCTTGAGAGTTCATCTCAAGTTATTGATATGGAGGTTTTTTTTTTTTTTTTAAGAAACAAATTCGATCAATTTGGCTGTTAACAGAAAAAGAAAGTTGTGTTCGCTACATATAACGGGAAATTAGTCAACTTATATCAAATTCTAACAAGAAAAGTCAACTATATGAATTGTTTCTACTACATTTCTCTTTTATGCGAAAAGCAATTAAGAGAAAAAAAAAAAAAAACAAGACTTTTGGCCCCCCTCAAAAGCCAAAAACGTGAGTTCATTTTGTGTTTCGGCCAAATTGAGGCATGTTCCCAACTTCCCAATAAAAGCAAAAGAAAAATTAAGACAGGATCTCTAATATGCCAAGTGGCATATAAAGTCAGAATTGTGATATTGAAGGCAACATGAAAATGCGTTTTGGCCTTTGGATTGAACCCAAAATCTGACACAAGCATAGGGGAGCAAGTGGCACAATACTTTTCATGGCATGGCACTAGCTCGCTCAAGGGAAAAGCAGATATTCTTCGTAGCCCAGTTGGACCACGTTAGACCGGTAGTTTGAGAGCGTTTTCATGCTTTTACCCTTTTTCTTTTCCAGCATATTATCGAGTATTGATTAGCTTTTTATATATAAGAAAATTGGATTAAACACAATTTTTATAAATTCTTAAGAACTTCAGTAACTTAATTTTATTAAAATAAAATAAATAAGTTAAAAATAAGATGCATGAACTAATTTTTAATTTATTTATTTCTCAACTCTCTTTGCTATCTCTCTTTCTCTTTGTCTCTTTATTCTTTTTTTCTCTCTTTCATTTCTTTTTTTTTTTAAGTGAAAAACATCAAACAGTTTTTACTTTATTTTTAAAACTATTATTTTTAACTATGTTTAAGATATTTTTTTAAAGCCAAATAAAATCAGACCAAACAAAACCTTACACAATAAATTATATATATATATATATATAATCTTATATGAGAGTGAGAAGATTAAATTTAAATTGTATGATCAAACATAAAAGG